>JAHFWJ010000101.1:1200000-1721160 GCA_028555115.1 Himalopsyche japonica
TCGGCGTAAAAGGGTTAAGGAAGTTGAGTTCATTTTACTAAGGTAAATTTAGTGGAAATCATTTATAAAACTGCTTGCATGCAGTTATTATGTGATAACAAAATGCCTCCCCTTCAACAGCATCGTCTTATAAGTGATGACATATCTAAAAGGCTTTATTACAACTGTGGCTCAATTTAAGATAAGCTTAATGAAAATCAAATCATCCAGGAATCAATTCGAGGAGAGAAGAATAAAGTAACATCCAATTAAAAATAATAATGATTAACATAGCCTGGATTTAAAGCATGAACCTTTAACTAGCAGAGCTATCATTTCTACAACATACTGTATTATAAAAAAATAAACTCATGCGGTTTTAAAATATGTCTTTATAATAAGAATTTACAATATTAATTATCTCTCTACATAAAAAAATATATAAAAAAAACTGTCAATCTGGCTGTCGCAAGAACTCCTTCCATACTCGACACTATAATAATACCAACGCTTAAACAATAGTGACTATATATTGGGATAAGTTGCATAGCAAATACTCATATGTATAAAAAATTACATACAAATAATTGGAAATTGTTTTTCTTATATTTATGCTGAAAATAAATTGATCATGATTGACCACAACTGACTGCAATCTCTTAAAGATGCATTTGAAGTAAATCCTGACGTTTCTTAACTGATATGCAGTGACTAGGTATCTGGATTCATTCATCACGAACTATTAGAAAAAGTGACCAATATAAAATAGTCAACTTCCTGTTTGATAGTGTGCCATGATCAATTGTAGTATGATGACTAGAACAGATGTTTGTGATGTAAGTTTATAATTACTATAGAAATATAAGATACATATTTATGGACATGTTGATTGTCCATTATATAGCCTGCGGGATGAATTTTAGGTCAGGAAAAGATTTTGTTTGGCAATATCTTTCAATTATATTCTAGAACTGATATTTATACACGATTAGTATTTATTCTCCGTCGCCTAAGATAAAGGGCACTGAAAATTAGGTAGGTGTCGGTGATATTTTGGTGCAAGAAAGTTAGATGCTGAAAACATCACTGTGGACTGTATTGCACGTAATAATGTCCACAATATAATTATAGAATATCACAGTTGACCTGTAAATGGTACCCATTATGACATTTCACTACTATTCATCATTTGGGAATTCTTGCAACAGACAGACAGATAGATTGATACATGCATTCTCTCTATATAGCGGGCATATCAAATGTGTGAATAATGATTGATAATATTTGAAGGTTTGCAAAAATAGAGCATTTAATGCATTAAACAAACAGCAGTTTTGTAATAAAACTAATTTTATTTTGCAATTCCAGTATGCCAAGACAGTAGTTTGTAGCCATCAAGATATTTCCCTTGATATCAGATTCACTGGTGATTTATAATCACATGCTTGTATAACAATAAAATTGCGTACAATGCTTTACTTAACTTACCAGAGTTAAATTTGACCTATGGGGCTGCGGGGGCTGAGGAGGAGGGGCTCTCCCTCTAGATTCCACCGCAGGACCTTTCTTCATCTGATTACCGAGTGCCTGTCCAAGCACTTGAGTCAGCTGACTCACCGAGCCCGTGTTCGGACTCATCGGGGGCTGTCTAGGCTTATCGGGGGACGAGCGGTGCGGTAAAGTGTTTGAGGTTTTGGGCATCGGGGGTGTAGGTGTGTTTTGGCTGCCACCTGTGAACACGAGAAGAGAAATAGTTGTTGATAAAATTCAAGTACAATTACGAAAATAATTTTATCATTACATTTATATAATGGATACTTTTTGCGCTAACCCGTCAAACTCAAATAAAATATATGTGTAATTGACAGCATGTGACATAAACGTTGGAGAGTGAACAAAACTAAAGATTCATCCCATGCAAGAAAACCATTATCTACTTACAACACAATCCATCAACTATTTGATATCGAAAACGGAAGCATTAAAGTCCAGTATTAACTATTTCCCTACACGTATGATTGTGAGCGTTTAACTTATATTGAGTATTTCATGGTATTTCCAAAAAAAAATACAAAAAGTTGCTAAGCAATGCACATTTTTAACTGAAGTCGTTGGTAAAATACTTTGCAATATTTTATGGCTTTCGCTAAAGACTTTGACTAAATTATTACATGAAGAGAAATATTATTGATATAATGTTCGCTGCTAATATACGACAGTAAGTTTATTTCTAAGTTTAACATTATCAATAAACTCAAAATTGATTTAGTAGAATTAAAGATTGCTATGGCCGTACACCGACTTGAGAATGAATATATATAAAGCTCCAAGACCACAAGTTTCATTTCACTTAAACTTTTACTTTTCAGAGTGTTCCACTGGGTTTCAATGATATATGCAAGTCTTTGATTCCACTCACAGTTCGGTTTGATTATTTCCAAAAAACGGGCATAATGTACAGCAGTGTTGCTTACCAGATGTGTGACATCACAATTAACTAAACTGGGGTATAGTAATAATTTCTAGAAAGCCAGGGAAAAGAGAATCAAAACTGCACTCCCAAATGTTTACACAGTAGGATTTCTCAAATGAGTGCATTGGTTCGAAATATGTTTGTGCATTATCATGTGCAACAGTATTTGTAAGGTGAACACTGAATAATTAAAAATAACTGCCAGCGTGCCAGTATCAATTTTCTAGTGACAAATAATTCATATAGTAGCAAATTTGTACACAGAAATCGCAGCTTTGGCAAATGGAGTTGCAATTTTGTTTTTTTTAATATTGGGTTAAATAAAACATTGTTTTTGTCGAAGAAAGTGTTCAAAACAATCCATCAACCTCAATATGACATGATCGTCAAGAAATTGGACTCAAGACAACTTCATATTTTTTATGAAATTATCGATAAAGATTTGCGTTAAATATCAGTTAAATTTTCTCGATGATTTTTTTCTATAAAACTTTTCATATTACCACATTCAGTTGTCCTGTACCTTTTTACTTATCTTTAATAGTCAATTCATCTTTCAATGTGTATGACTTTTGCCGATAATCATAGTGAAACAAAATAATAAATTGAGATATAATTCTGGGCATAGATAGAGGGTTGAGAAAACAATAGACTTTTTTGTGATAGCGACAAAGTTGAAAAAAAATTGGTTGCTGTACTGTTATTGGATACGTGTAAATAAAAAATGCTACAAAACATCAATACGGTGCCATCCACATAGCAAAGTTTCAACTATTGAAAACACGATTGCACATTGTGTTATCTCTCTTATGCAGTGTCAACAGATAAAAAATCCAAGTGTATTTTTTCAATCCATTTATGCATAATTTTTGTTTGGTTTGAATTGTTTGTGATATTTAAAAAAACTCTTCCCACCCATCCGCAGATAAAAATGAAGTGTAGTTAAATTAATAAAAGCAATATGAGTTATAATGACAAGCCGCTATAATCCAATCATAGTAATATCCTTTAATCTTTACCATCAAAAAACAACTTCTATTGGGGTGCTTCATTAGTAGTCTGTATGCTTTACAGTGAGAGCGGATATGGTCGAGTCTCGTTCAGAATGATTCATTCATATTTATAAAATATTAATTTAAATCATAGATAACAGTAAAAAGCTGCATTTATTTCATACATTTATTAGATTAAGTATAATTAATTTAATTATGAAAAAAATAGTTTAATAGGAAAAAAATTATTATATTATCAAATTTAAGCTGCAACTAAAAAGTGTCAGCATATTATGATATCTGTATAAGTAAATGTTGATAAACCTATTTATGAGAATAAACAATATTGACTCTTTGACCTTTGATTTATAACTTCTGGTACCGCTCAATTAATAATTGGAGACCATCTGTAGTAATATTCGGATAAAATAAATAATCCATTCATGGACGATGTCACTTAATAATAAAAGTGATTGTACAAGTACAAGATCTAGTATAATTTGTTTATGATTATTTCAATTTTCATAGTTTTTGTATTTCCAATTGAACTCTCGAAGTATCTGTTATGAATGACCTGTCTGTTCATTTTTAAGATTTAAAAATCATTTTACCGGAACTTTTGTAGGCAAAAAGAGGTAGGAAAACACTGTTCAGTATTGACAGATAGATTTTCATGAATGATTGGTCTGAAAATTGCATTAGTCCTAGTACATTTCTGAGTAACTTTTCATTTCTAGCAATCAGAACTCATTCATGGCTCGGACAAAGTAATTAATAGTGGATCTGCCAATATACAAGTTTATATCTATATATATTATATTTTAAAAATATACCCCAAGGTGAACCGCTAGATAAACAATTTTTTATTTAAATTTAAAAATGGAAAAATTTTCATGAAAATGAACATATGTATATGTTATTTTCTTTCCCATTAGCCCCCTATTAGACCGGTGGTATCCTTTACGAATAGTCCGACAGCTAAACTGGCCTATTTGATGAATAAAATATTTAAAAATAAAACTAAATTCATGCCTACACATAGCTTAGAAAACTCAATAGATTTAATAGACAAAATCAAAAATAGACAATTGCCCCCGAATAGCAAACTCATCTCATTAGATGTCACTAGCTTATTCATTAACATTCCTGTAAAGGAATGCTTGGGAACGCTACATGACATATTAGAAAAATCCAAGTTCCATCCATTTGAATCTGAAGAGATTTACTCTTTAATTCAAGTGTGTATTGAAACGAAATACTTTAAATTTAACGAAACATTTTACCAACAAAATGACGGGTTGCCAATGGGCAGCCCTCTAAGCCCATTACTTGCAGAAATTTTTATGGACAACTTCAAATCTAAACTTCTCGAATTAGATAAAAATAATATAGTATATTACTACCGCTATGTAGACGATATCTTGATTTGTTGGCAAGGCACAGATAGACAATTAGATAAGTTTCTACAGAAAGCTAACTCTATACATAGTAATATTAAATTCATACTAGAGATAGAGGTAGACAACTCCATCAATTTCCTGGACTTAACCATTAGCAGAATTAAAAACAGACACACTTTTAAAATTTTTAGAAAACCTACCTTTTGTGATACCACAATTCACGCAAAGTCCCTCCACTCATGGAATCATAAGTTTGCGGCTTATAACTCCATGGTCCATAGGCTAGTAACTGTACCTATGAGTCAGGCAGATTACGACAAAGAACTGCATACTATAAAATGCATAGCCCGTAATAATGGTTATGAGATAACGACGATAAATAATTTATTATATAAAAAACAATTAAATCTAGCTAGAAAACTCATTTACCCGAACCCAATACAAGATAACCGCTTCTATAAATCTATTAACTACCTAGGTAGCATTAGCGAAAAAATTCATCGGGAGATTAAAAACTCAATAAACATAGCTTTCAAGGTCAACAATAACTTAGGCAGACATCTTAAAAATAGTAAAGATAAAATCAATAAACTGGACAGAAGCGGTATTTATAAAATGTCCTGTGGCTCATGTTTATCCGTTTATATCGGACAGACAGGTAGAAGTATATCTACTCAAGCTAAGGAATATGTAAGATCATTCAACAGTAAAAAAACAGATTCACAATTTGCTAATCACGTTATTAATGAATCACATAATATAAATTCAAACTCAGCCCCTAAATGTTTGCATCTTTGTAGTAAGGGTCGGAGAATGACGGCTTTGGAACAGCTGGAAATCAATAGACACCAATTATCACAAAGGATTCTTAACGAACAAACTAACATAATAGGATCGCCACTTGTCCAGCCGTTGTACAAAGGGGTGGTCTGATTTGCTTCCAGAAGGATCACTTCCGTCCCACATATAATCTTATTGTCATAGACACCTATGTTTCATTTAGAATTTTGAAAATTTAGTGTCATTGTGTTAAAGTAACAAGCTAGGCCGTTGGAACAGGAGAGAGGATGTGTTGTGTGCGTTTTCTGCACAGCTATATATAGATAAGCGAATGTTAGTTTAAGCATAGTTCTGACGATGGCGTGAGCCGAAATAGCTATCAACTATATTTGTAAAAATAATTTTGTAGAACTAAAATACATTGCTATTTTTTTCACCGTGTTATAATGGAGTTCTACCAAGTGAAAGCCAATTCAATCAATAAATTATCAGTTGCTTTTCATTTTTGTTCAGCTAACTAAGTGACATTTTCTATGATGAAGTCATCGAGACACATTGAGGATTCATATTCTACAATTTGAGACTTGATAATGTCAATGATGTTTATATCGCTTTCCATCTTTTATCTACAATAATTTTGAAAAATTGAGGCACCGGTCGAATATGTAGGTACTTTTCTGCACATATGGTGATTTATGGATGTTTCAACTACGCTCTTGTTACTTTGAACTGGTTCTTCTGTTATGTTCTGTTCTGTTCTTCTGATATTTGACTATTGAATACGTAAATAATGTATTTGGTTTACTTGAATATATTAAAACTAGATATGATTTCAATGGTGTTCTTTTGTAAGAATCAATAAAATTAGGACCCGTTCTGGTTATCACAAGCACTATGCACCGACTAGAAAGTATTATCAACTAATTACAAAATTATCAACTGAAGTTATTTAAAAAAATCACTATTTCCGTTTCATCATGCAGATAGTATAATATGATGCGTAGTTTGATAAAATTTGTCATAAATTAAAATATGAAAAAGAAGCTTTAATAACATAATACTTCAATTGAGCTTTCATCGATTTCCCAAATTTTATTAGAAATGTTTCATAAGAAAAGAAATCATTCTATTCCTTGTTCATATTTTTCAAACTGTTTAAATCGATAAATTGGTTGTTGACATTAGTGAATGATTTAATTTAACAAATCAATCACTCACCCGCTAAACTATTTAATCTCGCAGCAATTTCATGGATCATAAAGTATTTTTTGAGACTGATGAAATGATCATAGAACAATTTATAAGCCTCACGGCTACAACACCATTAATTTGGTAAATATTATTGTTGTGCGCAAGTCTTTAGGCATGCACTCATCTATGTATTAATTAATGAGTGGAGTGTGTGAGAATTAGCCCATAATATTTCCCAACAGACAAAAATGTACATGCCCATTTAATAGCTCATTGTGTTGATAAAGCAATTATAGCTCATTTTTTTGTAGTATTATGCAATAATGCAAGAGTTTTTAGGCCAAATATTAATATACACAATTGCTTACGATTATTGACAATCAGGCACTTTTGGGTGAGTGATATTGAATGAAAATATTTTGATTTCATTTATGATATCGACTGGAGGTGCTCGATGGAATTTCAATATCAAATTTGAATTGTTACAATTTTGTACGATTCCACATGTTTTGTCACTAACGACCTGGGTTTCGCCTGAAGATACTGAAAGGCAAACCAAACTGACAAACTGACAGTGGTGCCGTGGTCAATGTTGTTGGGTTCCATTATGGATATCACGTCTACTAGTTCCATTACATAATGAATAACATTTTCAATTGATTTATAGATTTTCATTCGATCTAATAATTTCCTCACACTAATTCTTATCCTGGAAAATTGGTGTAGAGAGAGCAATTAGCTAGTCTTGTTTTAGGGATATCTTTTGTAAAAAATAAATGTTAGGATATTGAGAATTTCTTGTAGAAAAAAACTGTTGAAACACCTCCATTAGGAAACTTTATGCTTCATATTGGGAGCGGATGAGAATTAATTCAAATAGTCGATCCTGTAGCTGAGTGGTCAATTTGATCTTTAGTATTACAGTGGCCACATCTTCAAATCCTCAAACACTTCCATACTTTGCTGATTTATAGATTTGTGTTTGAGGGTCTTTGACATTTTTAACGCCTACTATCGTCCGCACCATACTAGAATTGGAGTGTATGAACTATGATTAAGCTATGATTTATTAACCAGCTTGCATATAATAGCTTTTACATCAGAATTCAATTGAGCGCAGGCAGTGAAAACAAAAATCATTTGTTGAATATCTAATATAGAGGGTTTTATCGATGAGACATGTGAAACTGAGACGCTGACTCAGAAAATTTAAATGTATTTTTGTATTCTTAATGGACAAATTCTTCAGTGAGAAGTCATTTTAAGCTATTCAATTAGAAGTATTATAAACACTAATTCAACAAGCTTGTGGTTGCTGTATACGCTTGGGTAATACAGAAATGAGTTTCACTAGTGATTTCTTGTCTCTAAAATTATCTCATATGACAAAATTCACTCGTCCTATGAAGAAGTATAATGACAAAAATGAAAATGTTTGTCCAGCTATGAAGGGTTATGTATTATATATATATATAGCATGAAGACAATTTACACACAGGGTTGGTGGTTAATTTCTGTTTAGATTCATGTTCAATATAGCTTATGCAATGTGAAAACCTTCATCCACTTACATAATTGAAATGTTATAAGCGAATTATAATACGTTCATGGATGTAAAATGAATCAAACTAAGTGTGTTTTTATCGAGGTTTTGGGTTTGTTACAGCAATACCGGTTTTCAATAAACTTTCTACATGATATCAATATCAAATTATTATACTGTACAGTTACCCGATTTAGTTGTAAGCATTTTCTTTTGATAAATGAAGCATTTGTCGACCACATAATAGTAGCATTCCTATTAGCACTCATATTAGAAATTACAATTTATTTGATTTAAAATCTATGTTGAATATTTTTATGTCAATGACATAAATAAAATAAAATAAAATGTATTGTGATAATAATAAATATTAAGCACTGAATCAAGTTGAACATTCCATATATGTAAAAAGAAATTATGCTACTTAAATTTATTGTTGCAGTGTTTTTAACACATATTTCATTGAATTTGTGCTTAGCAAGATAATGCTTGAAAAAGGATGAGTGGGTAAAAATAACAAAAGCAAAGCTTTGTATCAGAACTTTTAAATAAATAAATTAATACAGTAATCCATTTACCATTCCTTCTAAATTACCATACAATACAAACTCCTATACACGTTATAATTCAACAGTATTAGTATATTGATTGAATTGGCATTCACTTGGTAGAACTCCATTATAACACGGTGAAAAAATAGCAATGTATTTTAGTTCTACAAAAGAATTTTGTAGAACTAAAATACATTGCTATTTTTTCACCGAGTATTAGTATATCTTGTGACGACTTTTGACACTGTACAGTCTATAGGAAAACACTCAATTTTATCAACTATTTTCTTATGTAAATATACTGACCTAGAAATTTCATATAAATAAATGGATGTACAATTAGGAAACTAGTATTCAAGTTCGATTTCACTATTTAAACTATGCATTCCATTTGGTGTTTGTCCAAATTTAAACGAGGGAAAACAATTTAATATCTGGCTATATAATTCCATTACAAAACGCTTTTAATCTTTTATTAAAAGAATGATACAAAACAGTGACACATGAATGGTGAGTGATCTTCACATTTATGAGCTTGTACCACAATGCACAAGTGACATCATAATGTATTGCTATTATCATAAATTTACATAAATGCTCCTCAGGGACATATTAATTCTCCCTTCGAAGTAAGATTGATTTTCCAGTCAATTTAATTTGAAATTATGTAGTTACCAGAGTGAGAAAAAAATTCTAATTCTTTACCTATATTACAAAGATTAGTTTCGCAATATTAATTAAGGACTGTTTATCCTATGACTTCATTTTTAAAGCATGATATCATGGCGAGTACCGAATAAAAACCACTTGATCAATAGATAACTAAAAAATAAATTTCATTGATTTTAATTTAAATTTAAGCTGTGATTTAAGTTATTATGATAACACATTTTTGACATGTTGTAAGAGATATGTTTGGAGAATCTGTAACAATTCTGAAGAATGTCTCTCAAATTGTCGACGTCACCATACATTGAAGATTTCCTGGGCAGATTATGACATCAATTCATAGGTAAGAACATTTGAAGTGAAAAAACAATTTTGTAGGACTTTATTACTTAAGGTTTAAAAAAATACTGATTCTGGTGAGAAAGAAATGTCAATGATTTTAAGAATGGATTTTTTTTATTATAACTCCACAGCACAGAATGAAAAAAAACATCATTTTTATTGTTATTCAAAAATTTCAAAACTGTATTTTAGTAAAACTCAGAGTGAGCATATTTTCATATTTTGCTCTCCATCAAGTCTGAACCTGTTAACACATTCAATGCGGGAAAGTTATTAATACCCGTTATGCCGACTGCTGGTTAACTGCGGGAAGGGTATTAATACCTTTTACATCATCTGGTGGTAAACGTCGGGAAAGGTATTAATACCTGTTTTTTTTTCACAAGCATTTTAGTTTATTTTGTTTAGGAGGTTTAATGACCTAGGTTTACATAAATGAACCATATTTATGAAACAGGGTGACCACAAACTATGTTTCATTTTTGGATATAAAAACTCTTCCATGTCAATTTTGCTTCATGCTGTGAACCACTTTCAGTGAGAATATAAATTTTAATTTCATGTGTTCCATCTACACTATAATCTGATAAAAGTATATTTAATTAAGTTAGTATTTTCTTAAAAATAAATATGTAAAATTATAGCTTTAATGATTATACAATATGAAAAATATTTTATTTTTTAAATGTGAAATATCAACATATAATTTAAATTTAAATTACCAAATACACATTATTCTGGGGGCTGCGTTCTGGAAAGCCCTGTGCCTCTACTCAAAAGAACATCTGTAGGTCATAAATTATGAAATAGTGCAAACAAACTTGACATTGAATGCCTCACATGCACCACCCATATATTTAACTGTTAACTATACAAATCCCTGAGATTACCAATTGTTTTTTCAACTAATTGCTGTGACAAGTTGCCCATAAAACAAACTTTTATGACGGTCAAAAATAAATGCATGACGTACTGTGCGCCTAGATGTTGATTAGTAAAGGTCCTTTATTTTATCATATATATTGAAATGTTTTATGTCTGAAAGAAGTATTCTTTGCGGAAACATGAATATTTATAATAAACTGGTGGTGCTATACTTGGTGAGTACTATATTGAAAAAAACACTTAATTATGTTGGGTATTTTAAAAGTTATGGTATTTTATGTAAAAATGTGTTTTGGACGCGTGACATTGATTTTATACCCGCACTAACCTATCAGCGTAGTGCAAATCTCAACCGCAAATAATGTGTTAAGATCGTAACTTTACAAGTACATTGAGGAAATTCAAATATATTTAGTAATAAAAATATATTTCTTACCAATGACTCTGCCTGTAGGTCGCAACTTGGGCATTCCACCAGCAAAAAGCCCACCCAGAGCCATCATACCACCATTTTGCACCGGAGCATTAGAACCTTTGGGGATTACTCCGTTACCGATGGGGGCCGAAGGCGCCGCGGCCACTGATTTACCCCCCAAAATTGGAGCACTTTTGTCAATTGTGACAGTCTTTTTCAATGTCTTTCCTTGTCTGATAGAGTCTAACAACATGTTTCTTCCATCTCCAGAAGATGCAGCCTTAGTAGGGCGGAATTGCTGTGCAGGAGGAGCGGGAGGCGCAGGGGGAGGAGGCCCCGGAGGGGGCGGAGGCGGAGGGCCTGGCATTGTTATCAATGTAACCTCACTTCTTTTAGGCTAGACACACTTCAATTTTTGACAGTAATGAAGGAGTTCTCTTCATGATGCACAATATGAAGCGTATTTCTTGTAATTATATTATGTTGGCTAAATATTTACACTGAACACAGTTGAATACAGAATGCTGAAATATAAAAATGTCAAACGTCAAATAGGAAATTGTGATAACGGAAATATTGCTGTAAAAGTTGAACTGAATGTTATGGTAGTAATTCTGAGTTGAAAGATAAAACTATCAATGAATTCAAAAACGGATCGTTATATTTAATAAAAATAAACGAATATAAATCGAGGTTAATATATACGTCGTAATTTGTAAATGTTTTAAAATATATATATATTAATCGTAATGATTTAAGTAATTCACGTGTGTCCACAGTGAATTAAACGTCCCCGCCAAAGTATGGTGAGTGAACTGTTATTAGAGCAAGCAGGGCCAACCCGTGTGAATCAGACATTATTCATAAAGTAATCGAGAGATAATATGAAAATGCTGTTTGAAAAGAGATTCTACCGCCTCCTGTGTGACTCACTCGGATGACCATGTAAAAAGGTCACAGCGTGGATATCTCGTCAACTCGCGCGACACTTGTTTTCTTTTTGATTTTCCTTCGCACGGTTTGTTGCCAAACATGGTAAGAACTCAAACGCTACGTGCGATGCACTTGTCATTTTTATTTTTCATCTGGCAGGTGTCACCCAAGGACGGGAATTAGAATTCGGACGTTGTTATGACTTAATACTTTAATTTACTAACAGGAGGGGGGACGCGCGCGATGTTTACTTAAAATTCAAGAACACTGCCCATTTTCAACTATGTGTAGGTTTACCGAGGGTTTGTCAATGTCTATCGGATTTTCATTAATAATCGCGAAATGAAAAAAAATACAAAATTTAAACACGCACTCATATAGAGAAATATATATATAATTACATAATAAGGTAAATATATTGACGGACACACTGCTGATACGTCAAATAATATTACGAACGAGTTTTCACAACTTTCTATAACTCCACCTCGCACTAAACATGGCCGATTTTTGACTGATGTGATGACATTGCGCAGTGACCAACGCGCAGGCAGGTAGGAGGCGCAGATGATCTCCCGCGATGCCGCCTATATTTAAAATTCCAAAACGATCTTACCTCTACGAAGGTTATATTTATTTGGAATAAATAAATCACGACGCCTGTTTTAAAATTAAGATGACTTTCATGATTACTTGTGGTTGAACGCTATATGTCTGACAAATTGAGCTAAGTAACAACAGCGAATTTAAAATGTTTAAATAAATAGTACATTTCTTTGCATGTTTATTTTTTTACTAATTAACGATATTTTTTGAAATTGGATGTAAAAAAATGGGATCAACCAATATTTCTCCTACCACTAGATATTATATAGAATAATATGAATGATATAAAAATTAAATTTTTTTTTTTTTATTTAACATAGTTGCAACACTTGTGAGATAAATAAATATTTACATTTGAATGATTTTTTTAACCCTTTGATTTGTGAGTTATGTTATTACACACACATGAGAGTGAGTTAATTTTTTTGTTTAACCAAAGTCGGTGGCATTCATTTTTTGACAGTGGAAAAGTTCATTTTAAAAAATACTCTTATTTTGCCGAGGTATGTATAAACTATAGTATTGGAATTATTATACTCATTATATTATATAGATCAGTGGTTCTCAATATGTAAAAATATTGTTAAAATTATTTACTTATTATAATAACATACAAGTAATTACAAAATACAAGTAAGAATAAGTAAACATTCGAAATAATAATAAAAATATACAATTGCTTCTTTTGCGCCCCCTTTGCATGTATAGATGGTCTTTTTCTCATATCTTCAGCGGTTGTTTTCACAAATACACCATATATGCTTTTATTTTTATTTGTAAGATATTGTTTCGCAATGTTTTTTATTTCTAAAAATATATAACACAATTTTATTGTTTCTCATATATCATTGATAAATCTATGTATTTTTAATAATATATATATATATATATACTACAATTGATTTGAAATTACAAGCATGCCATTCGAAAAAAGGCACCAGGGCCTACTAACGTAGATATACGTTCATACTCTATATGGGACAATAGAGTGCAAACTTACATGTACGTTAATACTAATCAAAGGGTTAAAAATATATCCATTTAACCGTATGATCCACAAACTATCTACATTCATGTTGCAAAATTATGGACTTAAAAATGCTCTTTTTTATAGATGGTAATGATAGAAAAACAGTCTGTTATTGTCATTTTATAGCATTATAGTACCAGACACATATTTATGTTATATGTGCCACAACAGAGTAAACTTTTACTGAGCCTCAGTAATAAGTGTGATTTTTTATGTTCAGACAAATCAACTGAATATTTTGGACCTTTAGGGCCAAAGATACATAACTTGTTATTCTTTATTTCACAACTTAGTCTAAAAAAGGCTTCCTTTGTCATCAGTCATTAACTAAAAATGTATTTCTTGAACTGTATATTTATCAATTCACTTTTTGGACATCTTATTGTTTTCTATATTATTCTCAAGTACAAAAATCGTCTCAAAATTGCAAATTGAGGTAAATTTATTGGAACCTTAAGGGTCGAATCGCTACATGTAGTGATGCTTGTTGGACAGCAGGTATAGTATGGGTGAGTTAGTGTTATCGGAAATATACTGTCTCAGATGTTTTAATGAATTGTGTTTTTTATGATTTTTTTACACATGTGTGATGTTGAAATAGACTCAGCCTTTTTGTTGTCATATCTAAGTATGAGCAACCCAAGTGAAGTAGCTAGATTTATATGCTTTTAAGTTGTGAAAACATACAAAATATGACTCCTATGTCTAATGGGTGAGATTTTTCTTTTGTGGCCCCTCATGTAGAGCATGGACTATGTGAAAAAAAAATCTTCTGTATAGTGCCCTGTAAAAAAATGTTTATTATAGTTATGTGTTCCGAAAGACTAATAAACATGTGGGATTTGTTTATTTTTATTCTCATTCGTTAAATTAAAACCAAACTTATGAAATAATGATCAATAAAAGGCAAAGTGATTGTCATAAATAAGTAAATTTATTATTTTTTATATCAATAAATTTTACTGAAACTACAAATCAATCATCATTATACTAACGGATACAAAACAAAAAAATATTTCTGTAAAGCCAACCATACAAATATAAATATTACCAAGACGGTAAAAAGCCTATAAAAAGTTCCAACACAGAAAACACAGTATTGAAGAGTTTTTCATAACCTACCTAACATAATTTAAAATAAGTAACAATACATTTTAGTTATATAACTTTTGATTACTGATAAAAAAGTTCAAAAAATAAGGAAGAGCTTTTGTGTTTGGAATAAACGGTTTACTTATTTCGTTCACAATATGAATTAACGATTATTAATAGTACATAAGAAAAATCGTAAACCTCTGAAATATTGTCCACTATTTAATAATTGAATTAATTAAAGAAAAAGATTGCTAAATTTATTAACCAAACACTGACAACACTAAATAGATACAATGATTTTAAGGTATTTCAATGTAAGATCATATTGTTAGATATAAGCACAGTCAGACAGCTCTTGCAAATATAATTTTTATTGGTGCTTTCCAAAGTCGATGCTGGATTAAGTGTATAATTTTTGAATGAGCAAGTGTAAAATGAAATACAGGAGAGTTTTTTTATGATTTTTTTTAAACACTTTAATCATTTATGTATGCATTGATTCAATAATAATAGTGATAAACACAAAACATTTCATGATATATACGATTTAACACTAACTACTTTCATAATATATATATATTTTGTGTTATGGAAATGTGAAGGAAGGATTTCAAAAATTTTATTATTACAAGCTAGCGTAAGCGGACCACTTAATGTTTGTATTTAATCAAAATAATTCATCTTTACCGAGATAAAATAATGATACACTAAGAAAAATCAAAATGACACTATCGTCAGAATTTCCATAGTGACATGAATATATTATTCAATTAATAAAATGAAAAACTCCAGAAAGTGATAAACAAAGTTTCTACTGTACCTGTAAATAATATCATAAATGTACGTCATGGCAGTTTCTTAAAACTTTCAGCGTGTCAAAAATTCAGGAAACACAAGAATATTGATTTAATAAATGTGAGATAATTATTGGGCAATTATTTGCTTATTATTATTATAGAAGAAAAGTCACCTTATACATCCAAAAGGCAAATTCATTTATCTACAACTTTTCCATGTTTATATATGTATATATGTGACAGAATTATAGTATTTACAAAACTGTTCTTTTTGTTATTTTAGTGAGGGTTGAATGATACAGCTGTGCAAATAAAACAATTTTTGTGTGACAATTAAATATATTTTCCAAAAAAAAATCATCACAATTGTATTGATTTATGCAAAAGTCAATAATTTAAGAACAAAAACAAAGAATTTGCTGTAGCCAAGTGTACATGAGATTTAAGAAAAAAATTAACATAAACAAAATGTTCAAAGAATATTTTATTATGATAAAATCTGCCATCGACAAAATAATGCATATCTTTTAAGCATCACAGTTTCTTGGTAGAATGTTGCTTACATTATTGTAAACATTGGATTTTTAATATTGTACATTAATAGAATTTGGTAGAATTAAAGAATCTCAGAATAAAATGGTCCAATTGAACAGACAGCTTCGGCAGAAAATATAAAACTGCATTAATACAATAAAATCGATGCAAAATAATTAATTTATATTCCATAAACAATTATTAGTACTTAGATTTATTTATATATATAAAAAAACAAAGTCTCCCACTTATACTATCTTAAGAGTATCACAATGCAATTAGATAAGCAAATATTTTCTATCAAGCATTTCAGAGTTGATATAAGATTTATTATACTTAATAAGTAAATATTATATACAACAGATTTTTATAGAAAAAAAAACTTATCTTTTTAGACAATAATAATTTCCTTTTAATAAAAATGTAGTTTCAAATAAATTGAAATTGTATATGTATTTATTTTAGTATTAAAAAGGGCAATCCAATAAAGGCATACGTATGGAAGAAATGTGAAAAGCTTCAGAAGATAGTTTTACTGAAATAGAACATGTTGATAAAAAAAATTATATATTGGACGTTTTCACAGCTAGCTTTTGAATAGACAAAATTTAGTAGCAAGACAAAAACCATAATTTTATCTATTTTAAGGTATGTTCATTTTAAATATTGTAATATAATTCAAAAACCTGAGTACAGAGCGGGAAAAAAGCTTTTATAATAAAAGAATTGCAGGTAGACACGGAAAAATTGATTTTTCAGTAGTTTTTTTTCTTGATCATTTATAATATATAATAATACTTTTGTACAAAATGAATTGAAAAGATATTTTTGTCTGATGTTGTCAGTAATTTTTAATATTTCTATATTCAAATATAGCAAAAAATCCGCCATGTTCAGTAGCAGTAACTATCTAAATTGAAACAAATCCTACTTTCAAATTGAAAACTTTCTATTCAATATTTTTTTTTCTTTAAATGGTATGTTTTTTGCCACATACTATTAATATATTATATACATTGTAGCAGTCACACTGTAAGAATTCTCCAATGGAGATAAAGAGTTGACTTCTCAGCACATATTTCTGTTTGAGACCACAGAAACAAACATTAATATTATTAAATGATGACATATCCAATGAATAAAAAACAAGGATTATTTTAGAAATTATGCTATTGTAGATATTAGTTCTCATCGTAAAGAGGAGTGGCGTCACCGAGAGACATGGACCTGGGGGACGTGTTAGTGTGAGGAGTGCTCCTGGCGGACCTCGGAGATCTAGTAGTGCTGAGGTGGCTGGACTGACGAGACGATCGGCCGCCCGGTGAGGCCATCGGGTTTCGGCTGTCCATATATTGGGGAGTCTTCCTACCGACACTCGAATCATCGTAGCGTGGGGTCCGATTTGAACTAAAAGCCAAAGAGTTAGTAAACATTAAGTGCCTCTATGTGAGAGATGCCTGCATATGAATAATTGTTGACAATCTACCGTATTATTAGAAAATTCAATAATCTCAATATAATAATGATTTCTGGAGCGGAATATGGTAGTTTTTTTGCGTACAAAATAATTTATTTACATAATCTGTTTCGAGTATTCTTGAGAGAATTACAAGAGCCACAAAACAATCCTGCAATTGTAAAATATTTTATTTTCGTACTACTTTAGCGATGTGACTTGTGTCAGAATGAACTGATTGTTAGGAGACTATGGAAGTAAAAATTTCACTGTAATTACCTTCCCCGAGGTGTGTTTCTTCCATCACTTCTCGGTGTTCCAGTGGGGTCCTTAGTTTTGAGTTTAGCCCAAGCTTCTGCAGCTTTCTGCCAATCCATTGGATCGTTTGTAAAGGACGCTGCAGGTCTGAAATACGAACAGTAAAATTATGCCTGCTGGTTTCCGAATACTTTACCTTTGGTGACTTAAGCCATTCGATAAAAAATATTTTTGGGGGGCTTGAAAATAGCTTCGTCAAATTTACTTGGAATTCATAAGTGATTTAAAAGAATAATTCTTAAAGTTGAGCAAATAGACTTTCGAAGAACTGTTTCAACCGCTAATAAACCAAAGTAAATTTTTACCGCTAAATATTGCTTTTCCAATGAGGTGCATAACTGACAAAACAAATTGTTTGTGAGGAGTAATTACCTGGAAGCAGATGAACTGTGTTGTCCATGCGGTGGGTAATGTTGCTGGGGATAATGGTGGTGGGGACTAGGAGGCTGCTGAGGTTGATGCCGTCTTGGAGTGATGGCACCTGGGTGGAGGAAAACATTTGAAGAGTCGGCAGCTCCACCGCTGGCATGTTGGTGATAGCGCGGCGTCGTGGACGAGTGATGAGGAGTGCCGTAAGGCGTCATGTAAGGAGTCTGAGCTGAAGGAGTGTATGGCTGGAAAGTAAAACATTAATAATATAATGCACATATTAAAGTTAAGTAGTATTGATGGGATTTTAATCAAATTGTGAACATTGTCCTCTTTCATTGTGGTGCCTAATGATATGAATTTCAGTATAGAAAATTTAATGAGCTATTTTATAGAAATTCACTCAGAGGTGTGAACCAACTGTAATGTCTGTTTTTTCCTACCCGTCGAATCCTATGAACGGGGCATAGTAAAATATATAAGCTGACCACTCATAAGCCTTTTTTCCGTTCTTTTTTTAAATAGATGATTATTTTTGTTAGAATTACACATATTAAGATTCTAAAAAAATTATTGACTTGATAAATTGCTGGATAACAAAATTAAAAAGTTTATGTTTGTTATTCAGCAATCTATAAAGCCTATAATATTTTAGAAATTTAAAACACACCAAAAATAGAAAATGAAAAATTTTATTATTGATTTCTAAATATTAATTTGCAGCCGGCTAGTTATAATAATGTCTCTACAGATAAATTGCATTTTCTTTTTATTATTTAAAATATCATGCCTTTCCATCAAGAAGTGACAGTAAACACATTAAAAGAGATAAATTGCATTTTAATACATACAGTATTGATGTACATATTGGCGGGGGTGTGCGGGTATGTGGCAGCTTGCGACAGCGAATGTAACATATGAGAAGGCATCGTTTGCGCCACTCTTTGGATAGCTTCCGAAGACATTCCTGAAAATTAATCAAGACAGTTATTTTAATGGAGTTTTAAAGTAAATGTAAATTTCAATTTAATAAATGAAAAAAAAAATAGCGACTATGATCTTATAATTTGGATTTTTTTTTGTTAATGTTCACTATTGATATTCCTGAATAGGTGGTAGATGACGTGGTCATTCTGTGTTTCAGTTAGCATATTATTGGTAAATTTATCCAGGTATATTAATGTGACTGTCTTTGACAATCCCAACAGAAATAATAATCTGTCTAATAATCTTTAGGGTGAAGTCAAATTCTTCGGTGTTTGTTTATTTTTTTTTCAGAATTAGGTGATCAGATTTTTTGTGAGTTAATTGACGATTTTATTATAAACTTTTATGTTAAAAAAAAACAATTTTTTTGGATGCAAGATATTTTTTTTTTTATGTAAATTTTTATTGTGTAACTGTTGTTTTAATAAGTTTATGAGAGTTTATCAGACAATGAATATTTTTGAAATATTTTGATGGGTGGTTACTTCAATAAATATTATACATTTAAATATTTTTTCTTAGATTCATACAAAGAACATGAAAATGGATGAATTTTACCTCCTGCTGGAGTGTGTGGCTGGTACGGAGTTCGACCGCTGGTCGCACTTCCTCGAGGTGTCGATGGAGTTGCTCCAGGGACAGGATCTTTGAAGTGCTCTTTGAACCATCTCAGAAGGCTTCCCACCGATTCAAATATTTGCTGTCGGAATCTGAAGCCGTCTGGAGTTACTGTTACGAATTCGTGACGACATCTCTGGACTGGTAAATATGACAGCAAAAATTTTCCTGGATAACTCTGAGGATAAAACAAAATTTACATATGGTGGAACATTGACTATCTTGAAATATTTTTTTTTAAAAGTGGTTGGTTTGAAAAAGAACATGAATTCATTTGAAGAAAGACATGTTTACTTCATTTTACACTGGCTCGCGCTAGCGCATATAAACAGAATAAAAAACCAACAGGTCAACTTTTATACTTGTTTAAAAAACAAGTGACAGCCCTGATTGTAATGCAATTGGTTTGCATATAAAACTAAGAATCGGTTATTAAGCTCCACTTAAAATCCATATATTTATTAGTCAATATGAGAGGATATAAAAATTGTACATTATTTAAAAGTTTAAATTTGCAAGAAAAACACAAAATTCATGTGAAAAATGAAAAAAAAACTTGATATTATTTTTTCAAAATGTTTACCTTTGCAGCAGCTATAAAATAGTGGATTTTATTAGAGTTCTTTTTTTTCTCTTCTTTGAGAGCCTCTTCTGCCTTATCCCTGATACCACCAAGATCTCTGTAATATTTGTAAGAAAGCAAATCTCTGGCATGACTGGCCATCGGGGTGACGTGCCTAGCTATTATTTCATCTAAGTCTTCAAATTCTTCATTCCCAATCCACAAGCTACGACCTGAAAGTAAAATAACATTAGCACACATGGATCACTATAAGTTGGCGTTTTAGCAAGAGTGCTTAGTGTTTGATGAATTCTATCATACTATCAATGCTAACGTTGATTTGTAATATCATTTTTTTGACTTGCTTGACACTTGCTGCAATTTTCTAAAAACACTATAGTCGGCAAGAGCTATTACATCAAACATATTTATTATTCTATTATACCTTTCATAAAAATAAAATTTTACAGCACAAAGTCATAATGATTCTGTTTAACAAATCTTAAATATTGTCACACTGCGGTGAATGTAAAATTTGTAATCTTGATCATTGCTGCATATTGTTGAACTGGTGGTGTGCAGATTTTTTAAAGTGAAGTGGTTGAATTCCACTTCTAATAACATATTTGTGGAGTTAACCATATCATTATTAAAATAGTCATTCCAAATCTTAAATGTAATTTTAACCCTACAGAACTTTTGCTATTTATAATAATGTATTTTAACATTGTTAAAACATTTTGTGCATTGCAGTTAAAAATTACATACCTAAAGAGAATGCATTTTCTTTTCCTTCTTCCCGAACATCTATATGTTGAATAATGCCATCGGCCACTTTCCATGTTACGGTCAAATGATCTGCTCCCTGAAATTAATAAAATAAGGCTTTAAAAATATTCTGTGTTGGATTTATTGTAGTTAATGCAACTTAAGCTACCCATTTATTTCATGACTAATAATGTCAACATTATCTTAATCTATTAGGTAATAACGAGCTGTACACACCATTGGCATTACAGATATATATCATATATGTAATGTAAAGTAATAATTGCCAATCTACAAGCCCATGGATACAGGACTTATCAATAATCAGTCATAACGATATTTACCTTACTGCTCGGTCTAACAATAGCTTCTCCTTGGTCCATGTTGGTCATAACCTTTTCAGCTTCAGAGAAAGAAATATTGTGGAAGGCGGGATGAACGATGACCCTCTTCACATATTGCTGTCTCTGTTTCACTTGTTTGGCGTCAGTCTCTTTTTTCGATTCCTTGTCTTCTGCTTCTTGATCGTAGAATGGATCCTTGGTTGGTCTGAAATATAATCGGAGGATAAATGATTGACAGAAGTGCAGATCACCGATTCTGACCATTTTATTTTATATTGTATAATTTTAAAAATACTACACAATAAAAATATGAAATTACATCTTTGAGAATTTGATTGACTCACCTCCAATCATGATTTTTATCTAAAAGATCAGAGCTCTTCGAAGAACATTCCACAGAGAAGCGTTCAACATCGATTTTGGTAACTCTACAGTGTATGGTCTGGCTGGGCCTAACTCTTTCTGCAGGGTCATCAACGTGTTTGTCTGAGAGGTTTTTGACGTGGATGTACCCTGAGAGGCCATTGTCTAGTCGAATCCTAACACCGGTGGCTTGGCCAGGACACGCCCCAGCATCAAAATGATTCCACACCTATGAGCAAGAACGTAAATATTTCAATCAAAATGATGAAGTAGACTCAGAGGGGAAAAGTTGTTAAATAGAAAATTAGTAACTGAAATATGTTTTCAAATATATACAAACTGATACCAAGCTTAGATTTTTTTTTATCATTGAATAACACATGTAAACATGTAATGTAGTTTGTATGTGTATTATAAATAGAAAATGGAGAATTTGAAAGGCTTACCAGCCTTAGCCATTCATTATGTGATATCAATATACAACAGGGCAACCTTGAATTTATATGATATTAACAACGTAAAGACAAATTACCTCAGATAATTCAGGAAAATCATTTTTTCTACAAAACTGACATTGCCACATTCCAGTTTCATCATTCCTAACAGGATTAGCTTGGTCCAATTGTTCTCGTGGTGGTTTCTTATGAGTGATTCCGGCTACTGTTGCAAGAACCATTTTTCCTGATAGCAATAAAAGAAATAACATTTTTAATGTTTGATAATTAATCAGCAATGTGATAAAATTATAGAAAGGTAGCGTTGACAACTTACCTATGTAGAATGTATCTGGAGTTTCTTTAGTAAGCATGTCGAACAGTTCACCAGGGTTGGGCGATCGAAATGGTACTCTCAGATCTTTATAGCGGCAGTTCAATTCAGCTCGGATATCATACAGAGTGATACTTTTATTACCAAAGTTCTAAAAGAAAATTTTTCATCAGTAACTAATGGTAAGTGAAGTATTTTGGGACACTTTTTTCCTGCGTATCAATTGCAGGCAAATTATTAATGCTTCGAAGAGGGCATTGTTTTATGATAGAGAGATTTTATGACCTATTTATTGATAAGAATATGTGGTAACTGGACAAAACTTTCTTTCAGCTACATCGCAGCCCAAGTATGAAATGAATTGAATGATATGTAACTAACAGTGAAATATATCTATTGAATAAGCTTTGAAACAATATAATACCTGTCTTTCTAATTCTTCAGCAAAGGCATCTAAATCTAGGTCTTTCAGTCTCTCCGGGGCATCTAGAATTTCTTCAAGTGCACCAGCCGGATTGGCATCCTCATCTTCATACTCCAAAGCGTCAACAGCCATCTTGCGAGCCCATTCATAAGTTTCAGGATGAACACGTGACCCATCCAACACTTCTACGTATGCCTCTGTACTGTAATTGAAAAAAAATCTATTGTTTAAAGCAGCTCTCGAGAACAAGAGAATATACAGTGATGGGTATTTCAGGTATGCATTACCTGTCTCCCAAGCTGTTTGTATCGATTTTGATGAATCCAGAGCAATTGATGAAGACTTTGGGTCCCATGTGGCATACAGTCACGAGCTGTGTTCTGTTTTCAAGCCGTTGGTTAGTCTGCTTCAGCATTTTTATAAGAGCTTGACCTTTTCTAGGACCCAACCCGCAGACAAATTGGATTAAGTTGACGGTGAGCCCGGTTTGCACAGCTGTGTTGATATCTACGCCCACTTCATTGGTGCGGTTCACAAATTCAAGGTAGAGATTTTCTATCAGTTCTTCACGGGGAATTTGATCCTAAAATAAATAAATGCTTTGCCTTAAGTCTTGAAGTAATAAGATAATTTACTTTAAACATGTTGGTGCTGGATGAAACACACAGCACACAATTAAAAGTAAGCGATCCATAACAGGTTGGAATAAAGATAATAATATAATAAGCTATTTGATCAGTTGATAATGCTCGCGATGAGCGAAACCGGTCCTGATCAAAAAATATATTGTGGAAATAAGTACTAAAAAAATGTGTTTTTATTATTTAAAATAATAAGCTATATTGATATTTATTTTTACCTGCAGAGGATGATAGCGCAGGCATAAGATTTCCTCATCTACAGTGCATAGCTGAGAATATTCTACAAGAGGATCTTGTAAAAGTCTCGCCAGAGAAACAGCCTGTCGCAAAATTTCTGGATACTCTCTGAAATCACTCTGAAGAGGAAAAAATAATAAATAAGAATTCAAAAAATAATACTATCCTCATTCTTTCACAGAGTTTAAGGTTCTATCTTAACTCAATCCCTACTGAGTTGCATGAGAGATATTCAAACAGAAAATATTTAAAAAAAATACTTCAGAAGTGTTAAACTTATGAAGTATTTTTGTCTGTAAAAATAAGACTATATTTTCATACAATAATAAGCTAGATCATTAACATTTTGACTCTTATAAATACCAACCGGCTGTCGTTCATCTCTAGACATAACATTTATTGTAAGAACAGAAAATTAGCAATGAAAATTTGTTTGTGATATATTCCATTAATTAATAAATACTTACAACACCCTTATTTGAATTGGCATAAATCTTAGACAGTTGATTGTCAATGATTTCGATGGGAATCCTCGGGAATTGTTCATCTTCAACAAGCTGAGATACGACATCGGCTAAATCTTGCTTCACCATGATGGCGTCTCGGCACTCTCCACCCACTACAATAACGTGAGGCTTCTTTGTCATTATGAAGTTGCGGAGAGCTGTGAGATCCATTTCCTGAAAAAGAAAAATGTACATATTAATCACTTTCTTGAGACGCAAGGAAAAACTGTACTGTATTAATGATCTTTATGTACGTACCTACCTATATTATACTTTTTTTTAAAGAAGTAGACAAAACTACTTTGAAATTATTAAACTCTACTACTAAATTCCATTGTAGGGGTTATATTTTGTAAATTTTAAAGTGTGAGGAGGAGTATTGAAGTAAAAGAAATATTCTAGCCAAAATAGTTAAATATGACACTGTCTTGGGGCTTATTAATTCCCGAAGGTGTGGCCTTGGTACCTATGATTGTGTTTTGAACATGGGCAGGGCATATACTAGTGAAGGAAAACTACTACCAATGTGAATATATTACCTTGTTATACTTTTCTGAATTGTTGTATGAATTCTTTCTTTTAAGTATATGAGGAAGCCTTAGATGGTCGACAACGTCACTATCAGGATCAATGATGCAACAGAAAGCTGCCTGAGAGAAATCGGGAACGAAAGCCAAGCCCATGATTCTGAGACCCTTGTTGGTATCCCAATCATCGTCGTCTTCATCAGGAAAATCAACAGAATACGGTGCAACCTAAAATATGATCAAAAAGAATACATCAATCAATTAAATTTTTTGGTATTTTTGAGTGATATTCGTAGATAAAATAAATGACATGACAATGTATGCTTGATGTTTGATTGAGTAAATGAAGATTACTGACCTTGATCCAATTATAAAGTTTTCTGCAGCAAGCCTTGAGAATCGACTCTCTTGCCTCAGACAGCAGCTGGGCATGAAGTTCTTTGCGGAGATCTGGCAAAACCATTCTATTCAACGCGAGCGATACGCATTCGGCCCTCAAATTGTTCCAGTCTTGGACATTTTTGGCAAATTCATCCTAAAATAGATGACCATTAAATTACTACAAATTATTTAAAAATTTCATCAGCAATGAGTGTTTTTTACAAAAAAAAAATTTGTTTCAGGCCTAATTGTGTAAGGCAAGAATCACTAGCAAACATTAAAAACTTTATATTGTTATATTAAGTAGAGGCTGTAACCGATGGATATACAGATTTTCATATTTCGGTGGTTTATTTCGGTGGTTAATTTTTGGTATTAAATTATGAAGATATGTACGAAAATGAAGTGAATCCAAGCTGATACTGCTATGTTTCAACAGGAATCTGGACTTTTGTTTTAGGTAAAGCGAAGGAATATGAGAGCTCAGACCTCCCACATGTTTAAAATGTAGATATGGCTACCTTTTGAAAGAGTTGCTTCACTTCTTCCAAGTATGAGGATGACGTGTTTCCTTCAATGTTGTCACTTAGAGTTACTGTCAAGACTTTGTCCTCTTCAGCCATGACCAATTTGAGGAATTGTTCTCCAGACAAATCACGGACAGGTTTGTTCTTAATGAATTTCATTCTGGAAAATCAAATGAAACTTAGAAAACACCAAGGTAGAGGTTATAAGATGGATAAGACAGATGAAAATGACTAATATAATTACGAGTAACATGGGTGATTCTCGTCAATTTCTTTCAGTCCTTTTTTAGTCGGTGCCACAGTGATCTTTGAACGTTCATAAAACACTTCCCTCACGCTGGACCTGAGAAGTGGTTCACGAGCCAGCTGGGCGGCAGCCATATACTTGGCGGCGTGTAGCACATCATGAACAGTGGTGAACTTATCGGAGATGAACTGTTCGGCAGTAACGGAGGGTTCATTGGGATCTTGTTCAACCTCATGACGCTGATAGTTATCTCGTAAGTTCTCAGCAAATTGCTCCGGGGAGAGACCAAACTTTTTGACAAAGCCATCTGAAATGTATCAAATGCATTATGGATATAAGATATTTTTACCGTCTTAGGTATTGGAATTTCAATGTTGATATGAAATATAATCAGTACATGATGTATTCATTATGTGTACATAATAAGTTAATAGCATACCAAGTCCAGCTTTCCGGCACATGGCATAAGGACCTCCTCGGACGGCTTGTTTTAAGCCTTCCGGTGGCGTCTCTTCAACTGGTTCTTCTTCTTCTTCTGGTTCCTCAAGAAGTTCTAGGTCATCTTGGCCTTCTTCTGCTCTTTGGGCATTCGCTAACCGGCGAGCAGCTCTGTAAAAAAAAAAAAACTTTTTTATTAAAAAGGGAGATTATGGAGTCTATTTTTCACAATGATAGCAGAACGTGCCACCTTTGAGAGTAAGTTTAGAAGAGGACTGTTCAAAGAAATAAGATACATCAATGAAGGTATATGGATATTTGGAGGTTTTGGTTTCTGATTGAATAAAATAAGATGAAGCTGTGACTACTTGTTACCGACAGGATTTTACTGAATGTATCTCGAATCGGTACTTACTTCTTGGCTTCCCGTGCTTTCTCCTTCTCTTTCGCCTTCCAGGCTTCTTGCATTTTGGGGATGTCCGGTGAATAATAAAGCAAAAAATGCGCATGGACATCTTTCAATTCCTCAGTAGTCTGAACAGCCTTCAATCTAAAAGAAAAACAGTATTAGTCAATACCACACGAAACTCATAAAAAACTATAGTTTGTAAAACATAAAAAGTAGCTATGATACGTGGGTTGTTTTGTTTTAAATTTTATCTCAGTATGTTATAATGTGATGGTATCTCTAGAAAACTATTCATTATCAGCAGCAGTAGCAGCAAGCAGCAAGAAAGGAGGATAAATGAATACCTGTCTATGTCATCATCTTTAATGACGCGAACATTTTCTGGAATAGGAGCATCCGGGTTCAACATCAACTGATCCAGTTGGTAATTGCGCATCTTCTCAAACAAGTTCATGAGATTTTCTTTGCGTGACTTCAGTTGACACCACTGAAATCATAACAACTCAGCTTACTTTTTTTGAAATATCCAGTTAAGGTTACTGTCGTACACAATCAAACAAGTCACACCATAATGGTGACACTCATAGCCAGTTGAGTGAGATTATATCAGTGTTTTCACAACAGCACAATTGTCATACCTTGGCATCAAAACGATAGATTTTCCACAAGTCATTTATATTCAACTCTGGTTGAACATACTCCTTTCGGTAAAACGCAATGAATGGCACTTCCAGTGTTTGGTTTCGCATATAATCAAGAGCAGTACGAATCTTTCCGACAGTCTGTGGACCTTTTCGATTTCTTTCTCTGGATTCGCTGCCTTCCTGTAGAATTAAAATATATTTTAGAAAATATTTTCAAACAATAAAACATGTCATTTAATAATGTTAATTTTACAACAGGAAACAGCCCCAGTTATTATAAAATTGATTTGACTATTGCAAACTGAAAGGATTTTACACCTGCTGTGAGATTGAAGGTTTAGTGAATGCTTGACGATATATCCATTCAGCCTCATCATCCAGCTCATTTGAATCTTCAGCAGTGGGAGTCACGGGTACTTCTCGAATCTGCATTCGTTCAGGAATATCTGTGTTTCGTATCTGAAAAAAGGTGTTTGATCAAAAATCTGTTCATAATTTATGAATTTAAGATAGATTATATAACACATCAAAAATATAATGCATACCTCATTATCTAAGTCGGTGAAATGCCCTCTCTTTAATTCACTCGGTTCATATATTTCAAAAATTGATTTGGTGGTTGGACGTTTGCCTTTGGTCTTTTTGGCCTTGCGAGCACGTGCTTCACCTGTTTAGGAACACAATAAGATGACACTTGGTTTAAAGAAGCAAGAATAACGTTTTTGAATAAAACATTAACAGCTTCCCTTATTTTTGTGGGTTTATAATTTAACATGGAATGATTTTAAATCAGTATTCTATTCTTGCAACAACTTTGTTTCTAAAATGGTAGACAGCGATTAAAGCATCAGATTTAAATATTTCACTTGATTACTAGCACTAGTATTACCTCCATCGTCATCATCTTCAATGTAATCGTCCTCTTCATCCTCTTCTTCATATTCATCATCATCGTGTTTTTCAAACTCATCATAATCAAAGTCCACACCAAAAATATCTTGTCCTTCTTGAAGTGACCTATGAAATTAATAAACATAATTTGGTATTAAGAATAAATCTATGTTAAATTATGACCATTTCCACAGGTGATTCATTAGAAATTAATACAAAACAAATAAATATATATGAAAAATCTGCATTAAATCGGCCACACACATAATATTAGCTTTGAATTGTTTTTTTTATTTTTAGGTTTTTTATTAACTGTTAGTAAATATACTTACGCATCTGTAAAGATTGGTTTCCTTTTTTTCTTCTTTTCAGCGATTGGTCTTCCATCGTCGTCAACAATGAAATCATCTGCATCAGAATACTCCCCGTCTGAAGCTTCTTCATCGAATGCCTCCGGTTCTTTGGGATGTGAGCGTTCAGATCGCCGCTCTTCTTCCTGTTATAAAAAAATAAATTAAAATCACTGTTCACAAAAAGGCAAATATTTTTTAACTGAAAAATATTGTGAAACACCAACTAAATAATTTGGATCAAAAGAGTAATGAAGGCAAATCGATTGAATGGATTTTTGGATATTTACAATCCAGAAGTTTTACAGAGGAAAAGATTCATACTCACCACTGGATCTCGCTCCTTTCCGAAGGTGGGATGATAAAATTAATATGAATTTAATATCAGATAATAGTAATCAAACGATATCAGAGATTTAGGATTACAGAGATGAAACAACAAAAGCTCAGTTTAGAGTTAAATGTTTGTTAATATTTTTATTCAATTTACAATGTCATTTAGTTTGAAAATTTTAATATATGGTATATACCTTAATCTGAGGCACTCTCACCCGTGATTGGGTGGGAAATGGGATTTATTAATATGTTCATTTGATAATCCCGGTTCCATATTTCAGTAGTTACACCCCAATAATCCTAAACCACTGATACAACACTATTTTGATATAAAGCATAATTTGCAAGTGAATAACATACTAAATGCATTAGCTTTATCTAGCAAAGAACATGATCAATATAACTGGCATTATAGATTCTGTCTTTAGAAAAAAAACTAGTGAGGCTAAAGATAAAATGTGAGATGAATGTAACACGTGGATCAATAAGTCCCGGGACTGACACATAGATGGCGTTGCCAACAAAAGTTCCGTATGATTTTTCATAAGTACCAACCTTCAAAAGATACCTGTCAAAATTTCATGACATTCTGATGTTTGGTCCATGAGTTACAGTGATTTAAGTGACGCTCGTCTTGATATTCTCAGAATAATGGATTCGAAACAATTTCGTGTGTTGATTTATCATTGTTTTTTGATGAAAAAAAACACAGTGCAAGCTCAGCAATGGCTTGAAAAGTGCTACAGGGAATCTGCTCCATCAAAAACAACCATTTGTCGGTGGTATGCTGAGTTTAAACGTGGTCGTACAGACACTGAAGATGCTGAACGCTCTGGCCGGCCAAATGAGGCAATTACCCCGGAAATCATCAAAAAAGTCCACCAAATCGTTTTCGAAAACCGTAAATTAAAATTGCGTGAGATAGCTGACACCTTAAAGATATCATACGGCAGTGTGTACACTATTTTGCATGAACATTTGTCTATGAGGAAGCTGTTGTCAAAGTGGGTGCCGCGTTTGCTCACAGTGGATCAAAAACAACAACGTGTCGTTGATTCTGAGCGCTGTTTGAAGCTGTTTCGCCGAAACAAACCGGATTTTTTGCGTCGGTATGTGACAATGGACGAAACCTGGATCCTTCACTACACTCCAGAGTCAAAGCGGTCGTCAGCCGAGTGGACTGCAGTCGGTGAGAAGCGTCCAAAGCGGCCAAAAACGTAAATGTGGACCGGTAAGGTTATGGCCTCAGTATTTTGGGATGCTCATGGAGTTTTGTTCATCGACTACCTTGAAAAAGGTAAGACCATCAATAGCGAACGTTACATTGTCCAATTGATGCGTTTGAAGAACGAAATCGGTGAGAAACGGCTCCAAATGAAAAAGAAGAAAGTGCTCTTTCACCAAGACAATGCGCCGTGTCACAAGTCGCTCGCTACAATGGCAAAATTGCATGAATTGGGCTTCGAATTGCTTCCACACCCACCATATTCACCGGATCTGGCCCCCAGCGACTACTACCTGTTTGCAGACCTCAAAAAAATGCTCCAAGGAAAGAGATTCTACTCCAACGAGGAAGTCATCGCCGAAACGAACGCTTATTTCGAGGCCAAAGATAAATCGTTCTACAAGAAAGGTATTGAAATGTTAGAGAAGCGCTGGACTGATTGTGTTGCTCTTGAAGGAGACTATGTTGATGAATAAAGTCGAATTTTGCCAAAAAAACGTGTTTTTCTTAGTTAGTCCCAGGACTTATCGATCCAAGTGTTATATATATTTAATGTATTCTTACATTTCAAACACTGATTGTTTTAATTGGAAAACTGAATACTGTGGACATTTATTTTAATTTAATAAGATATAAAATGTTTTTTTTTATTAAGAACTGTAAAAGCTGTGAAAATTTTTCTATTTATCGGAATAGAAATTACATATTTCAAAACATCCAAATGTGTCGGTGACCCCATTTAAATATACTGTTTTCATTTGATCAGTGAAAAGTAAAGAATACATTCAAGAGCAATAAAAATTAACCTATCATTAATACCTATGTAAAAATGTACAACATAAAATTACATAGGTTGTTTTTGTTAGCAATTTCATAATGGGTTGAAACAATCAATAATTTTAGGAAAAACCATGATATAGATAACATTTAATTATTCATTCCTCAGAAGATGGTTTTTTCCACTAGTTAGCTTTTTATGTAAGATGGGATGGCAGCATAATACAATATTAGTAACAAAATAACATATATCACATGATACAGCAATAACTTGCATCACAAAAACAATGAGCCAATAAAGTTATATCTCATCAAAAGGTTTACGATTTATTGTATGCTAAGTTCAAATAAACATGATCTCAAAGCAGCAGTCTTTTGCAACTTACAAGGGCTGAAATGTATGTATATATTACATTGTAAATGGTAATTTATTGTTACTAGAATATGGGCATTTAATCTATGTTTTACCATATTTTAAGATAGCCTATTATAATTTAATTGAATCCATATACTTTTGAATGCAAGGTAAAAATTCAAACTATTATAAACTGAGTAATAAAAATATACATACTCAATAATGTTTGTGCCTATATTTTAATAGTCGCATTTTTTCTACAGTTGCTAGTTTTATTTGCGTTTCAGATATTAGTTTTAAGCCAAGTGGACAGTGAGTGATCGGGCCAGTGGTTTGATTTGGTAGAATGGCAGAATTATTAGTGAAGGAAGCGATTAAAAAGATTTCAGACAACTAGATTCATTATTATTTTTACTGCAATGTACAACCTCAAAGTAAGTAATGTCTATGAATCCTCTACGATGTCAGATTAAATTAGTGTTGAAACTCAATTGTGAAAATTGATATACTTCAAATACTAAATCTATAATAGCAGCATTGAAAGAAAATTAATGGAACAGATTGAATGATCTTTTCAACTGTTAAAAACATGCAGAAAATGAGTAATGTTAGATGAAATAATATCGTAGTCAATACATTAAAGATTTGTAATGGACAAATCAAATTTAAGTTGGACTTCTCAGATTTTGTTTGTTTATAAAAGTGTTGTATTGCATTTAACAATTTTTAATATATATATAAATCACTATTTATTAGATCAGAATTATACTTATATTTTCTAATATGATCATAAATTGCAATTTGTAACGATTAAAAAAAAATTACTACTCATTCTCCACAATATATACCATGTATCCCAGCATAAGCAAAGAAAATCTGATAAACACATTATATTTATGATGACGAAAATGCAGAATGAGATGCAACAGCGGTGGTTGACTTGGGTTTTCATCTTCTACTATAAAATTTGTGCCATGCGGAATATGGGATATTACCGTATCATGATAGTTGAATGCATTGCACACAACTCCTTTAAAACTACAATAAAATATTATGCATATGCTTAGTAATTAAATGTATCTTTAAAAAAATAAACTGGTTGAATTATGATGGAAAAATCTAACATTAAAATGTTTCCACAAACTATTGATCAGAGATGCCCACATGGTAGATTTGTATCAGGTAGGCAAGTTACTTATATACATTATGAAAATCACTATATAAAAGTGGCTAAAAACGAAGCACTAACTGATTAAGTAAAAGTTAATAAGAAACATACATCATCTGAGCCTCCGACAAACAGTTGATCTGCAATGACTTCTCTGTCCAGCCCATCGTCAGTTTGTTGCTCACCGTCACTTTCATCATCAATGACTTTGCGAAGACGTTTGAATTTTTTCTGAAATTTAAATTTTTTAAGATTAGATCAGCGAGTGATGGTATTGTGGATTATATCAATTGATATCATTATAGATTGATAGCATAATAGAGATTATGTATATATATCATCAATACCCTTTCCAATTTAACCCCAAGATTTTCTTCAAGAAGATCGTAATCTTCATCTTCTAAGCGGTCATCCAGTTCGTCATCACTTTTTTTCCGTTTCTTTGCATTTCCCGAGGCGTCCGAGTCTTCACCCTCGCTCCCCGATTCATCTATCGGAGCATCATCTATGAGGTCCTTCAATTCCTCCCTCAATCGCTCCTCGTCATCTAGAGTGCACACAAAAGATTCATGAAACGATATGGTATAAACTATCTTTAGAATAATTTTGATGTTGACTTTTGCATACATCTGAGAATTTATTTGCAAAAAGATTTTGGCTTGTTAGCAATGATTTTTAGATGACTGTAGGGTGATAGATATTTTTTAAGTTATTTTCTAATACGGTGGAACTAAACAGAAATATTTCTTCAACACAAATACGGAACAAGTGGATGTTAACTGTAAGTAGGTTTAAAAGATATTTTTTTACCTTCTTCTTCTTCGTCATCATCACTCTGTACAGCTTTGCGTTTGGCTTTCTTTTTTTCTGGCTTTTCAATTTCATCTTCAGATCCCTGCTAAAAACGTGAACATATAAAAAATCTTGGAAAATTCTCAGCAAAAAATCAACTTACTACAAAACGATACGAATTATAAGAATCTTTCTGAAATGAAAGACAGCTTTTTATCAAGAATCAAACTAGAAGAGGACAGTGTTCTATCAAAAACAATCCTTGAGACACAATGTCAAAAACAGTATAGAATTCTCTTCAATACAAAAATTGATGTGCTGTATTTTGAGATTTTCCATGAAACCTATCATAGAGCTGAGCAATGAAATAGTTTATGGTTATACGGGTATTGTATAGAAAAATGATATACCATGATTTTTGTCTATAAAACTTGACACATAAAAAAGACGAAAACAAGAGTCATTATTTCAGCAAATACATGGTATACACGGCTGTCATATAGCTACTTTATTGATTACGAAGGCAAAATGTAAACGCTAATAAATAAATTATATAACAGTATATCAACAATTCTCAATAGCTTTCTTCGTAAATGACATGGTTTAAACAGATTCTTCTATGATGAAACAATATCAGAAATGCTGGATAATACAAATGTAATGACAGGTCTAAAAAGTATACACAGTAGGTGATATCAATTTTATCCGATAATAAAGCTTCATTATATAAGAAAATTTTGGGCATGAGAACGAGACGTTGTATGATGTTATCATGTACATGGTTAATAATTATATTTAGGAGAATTTAATTGATCAGTAAACACATGAGTTTCGAAATACTATGGTATATTGTTTTGCCATAGTCATTTTAGTGAATAATGGAAATGTGGATTTCAAAAAAAGAAGTCACTAAAATGAATGTTGGCAAATATTGACTCACTGGTTTGCTACAACATATGAATGTATTAATAAGTAGTACGAAGTTTCATACACTACAGATGAATTTAGTTTCATTATTATTGAGCACAGCATGTAAGCAAACACTTTGATATGATTTTGAGTGTATTATTATAATAATTTGAAGATGTGCTGCCAGACTTGACAGAAATGTACAGCCCACTATATCCAAGTAAAACAAACAAAATTAATACGAATTCCGATTGGTCTCGTTGTTGTGCTTTGTGCGAAATGGAAAATCGTTACATATAATAAAGAAATCTGCAATTTAATATCACTCGGCGATGTTAACTTGTGAAACACTCATGAACGCCTAGTAATTGTCGGAGCAGACAATCGTGTTAAGTATGACATCACAATGTGTTTTGCCGTGAATACTAGTCTGTGTTCAGTTCCTATTAATATGTTACGATGCATTCTCCATTCAGAATAATAGCGATTGATATAATATGCCATAGCATGACTGCGAAAAGTTATTGAAAACGCTGTCATTTTTAAGTTTTTGCTTGTGCGTGGTGATCTTCGAGGAATGTTACAAACACTGTATATCAAATATGTTAGACAGGTTCACCGTACATCACTCTCTTCGGCCTCTGAGTCCAGAAAATCAGCCATCTATGTCTGCTGTGCGCTGCAAATACAAACTAACTAAATAAAACTACAACATTTACTGTGAATGCAAAAGTAAATTTAAAAACCATCAGTGGCCGACAGCCATAGACGTACGTCTTGGCGTTCGGCGTTAGCTTCACATCTATCAAATCACGGATTACAACATAACAGTAATATTTTAGAGAATGGAAATTGTCTATGAAATATAAATAAACTATATAGTTACCGGTCGACTAAGTGACAGTAATTATTTAGGTGGCAAAGACATTCTTTACTTTCAGTTAAGTTCTGCAAATATTTAAAACAAGTTTGCTCAAAAAGTTTTTCTTTGTATTATTTTAAGTCTTATAACTTATTTTAAAATTTTTTTATAATAAATTAAAAGAAGTTAATAAATATATTGAAATTTAGAAAACAGTTTCAAGTGTATTTAAAACGCAATGAAAGTTTTGAAACACTAATATAAAATTTAAAATAACTTTGATTATTCCACGCATTGTGCTACTAACTGTGACACGTGTTTCGCCTCTTTCAGAGGGATCTTCAGACTTACTATCGCAAAGTTTACTTAAGTAATGAAGCAAGATTGATTCTAAATTTTTTAAATTATGAAATTCCATTTGGATTTCGGGTTTTTTTCCTTCTAAAGCAGCCATTTTTGCATTCCGATTTTTGCTTTTCTAGGTAGGCCGCAACATATTAAAAGTAAACTGTAAATGTAACATATACTATACTGCATACGTATGTATGTATTATGATGTCAAATAAAAACTATTTTACTTTTTTGTGAATATTTATTTATTTATTAAATAAGACTTACCAGCATAAGAACAAGTATAAAATATTGTGGTAATAAAAGGAAATTTTTCTGCTTAACGCAGGCTCCTAAATACAACTTTATGACTTTAAATTTAAGATGAAAAGAGGAAAATAAAATAAAATTAATGTGAGTTATCATATTGAGTCAAACTTTGAACTATTTTCGTCAAATCAGGTTCCTGATTACTACAAGCTACTCTTAATATATCATCAAGGTAAGAATCAGTAAGCCGATTTCTATACACGCTCTTCACATATTTCATTTTAGAATATGACGATTCACAGAGATAGGTAGATGAGATATTGAAAATATTACTAAATCAACACCAACAAAATATTTGGTGACTATGATTATTTTGGGCCGAACATAAGAGCTATTTGGGCCGCATACGGCCCGTGGGCCGCAGTTTGAGTATCGCTGTTCTAAAGGAACCAAGGAAGGGGTGATAAAATCAAAAAAATACAATCAGATAATGATACTGATATTAATGATCTGCAATCAATCAAATTGGGATTTTTCTTTATAATGGACGCAAGAGAAGGGGTTATAGAATCGAAACAAAGCAAACGAATAAACATAATTCTAATGACGTTAAGCATTGCAAACTATTAAACTAATGTGCTGCAATCAGATAGGTTAGTGATTACTCTATTAATTGGAAACAATGTTAGTAAAGGTGAGCAACCTGATCACCTTTAATGATACCGATATTAATGATCTGCAATCAATCAAATTGGAATTTTTTCTTTATAATGGATGCAAGAGAGGGGGTTATAGAATCGAAACAAAGCAAACGAATAAACATATTTCTAATGACGTTAAACATTACAAACTATTAAACTAATGTGCTGTAATCAGATAGGTTAGTGATTACTCTATTAATTGGAAACAACGTTAGTAAAGGTGATCAGGTTGCTCGGAAGGCGAAGGCGAAACACGTGTGTCACAGTTAGTAGCACAATACGTGGTATAATCAAAGTTTTTAAAATTTTATATTAAAATGAACTTCCACAAAGTTACCGCCGTAACAATCGAAAGTATTTGAAATACTAAATTATACATAGATTAGTTGAAAAACTTACTGATTGAAATTAAACTCATTACTTCATTGTTTTGTCGTTTAAAAAGTTTCATAATAATTCTAAGCGCAATTTGAAAAGATACTTTAATTAGAATTATCTTTAATATGATAAATTTTCTTTGTAGAAAATTATCGAAAAATCTTACTTGTATAACTTTTTATTGATACGAAGAATATTTTATTTTCACTCATAAATTATGCCACTGACTGACCTTTAATAATATATGCTCATAAGTTATATGTTGTTGAAAATTTTTCACATGTTTTAAAATTTACATTTCATACAATTTACGGCTAAAAAGTTAAAGTGAGCATCTATTACCTAATAGTGGAAATTACTTAAATATTTTCATTATTTACTTAATAAATGTCTACAATTATCTTAATGACTCGGCCGCAATGAATTGAGTGCCGTTATCGTATTTTTTGACTGATTTTAAGGTTCTACAAGAAAATGAAAGACTCGAATGAAGAGAAAGAAGAAAATATATATGGATTTATTTCCTTTAAGTATTAAATATCAATGTCAGAGCGAAAGTCAAAGGGTTTCCATATCTTTTTTACAAACTATCCGAGCAAATAATTAGGATTTGCTAAAAGCCAAAATAATAGCATATAAACCGTTTTCATATTTTTTGCGATAACCGGATAAAAAAGAACAGCAATGAAACAACAATATGACAAACCATAACAAGGAAAATAAAGCAAATAATTCTTTTCTTACGAATTAAGTATATAGACTAGTTAATTAAATAAATATTGAAAACAATTTAAAGTTATCTAGTTAATATAACATCTCTTGTTCCGTTTTGAATTTCCTTTGTTTTTTTCGATACCATGTATAATAAACTACTTACAGGTTGTAGGGAATTTTTTACAACCACGAATCAATTATTTACAATAGAAAATAATAAGAGAATTTTATTGGGCTCACTTTTGATAACCAAAATTCGATAAATCCAAAGCTCCGTTCAACACTTCGTGTATAAAATTTGAATGTTTTGTCACTTACGACTCAGTTCTATTGCATTTGTGAGATAGAAAACTGGAAGATGCATAACGGCAAAACTAGGGTCGTAAGTGACAAAACGTGTGGAAATGTAAAAAGTTTTAATTCAAATTTAATATTGACTCTCAGTCGATATCATTAAATCATGACATTCTGTAAGGACATATTAACATATGTGCGAAATAAAAGAAAAATATGACTATTCGTGTATAACGCTCAGCCATACTTAAATACACAAAAAAAAGTTGAAAAAAACTAATCAAATAAGCTATTAAATATAAATGATCGACAATTCTTCTTTAAAGGTATGCGATTTTCAAAGAAAGTTTCTTTTTCATTTAGGCATCAAGAATAATACTTTTTGGTCTTGCGGATTATGGAGCGTACCAATAAAGGAAGTGGTTTCTTTTCTCGTGTTAATTCATTATCTGGCTTAAATTTGAGTATATCGTATATCCAAATTGCTGGTTATTGGAAACCTGATTCATGTCGTGGATGGAAAGCTTTTTTGTATTATTTTTACACCTTTTTAATATTTTCATCAGGTCTAGGTAGGTTAATAGTGTAAATATACAAACAATTTGAAAACCAAAACGAATATTGAATCTAATGATTAAAATTTATCTAATTTTATCGAATAATAAAGAAATCTATTTATTTTGCTAAAAGGAAATGTGAAAGAACATGAAATATATGTAATTTGATGTGAAAAATTAAATACATAAATAAGATCAGATAAAATAGCATTTATTATAAAATTTCAGTCAGTTGTCAGATTTGAGTTTTTGAGACTTTGTACGATTCCAAATGTGGGATTCGTCCTAAGGTATCTTCAGGTATTATATGACACGTTTGCAGTTAAACTGACATCCAACACATTTTCATCGGTTATAAACAAGATAAATTCCACAGGAAAAATACAAATCCTAAGGCTAGGATCTAAATATTATATTATACATATCTGAATCAACTATAACAACTCATGACTTGATTATAATGAAATTCAATTTGTATAATATAATTTTTTAAACAATGCAGGTATTCAAAGAGTTCTTAGTGAAAGGATTATACAATAAATAAAAAGCTACCACCATAGAAATGTAATTGGGTAACATGAAACATAGAGATACATTATTATTTTTAATTGGTGGGTTATTGCGGGATTAAATATCCGGTCTCGCAATAAAGGAATATTTTTTGAGATTTTCGACTCATTGAACTAATCTCACGTTATGGATATAGCGAGGGAGAATTAGGAAGATTAAGCTCATCGTTGAAGATAAACATTGAATTTATTTAGCTCTAAAATTTCTTTATAATGTATTTTATGATGCCCATATTTTGATGTAGTAATCAAACATCTTTATTAGCCTTAAATGAGTGATTTTCTAAATGATCTAAATGGTTGGCAAATGTCGAGGTGTCTTCGTTTCCTCTTAAAGCCAAAGTGTTTTGATACTCTAGTGTATTTTCCCGATGGAAACTTTGTACAAGTCATTGCAATGTGATTTATAAATGCCAGATTTATTCCTGAAATTGATATAATATTATCTTTCTGCTTGAAGATCAATGCATTATTATGAATGCATGAAGATGTCGAAAGATGAAACACTGGTTGTGAGTGACAACACATTTGGAATTGTAAAAAGTTTTGACAATATAAATTTAATATCAAATTTTATTAAACACCATCAGTCGAAATTGTAAACTATAAGTTCACTCGAAATAAATGTATTTTCGTAAACATTTGAAATCTTAGGTCTCATAAAATATACAAAGAAATTGCAATATACTAAGGAAATGATATGGAAATATTGTTTTCTGTTTATTATTAATTTTACAAAGGGCTCGTGTTTTACCTTTAGAGCTCCACTCAGCTCACGCTTGAGTCTGTTGCTATAAAAATCCTAACTGGAGATTTTTGACATTATGAGTGAAGAATTTAAGTATTTAAAAAAAACAAAATACTATGTTATTTAGGAGCACTGCTTGTGATACAATGTATTGATTTCTACATTATCTGGGGAGATATTACATTGGTTGCGTCAAACAGCCTTCTTTTCTTCACAAATGTAGTGCAATTTGTCAAAGTAATAAATCTGATCTGGAATGGAAAGCATATTCGCATTATCTACAATAAATGCAAAGATTTTATGAAAGATGTGAACGATCCGGGAAAAAGTGAAATCATCAAGAGGTACTGGTTAATCAGTTTTTTACAATAATATTATACATAACGTTCGGCACAACAAACAATTTACAAATAGTACATTTCTAATATTTTCGATATACTAATTGGATTTTCAGGTTGTCAGGAACGGTTTTGTCTTTCTCGACCTACAAGAAAATATTACATCAAACAATTTGGCATATATTTATGTATTAACAAATTACTAAAAATGTGTCTCTGATTCCAATTTGTAAATTATAGAAAGAATGAATTTGGTCGGTCTATGATATTAACATAGGTATTCTCAAAGTTAATGTCGTTTTTTTGCGGTTACGTTTAACAGCTTAATTCTACACTCCGAGAAGGATTTTTTTTAAATGCAGACTACGTGAAAAGACGATATCGAAATTATTTTAATTTAAGCCTTCAAGATTTTATGAAAATTGACTGAGAGACGGGAGGAAGTTATATATTTAGAATGATTAAAATGAAAATAAATATTTAAGAGATCTGTTTTTATTTCATAAGACATTAATTTTGAAAATACCTAGCTATAATATGGGAATAAAAGTGGTGCATATTCAAATAACGTTGGAGATTTAATTTGGGTATGATCATTGATATCTTCAATCATATTGATGATCATCGACATCAGAGTGTGAGAGTGAGAATACACTTTAACTTGTTGTACTTGCATTTTTCAAGGCATATTATATTGATCTGAAAGAGCCATTGATAGGATCAATTCATTATGAATGTACCAGATAGTATTATTAAATGTTTGGCTAAATACAATAGAATTACTTAAATTGTCATGAATTAATTTTAGATACGCCATAAAATCATTGAAGGAAGTAATATACTACGGAGCGTTAACCATGTTCACCGTAATGATTTGGACAGTCTCTCCAATATTGGATCCACAGTCAGAAAACAGAAGAGATTTTCCTTTGAAAGTTTGGTAAGTAAGCGGAAGGTCGATAAGTAAGACTCTATATTTTTTTTTTTGAAATGAGTAACTTCCCTCCAGGAATTGTCTGTAATACTGATACGGTAGTCCAAAATTTTAGGTGTTAATTTTGGCGATGGTAGAGTTTAGTCTTCAGCGTGTTGAACATAAGTGAAATTGCGAATATCATGCTCTATATTATGAACTGTATTTTCCAGGTACTCGCAAGGCATGACGTCTCCATTTTTTGAAATGTCGTACGTGCACCAGTCAATGTCTGTCATTTATTTAGCATCGCTCAATGTTGCCAAAGACACCTTATTTACTGGATTGGTGAATCAGGTAGAGTGCCAACTGGCTTTGTTGAAATATTCCTTGTCTCATATGACTGATGACATCGAACACCAGTCTACCAACCCAACTCAAGTATTGAAGCATATTCCAAGAAAACGTTATCAACGTAAGAACCGCAGTAGTAATTGCGATGCTGTGAAACGGGATCAAGGATTCATAGAAAAGGTACAGTTTCAACAAATATATTGTTCCGTGTTTGAAATTAATTTATGGATTCTTGACTTCTGTAATATTTTTGGAAAATTTCCGCAGACTACCAATGAAAGGTTGGTGATTTTCATGTTAAACTATAAGGCCTCAGTGGCATTAGTTCATAAAAAAATCGCGATTAATCTCATTCGTATCCAATTGACATTTCTATTAACTATCTGTTCAATATCAAAATTTTGGCAGCAAAATCTTTAATTTATGATATCGACTGAAGGTGCTTGATGGAATTTCAATATCAAATTTGAATTGTTACAATTTTGTACGATTCCAAATGTTTTGTCACTAACGACCCGGGTTTCGCCTTTCGGCATCTTCAGGCATTCTATCACACGGATAAAACAGAACTGACAAAGAACTGACTATCAGTTCTGTTGCATCCGTGTGATAGAATGCCTGAAGATGCCGAAAGGCGAAACCCGGGTCGTTAGTGACAAAACATGTGGAATCGTAAAAAATTGTAACAATTCAAATTTGTGCAAAATCTTTATACAGACGTTGAAATACAATAGTTTAACTCGTGTTTTTACGTTTTTTACTCCAGAAAAATACTTTGCGGCACTGTGACATATAAAATATCGAACTTTATGACCAATACAATAAAGAACGATAGTTACTAACTTTCATGATTTTAGAACCTGGCGCACTATAGAAATGATTTAAACATTCTGGCGGATGAAAAAGTTTACGAAAAGCTAAAGGAGTGTATCGTCCATCACCAAGATGTGATGCAGCTGGTTGATGGCATCGAAAAAAGTTTTTACTTACCGACTTTGGCCCAATTCACACTCTCTCTACTAATATTTTGTTTTACGACTTATAATTTAGCTGTGGTAATATATACTGGATAATGCTTTGTTATGAATGCACTCAATAACTGAATCAGTTTGCACATTTATTTTAAATGATTTATCCGCACCCACAATCAGTGTGTTGCGCAGTAGTCAACGTCACTGATTTTCCATGGCAGACCACACGGGCTCGAATTCCAATATGAGTATTCTTTTTTTGCAATCGACTTATTGAATCTGTTTGGCAGGGATATTTGTTGAGAGAAAATTCTTTCCTTCTCATCTGATCCTAAAGAACGTGGCGTAGCGAGATCGGTAGCTAACCGTTAATCATATCTTAGCTCTGTGTCTTTTATTTCTTTTCTTTTTGTAAAAGAGAGGTTAAACAATTGAATAACAATTGATTCTCGTAGAAAAACTTCTATTGAGAAATCTACGTCAGAGGGCCATATGCTCTACATTGAAATGGATTAAAAGATATGCCCAACAGACTCAACGCAATGTGAGTAAATTTTGCGTGAGCAATGCGGTTATGTGAAAACGCACAGCGAGCGATATCATAGCCGAAAATCAATACTGTCTAATACGAGCCTAATATTTCAAAACATATCATCAGCTATGCCTTGAAAAAGAATCGCTAGACGTACCAATTTTTGGATATGGCAAATGGCCTACATAATATGCGGCAAACATTGGTAAGATTGAAAGAAAATATATTTTTTTTTTGTTTTAGATGATAAACATTAATTTGATGAGAGTTGCAGCTATGTGTTTGTATCTTTCAACAATGATGGTTCAACTCTACATTTACTGTTGGCATGGAAATGAGATTGCTATTTTGGTAAAAATAATATAGATATATTTTTTTTTGTAAATCTTAATAATATTCTTTTCATAAGTTCCTTATTCATAGTCGAAATGATGACATCTTTTATTGTATATAATTTTATTGAATAATGATTTTGGTGTTTACTTGTTTGAGGAGATAATACAGTTTTATTCGAATTATACGAAAGAGGTACACACATCTTCATTGTAGGTATGATTAATTGAGTCACTAAAATTGTACTTTTTACAGAGTACAGACGTCATCGGATCTGCGTATGAGTGTCAGTGGTACATAACGTCTTCAAAATTTCGAAAATCTTTGACCACGCTAATGGCTCGAAGTTTACAACCAGCTCGACTTTCTGTAGGTGGATTTACCACAGTCTCAGTAGAAACCTTCGTATCGGTAAGGACTTGAGCAAATATAATAATTTTAATGGTTATGGCAAGTTTAACGGTAAACTATTTGGGCTAGACAAATTGGTTGAAACGCCGGATTGCTCATGTGGACACAACCGACAGGACGCTAATCACTAATTATTGGACTGCTGGGAGATGAATGCCGAACGAGAAGCGCTTTTTGTTGTGGTTCGTCCTCATACCAGCCGAATGGATCACGCTGATTTGATATCAACCAAGGCTAACTGTGAGGCATTCGTTACATCATATGGGAAACGAGATATTCTCGATTTCTCTATAGATTCATCGCGGAGTAGATTATATTCTTCTGCCAGGGTGGATATTCAGTACACAAATACACAGGATACATAATATCACTTATATATAATAAGCTAAGTGGTTGAATAAGTCACTTTTTTCTCCTCTTTTAAGCACAATAGTTCTCGGATTAAAAATATGTGCATTCAGCTCTTAATCAGTCCAAGAAAATGAGGAGTAAAATCGTTTCTTCTTTTCATTAATGCAATATGGAACACGGCCGTGAAATATCGTCTGTATACACATAACGGTTAGATGTGACACAGCCAAATTGTAATTGCTGGACTAAAGTTAGCCACTACCTATAAACTTGGTTAAATATTACAATATACTGAAACCTAAAACATTGAGTTAATTATAGTTTAATTTAATATTTAAGATGACCTTTAAGCTATTCGCAATCTTTATACGTCACTTTTTCAAGAAATGCTTTTAATTTTCTGATTCATGTTATTGTCATTTTTTGTAGATTCCATTTACTATATTTTGCATTATGAGACGAAAAAAGAAGTTCCTAAATGCATAGCAAATATGCAATAAATAATCATACGGCTTAAAGTTCTTTTTAAAAGTCGACGTAATCAAATGATGCTGAGTTTTTTTTTTAATTTTACCAAATGACTAAGGAGTGAATAATACGTTTTTGCGATTAGCATTATGGTTTCGTTTCCAGTGGAAACGTAATTATATGCATCTGAATGACACTTTTTGGATTTTTGAAAAAGCAATTTTCAGGTTGCTGTCAATCTGTCCCCCTTTTTTAAAATTTAAATATGCTCGTAATTATTACTGGCGAATGGATTCAACAGAACATGATATTAATTTTAATTATTAAATCGATATTCATTGTATTTTAATTTAAAATTTAGAGCATTTTTCTCTTCAAAAACAGAATCGTAATTATATATAACTTTAAGATAAGTTCAATTATGTTTCCTTCCTATACACATAATTAAAAATCTAAATACGCCTTTATCCTTTTTCTGGCAAAATTCAAAAAAGGCAGAGGGCATTAGATAAGTAGGTACTACAAATAAAGTGTCACAAACTTTGAAATACTTATTAAGATTTATTAAATTGCTGTATTTGATATTTGTTACAGATTGTGAAAGCATCGTACTCATTTTTTACTGTACTAAAACAATTACAGGACCCTTTAAAAAACAATTTACAACTGTAGTGATTCAAAAAATGTTTTGCACGTGCGCACATTCTGAGTGGACATTGGATAACAACGATGAACTTTAAAAGTTTTTTTTTATTGGGAAATAAATTACTCATGTACCATTAGAAATTTTCCGATTTTATATACACACCGATTAGACAATGTTAATGCAATCTTTCAATTGTATAAACACAAATTATATGAACTATGTAACTAATAGAGGATTTATTTTTACTGCTCTACCCCCTTCATATTTGCGAATCATTTTCATTCTATTTTATGGCGACAAGAATTCTTTGACTTAGTTTTAATCCTTATTCAAAAAATATTACGCGTTAAAATCAGAACAAAACATCAAACTACTAAGAGTTCTTACTCTTATTTTTTAAAATATCAAGTTACCTTAGAGCTGCATACATTGCTTCAAATTGTTGGAATGAGAAATAATTATATTCAATTGAATTGTCTGTTTCGAAACCCTTTTATCAACTTTTATCTGCAATCACTTAAACACATTTTCTTCCTTATCGTTCACTCTCGGAAACTAGCTAGATATGTGACAGTGGACACTTTTATTAAGAGAGATGATCAATTTGATGTGATTACGATTTTTTAATGCATGATTAACAATAAAACTAAAAACAAGGCATACTTTAATTCTTAAGAAAAATAAGCAACAGGTATACAATTTATCAAGTAAAACATTTTTCGAAAAACAGTCGTTTTTTTATGTTAAATTTAGCCATTTAATTTGCTACAACTGTATTAAATTAATGTGTTCAGTAGCTCAAAAAATGATTATGGTTATTGTCTTTTAAGAGAATATAAAAGAATGAAAAAGAGCTCAATTCTAAGAAGCTTAATAAGCATGTGAAATAAATGTTAAATATAAACATTTACCTCAATAGCCATGTACAACATGTAGACAATAATGAGTTTGCATCGCTGATATAAACAGATATTATTCGTGGCTGACAAGAATATGTGGAGTCGTACAAAGTTTCAACAATTAAAATGAAGAATTTTATGGTAGTCATCTGTGTCATTATCAATATACATCGTATAATATCAATGGTGATAAAGTAAAAAAACTATGATAAATTGAATCACATGAATTTCAATGCATTCTACAAACAAACACGAATAGTGATGTATTCTGATGAACTCTAAAGCAATGATTGTCCTTAAAATAAAATTATGAAGGTAACTATATTTTTTTTCCATTCAACGTATTTATCGGAACAAAGTCGCATGCGAATAAAAAATTGGCACTGGCGTATAAAACGCTTCATACGATCACAAATATGTTTATTAATAACACCCATCATATTGTGTAAATATGTATTTTTGCCAGTCCCTCTGGTTCAACGGTCTAGGTCCTTTGTCGTGCTCTGTTACACGGTCACGAGTTCGTATCTCCTGTGAGGTACGTGTGTAACTGAAACATTCATCACTTTTGAGGTGTTAACGGTCACTTCTTGATGGAAAGGCATGATATTTTAAATAATAAAAACACATTTTTTTAGTACTTATTTCCACAATATATTTTTTGATCAGGACCGGTTTCGCTCATCGCGAGCATCAGTTGACAATGCTCGCGATGAGCGAAACCGGTCCTGATCAAAAAATATATTGTGGAAATAAGTACTAAAAAAATGTGTTTTTATTATTTAAAAAATGAAACATTCATATATTCAGCCTTATTGAATACTTTATATTTTATCTTCAATCAATCATTAACTATAAAAAAAAAACAAATAATAATGGTATTGTATTCAACTATGACCCACCACTTTAAAATCAGTTATCTATATAATTTAAGATATCGACTTATGGTCTAAAATTTATTGATAAAATTTGAGCTCAATTAAATTCAATGTTTATTCTTCACGATCAGATAAATCTTTTCAAATCTCTCTTGCTGTATCCCTTATGTGATATTAGTTTAATCAGTCCAATATTGCGTAACCTTATATTATATTTAACCCACATTTGAATGGTAGTTATTACTGTGTATTGTTAAAACTAAAAATATCATCAACATAATTGAATGTTATCAATTCGTTAATTATTAAAGTTATTTCAAATATAAATGTATATTTTTATGATTCGATGGAATTTCAATACCAAATTTCAATTGTTGAAACTTTGTACGATTCCGCATATTTTGTCAGTGACTAAGTCAGTTCAGTTGCATCCGTCTTATAGATTGCCTGAAGATACCGAAAGACGAAGCCCAGGTCGTTAATGGCAATACATGTAGAATCGTACAAAGTGTCAACGATTAATGTATTTATCTTCTAACTTTATGGTCTATATTTTTCTTGTGTAATTAAGACGTAAACCAGGTCGTGAATGACACAACATCTGGAAATTTACAAAGTTTCAAGAAATCGAATTTAGTTTTCTCTATTTTATATATTTTTTCAATTGTATTTTAATGGCAATTGCGTCTGATATCTTATTTATATAGTTATATATATGTTATAGATAAGTTATCGTTATTTGAACGTCAGTATTAAAATTAATTCACATATCAATATAGGTCCTACTCTGTTTATCTGTTACTAACAAACTATTTAGTATTAGTAACAGTTTGTTTTCAGCCGAAAAGGCGAAACCCAATTTGAAAAATTCATTTATTATTTGTTAGTCAATTAGTTTGTGTATTTCAGTACCTTTTTAAGATTCTCACCCATACTATAAAATATTCGAGTGTCACTAAACTTTAGCAGAGTAATTGTATCCGAAAATTATTTTTTAAAGGTCCTCACAATAATGCGAAATAAACAAAAAAAAAAAAAATTTTAAATCCAGCTTTCACTCACCATTTCTTTTTTGAATTTAGAATATGTTTGAGATTCCTAGCTATATGATCCTAAAAAAGGAACGCTGGAAAAGTGAAAATCAAGTTAAATGAGCTTTTCTCGTCCCGTTCGTCATTTTTACCTTTTCCGAAGAGAAACGTTGATGATCTGATTTACAAAGAGTCGTTAAAAAGTCTTTGTTGAGATACCCAATTTGTCCATAAATTTTAAATAATAAAACACGTTTTTTAGTACTATTTCCAGAATATATTTTATGGTCAGGACCGCTTTCGTTCATCGCAAGAAAATTAAAAGATGGAAATTGATACGCTACTGTCAAGTGACAGTTCGTGCGATAAAAAAATAATCAGCGGGCAATATAAAACGTTAATGCAATTTTGTAACCAGTACGAATAACAAACCGATATAATATTGAATCAATAATTTCGTGTTCATAAAACTCGCAACATTTTTAAGAAGTTTAAACTTAAGTGTCTTTATAAATTTTTAATAGTCCCCATAGTGGTGGTAAATTAACGAATCAGTATGGTTTCCTTCAAACTTTTATAATAACTTTGGGATCGATGATTTTTGATAATTATGTTGGATTTAAGTGGTATAACGACAACAATTTTAAAATGTGTTTTAATCGTGAGCTGCCTAAGAAAATACGGTAAATAAGTTGAACGAGAATTTTTTTATAAAATTGATTTGAAATTATTGTTTTCGTCGTTAATTTATACATTTTTATAAATAAACATGGTATTTCTGACACACTGATAACAATTGTTAATAGTGAAATTCAAGAATCAGTAAAAATTTTAAGAGTAAAATTGATGATTGTTTTGAATTATTCTGGGTATGCCTTTCGGTTATTTTATATATTGTATACAGAAAATATTGTGTGTGTGTGTGTGTATGTGTGCGTGTATACGTGTGGATAAGACACACACCCACACACACACATATGTATACATATTTATCGTTTTCTTACTGTCCTTCCTGCCAAAAGTGGATGTATACAGGAGAACGATCGCAAGAAATTTTTTATTGTATGGATTGAAAAGAATAATAAATGATTATTAAGCAGTCTAGGCAAAACACAATTATTCAATCATTTTACCGGCATTTTTGAATGGCGCGGCGCCGGTGTGTAGTGTGTGCATATTGAAATATTTGTGTGTGTGTATATAGTACAGAGACGCAACAAGTGTGTAGATGAATAGATTTTGTTAAAAGCATATTGTTGTATTTTTGTTTTATGAAATAAATAAAATAGAGAATATGTTAGATTTGAAGAAAGAATTTTTATCTCGTTTCAGTTTAGACAGTCCTCACAACAAAGATTTTAAGCAATCCCAGATTTTTGCTCTAATTTTCATAACGTTTTTTTTTTTATTGTAATGGTGATAATAAATTATTATAGTATATCGATTCTTTTTTTATCACCGTCTCAACATTTCAGACATCCAAGCGAGGGCGTATACCGACGAAGACTTTGTTCCCAAGTATTTTGAAATATCGGAAGATGACGAAGTTAATTATATTTTTTACTCAAGGTAAGATAATAAAAATTAGAATGATTCATATAATTATTTTTTTGCTCATTTGTCGGAAAAAGCTGTTGATGGGAACCATGCACTATTAATATCATTACGTTAAAATCAGGGTTGACACGTGTCGCAATTTTAACGACACAGGACACAATAAATATATAATAAGCATCGAAATTTTTGAATATCGAATATAAAAAAGTGTTTTGAAAAAACCAGCGGGAAAAAGATATTTGAGAGGGTTATGCGCATGAAAAATAAACTAGTTCAATGCCGTTCTATCCAGATATGCTGTTTAGATTATCCGACGGCACTGAGATAAAACATAAAAGAAGGCACTAATTATAATTTGATATGTAATTTTTTTGAATTGATAGAACTCCATTGTGTAATGCTAAAATAACAAACAATTCAGATTTACAAGAATATTATTTAATATTGTCTGATAGTACTGACGATGGTGTCATGCCGAAATATCAATCAAATATATCATAAAACTCTTTTCGGACTAAATAATGTGGTATTTCTGATCTTATTTTACGCGTGTAAATTACGTGGATGCGTAAAAAATAATTGCGTTTTAGTTGAATAGATCTCCGAAAATGCGTTTTAAGCGTAAAAAGGATACAATATAAACTACATATGGCCAACCTTTTCAACAACCGGGTCAGATTTTGTAAGTGAGATTTATTATCGGTACGGTTGTAATCATGGCATATCTGATCATTTTTTTAAAAATATTAAATGCACTAAAAAAACGCTTGTGATGTTCGAAAATATTGAAGAATTGAATTATTTTCCAATATTTTTATTTTATTAAATACGTGATACAAAAATCATATACGTTTGTCGTATGGGTGCAAGGGTGAATTTTCATATTCAAAAGGGTGCCAATTACTGAAAAGATTAGGATACAATGCTCTGAATTAGTGCTCTCCAGCCGTTTGTCTTTCACGGCACACCAGCGTTTTGTTCTAAAATTTTGCGCCACACCATAAGTCAATATTTAAGCGAAAGATTCACCGTTGACACATTTGATAAATCTCATTCTTTCTGTATTATTTACTTTATTAACCTACACATTTTTTCTCTAATGAATTAATATTTTATGGTGTAGATTGTGTTCATAATAGTTATGTTCTTAAGACATTTTTCAACGAAGAAATAATTATGTATGTCTACACAAAATATTTTATAGTGTAGACGAATTATTATTGACTTTATTTGATTAATCCACAGAATTTTACTCTAATCTTATTATAAAGTTGATAGAAAGATGGGAGAATGTTATAAGAACGGATGGAAATTATATAATTGATTAAATAAATAATACAAATCTAAAAACAATGTTTAATTGTATATGTAAAAAACGGTCATAACTTTTGCATCAACCCAATATTAGATTTTTATTCTGTTGGAAAAATGCGCTGCGGTACATCTGATATCACCTGATGGTATATCGATGTGTCACGGAACACCGGTTGTTGAGCATTGCTCTGAATGACATCATACAGCCCGTTCAGTCGTTTGTAGAAATCATTTTTTTACTTACATACTAGGAAAGCGAGAAATTGTTATATGTATTTTATGTTTTTTATTTATCTAGATCCAACGTTGATAAACCTCATTATATGGTTATTGGAGACTCTAATAATGCCTACAATTCCTCATTTGATCCAGCTATCCCAACTAAGATCATAATTCATGGTTACCAGAGTAGCTGTAGAGAGCCAATATTTACGGCAACTAAATATGGTAAATGTGAATTTATTATTATAACAGTAATACAAGTACAGTAGAAGCTTGATTATACGGACTTATAGAGGGTTAAGTAAATCTGTAAAATGATAAAAAACGTGTAATCAAAAAACAATGTCGTCTAAGGGTTTTCGCTGCCGACCTTCTGGTGTTGACCGAACTGTATGACAAAATCAAAAAGTATGTTATAATTAAAGTTGTTTATATAAGTTATGCAAACTGATTATTGTTTGTAATTTCTATTGCATACATGTGATAAAATTACTGAAGATACCGAAAGGCGAAACCTGGGCCACGAGTGACCACAAATGTAGAACTATACACAGTTTCAGCAATTAAGGTTTGTTATCGGTCATGAGTGACAAAATATGTGGAAATGTGAACACTTTCAATAGTTCAAAAAAATAAACAATTGTCTGGGGAAGAATAGTATAATGATCGTTAACTTTTGTTTAACATATGTCTATTATAATATATACACACACATATATAATAAAGAGATTTTTTTGTTTTTTTGAAGCTCCCTGAAGTTAAAATCTTTTGATAATCAATTTTGATATTTTTCACTCATAAAATAAATTGTTCCAATTCCACTTTTTAAAAAATTCAACATTCATCCAGGATGGAACGGTAGTCATATCCAATATTATTTCTCTGGTATTCTTCGAAAGTACAATCCAAAATATCATATGAAATATAAATTTGACTATCAAAAGGGTAAATCATAAGTTTTTATGACAAATTTTGAAATATTTGATGCTGCCATTTTGTTTATGTTACATTAATTATAAATTGTAAAATACGTGTTCTATTATCCCAAAATTAATTTACAATAAAAACATGAAGCATTAAAATAGATCTAATTATAAATAATCGTATTGCTTAATCTGATTTTCTTTTCAGCATATTTAACAACTGGAAATTACAATATATTTTGCATCGACTGGGCAGCAATTGCAACTAAGCCATATTTCGAAGCCATTGAGCTATCTATGATGATAGGTTGGGAAGTTGCAAGGCTTCTAGATTGGCTGGTAGTATTGAGTGGAATGAATTTGGAAGACGTTCATCTGATAGGCCACAGTCTTGGAGCACAGATTGCTGGAATTGCTGGGTCTAATGTACAAACGGGAATTGTTGGCCGCATAACTGGTAAATATATAACCAGAACATATATCATATTATAAAAAAGTAATAAGTCTTTATTTCTTCCAAGTAGAATATAAATGTTTTAAAATATTGAAATTAAATACAACTTTTGGCGTTGTTTCAATGTGAAATAATTGTTATCGGCAATTTAAAACCACATGTATACATTTTTTTCAATTTTACCTGGATTTTCCTTACCGATGACATAATGATATTTATCTCTTTGCAGAAAGCGTGGATTGGTTTACTTAATTTACATGACGATGCTTTATTTAATTCCACACACCTCATTAAAGTCTGATGACTAATGATTATTTATCTCGCGAAGTAAAACTGTAATACATTGCTGACTAAAGGCAATCCTTTAGTATTAACTCAAATACAATACTCCACTCAATGAGATCGCAGTAAAGTTACAATATCTAGGAATAATAATTGGTACAACTTCTTTATTTGTTTTGTTTTAAATATTGAATGATTGTTAATTTACTTATAAATATTTTGATTGGCGGATAACTTTTCATCGCTATTATTTAGCACATATACTAAAATATGTATGTTTTTTGTAGTTGACAGTTTATAATAAAAAGAAATGACGTATATAAGATTTTTTAGACTAACGATATTGAGACGTTTCTCATAAATCTTTATGAAACAATAATGTTTTACTTAGTGTTTGTAAAAAATGTAATGTTTCAATGGAAAGTAATTCCTGTGGTCCGTATGCGTTATATCATTATATCTCAGATATTTTTCGTAGCCTCCGTTGTGTCTTTTTTAATGTGAAACTGCATCAGTAAACTTTGTTCTAAATGACAAGTGAGTCGAATTACCGCCAGACGAGAAAAAAAATACAAAACAAAGATCAAATAGCTTTCCAACCAAAAAAATCTGAAATACGTAATTCTTGAATGATTAACCGAAGAAGACGTTTTGTTAAACAAAACGCGTTAATGAATTAGAGATACACATGGGCCTCGTATAACACGGCTATATGGTTCCACAAAAACCTCGTGTAATACAAATCCGTGTTATACAAGGTTTGAAGTTCATAGAAAATTAAGGGTGGGGTTCCAAAAAAATTAAAAATCGATGATAATTTATATAAATATGTACTTTATTTTTTTAATTAAAGAAGTATGCATTTACATTTCAATTTAAAGAAACCTTAAAATTTTTGAACTCCTTTCCATTGTAGGATCATTATCAATAAAAAAAAAATTTAATTAGCCAATTCCATGCCTTCATTTATTGTTTTCAATATGAAACATGTAGCTACTTCGCTGCAAATGCTTTCCGAGTCATTGATTAAGGTGGATTTATTCAATTCATTTCCTTTTAATTATCGTTTTCCCGTAAACCGTGTTATATGAAGCGTGTTGTATAAAAATATGTCACAATTTATACATACGTGTTATGTAAAACCGTGTTGTATAAACCGTGCTATACGAGGCTTAGGTGTACAATAAATAGAGTCAATTACGAATTTTTATTTATGTTATCGACTAAAAAAATAAGTATAAATGAATATCATCAGCTTGCCGCCACGCGTTGGTAAGTAATAAATTGACAGTACTGAGTCAGTGTAAATGCATATTTGAGCTTTTATAAAAAATTTTCTGTTTAGTCTAGATATATTATATGCATAAAGCATAGATTATTTTTATATTAAATACTGATGGATTTATTCAGATCTGACTCGAAAAAGTAAAATCAATAATATTTATCTGCTATTATGATGACCATATACTTGAGAGTTTTAGTTCCTATACAATTCTTCGCAGTGTGCTAACCTTATGAGCCCAGTTCTCACATCACGGAGTGTGATATTTTTTATGTTTGCAGGACTAGACCCCGCAGTACCATTCATAAATTTCATGTCAGACAGGTCTCTTGATATATCTGACGCAAACGTGGTCGAACTTCTGTTCACATCATTTTTGTCGGAGGGTCACCCACTGGGACATATCAATTATTTTGTAAACGGTGGACTCGAGCAACCTCAGTGCAAATCAATTCACAGCGGTCAGTAAAGCACGAAGGATTTTATCAAAAATTGTATTAATATATAAAAAAACAATATGATTATTAAGGTAATTAAAGATACCTATATTCATTGAAGCAAGATAAGTTAATTAAAAATGCCTCACTGGAAATGGATCAGCTCCAATCAAAGTGTATTAACAAAACCACTCCTACCAATAAAAAATATAGGAAAATTTATAAGTACATGCTTATTGTAATTTTTCGTGAAACTTTTCAGTGTATATGTATTTGTATATAAATAATTGATATGTCACTTGTCAATATTCGCATAATATTTTTTACACGAACCATGTCTAAGAAGAGAAAGTGTATGGTGTTTACTGTGCCCAAAAATCTAATTTTTAAAAACATACTCTTCGCTTGATCAAATAACAATTATATTAGAATCTCAATAAATTCAGCAGAACTCCATAATATAAACACCCAGTCCCCCAAAACTACCGATGAAGTCTGAATTAATATAATATATCGTTGACCTAGAGCTTCAAGCTACGGTCTGCGAGCGTCCTAAATTGAAATAAGTCCAAGATAAAAATCAATTAAAAGCATACAGTAGCTGGGCAAGATGTTGTAAATGGGATTTCTTGTTAGATGTTAAGTAAAAATTTGATTGCCTTGAGATAGTTATGTCAGTAGAATTTATCGACCTCTTTTTGAGACACAAGTTAACTTCCACGGGTCATGCATTAGCTATCTGCTATTAAATTTTTGCGACATTTCCAAATGACTAAGTCGTTGATTTTTTTATTTTCGTTTTATATTCAGGCAGATATAGGAAAGCCTTACATTCTGTTGACGAATAGTAAAATATATTTGCAATTTGATATGATTGATTTTTATATTAAATATTTTTTTTGTCTTATTTACTTTCGAATTAGCATCAAATCCAAATAGATTTAAATAATCACTTATTTAGTTTCAACCGATGTGTAATGTTATTGACATGATTTATTGGTTTTTCTTACAGGGAATTCTTTGTTCCGGTTTTCCAGGGAGATGTTTCATATTTCCGAAATTATGTGCAGTCACTCAGAAGCCCATAGATTCTTTGTGAGAGCTATATTACATCCATTTTTATTCCCAGCTTTAAGATGCTTTGATATTTTTTCAGCGATAAGCCAAAACTGCTTTTACAGCGATGAAAATGAAGTGTTTTATATGCTCAATTTAGATCACATGTAAGAACATCAACACAATATATTTTTCATTAAAATCGGCAAAATTGTTAAAATAAAAAAATGTAAAACATTTCCCACGGTATTTCTGGATTTGATTTGGGCGAGGATTGATTCATTGCCATTATGACTTTTTTTATAAATTTACTTGTATATATTTCTCCGGCTCCGTGAACGAGTGGTCAATCGCATTCGATTGCGGTATCCACGGGCTCGAAATTCAGTATGGCCAGCTTTATAAAGTAAATTTTCAATCGATATTTACAATATATTTATGCTCGGAGGCATAAAGCTTGTGATGCCTAATGTTGATTACACACCCTTCAATCAGATCGTAAAATGAGGAGAACGATTAGTGAAAGGCTTACCACCGGCAATCTCCTTCTACTTTCTAAGAAACACTGAGGTTGAGTTATAAAGTAACAGTCAGTTCTTGTAGAAAAAGTTATGTTATTAGAAACTCTTTTGGGAGATATGGTAACAAGCCACTGCAAAAAAACCCTCAAATGATGTTCCTACTAGTTACGCCATTGATTTTTATGGTTGAAATGTTCATTAAAATCCATATAAAACTTAGTATGCAATTTATAAAAAAAAGCATTTGCTTTATTTTTTCACATCAAAACTAATAAAATCTGCCAATAAGATTCCAAAATATTTAAGTGTCTGCAACTCTAGAGTTCATAAAAGAAAAATGCATTACATTATCTACAAATGTAATCAAACTGTTATGTTTGGAAATTCAAAATATAACAAAACGTATGTTTGTACTTTTTTGCATATATTGCGTCAAAGAAATGATATTTTAAACTTCATTTGAAGGTTGAATTTATTTGAAGTTATTAAGTTTTTATATAGTTTATTTCCATATACTAATCTGATTTTCTCTAAAAATAACATTGTCTTTTGATGATATCAGTCAATAATGTTAATAGAATATTTCATGCCATACAATATTTTTTTTTTTTAATAGTAGCATTTTATTTTTATTTTAGGGCAAATGGAATTTTTAGCATTATATCAACTTAAGCATTGCAGTTGCACTTCCCGCCACGAAAACTGGAAAAAAATATAATTAAAAATGAACAATTTATTATAATTTCAATAGAAATAAAATTGACTCAAAAATATATGTTTTATTTATTCATCGATAAACTTCATTTAATACAAAACAATAACATTTTTGTGTAGTGCATACCATTGCGGTTGCGCACGATGCGGGTTTTTTCGAGACCGTGAGTGTTAGGGGAATATTTAGAAAATTTTGATTTACATATAAAGTGGACGTTCAATTTATTATTTTAAAAGTATTGGCAATCCAGGCATTGTAATTTAAATTAAATTAAAAAGATTGCCAACACTTTTATGTAGGTAAAACCACGCGCACCATAAAAATTTGAGTTTCAGAACACTTAGCTGCTTATAGATTGAAGAAGGATACTTCTACGTTTGCAAACCATTTGTTGTCGGAGGGACATTCGTTTGACGCGGATGAGGGAGTTCAATTGTTGCATCATAACACGGGGGACTATAAATAGTTTTATCAAGAGATTTTAGAAATTAATAGAGGCCAGTTATTAAATTCAAACTTCATTCTTAACGATCAACTCAATCTTCCCAACTCCCCCTTGTTGTACCCTTTAGGTGAGATCGGTTCAATGAATCGACAATCTCATGACGACAATTCTTATGTCTCATCACTAGATGTTTGATATTAGGTATTCTTTAAATAAAAGAAGACACATTTATAGTTTAATGTTACTTGATTTAAATTTGTTGAAAACCCCATTTCAATAACGACCACTCATTAGCAAGATCTTTAATGAAAGTTGTTATAGCTAATTATTATTGGATTAATATTGTTACATTCTTTTCAGTTGAAATCTTTTGCTTGCCTATTGGTAAGTAGATTGCTGTTAATAATGATTTTAATATATTATATATACGATGCTAATGTTTATTTTACGTCAGTTCTGTTGCATCCGTGCGATGGAATACCTGAAGATGCCGAAGGGCGAAACCCGGGTCGTTTGTGATAAGACATATGGAATCGTACAAAGTTGCAACAATTCAAATTTAATATTGAAGTTCCATCAAGCACCTTCAGTCGATATCATAAATTATTATTTTAGCATTTATTGCATTTTATTTAATAGTCTTTCTTAATGAAATTAGAATTGAATAAAGTTATTTTCATTCACTTAGTGTCTGATTTTATATCCGTTGTAAAAAACTTTTCATGAAACTCATTCACAATCAAAACTTGCTTACAAGCAATATAGCGTCATCTGATTGATAATACTAAAGTCTTGAATATTTTCAATAGAAAGATATTTTAAATTTGGCAACCGTAAAAAATAAAAATAAATACTATTTTTTAACAATTTACTCAAGTTCACTTATTTACTAAAAAGAAACGCATTTTTTTGAAAATTTGAGGCACACAATAATCATTGTTATTAAATGTAAAAAAATATATTGCTTTTCAGTTTTATGTAAAATATATAATCTATAAAAATATTTTATTTGTTGAATTTACTTTATTATAAATAAACGCTATATAGCCATAAAAAATATATAGAGCGAAATACAAGCGTACCAACCCCGTAATCGTACCATATATGTGCCAACTTTTGTTTACAAAATCGTTCTATGATGACATGTGTCCTGGGCGTTCTGTCATTTAATATTTCAGATATATGTCGAATATGTTTGCGAAAAGAAAACAATCTAAGCAATATTTACACAGTCAAAGAAAACGGAGACCCAACCGTTGCAAGTTTAATCGTCTCCTTTGGCAACACACCGGTTAGTTCTCATTGCAATTGTGTATTGTTTTCATTTGATATGGGTAACAATTAATTTTTTTAAACAATAATTACCCCTTTCAGGTGTATGAAACTGATGGATTGCCTTCTCAAATATGTAGAGAATGCGATGAGAAACTCCAGGTGTGCTATAAATTTCGCCAGAATATTCAAAGAACTTTCGAAATACTATGTCGGACTGTCAGTGGCGATTTAAAATCGGAAGAAAATGATTTGAGCGCCAATATCGAGGTTCCAATAAAAAAAGAGGAACTCAGTGAAAGTGACGATGATCGAAACGATCCATCGTTTCAGGAAGACGAAGATATATTAATTGGATCTGTCGCCCCAAAACTGCGTAGTAAAAAGATTATAGCCAGAAAGAAAGTAAAAACGTCCAAGAAAGAAAGTAAATCTAAAAAAATTGTCAAAAGCGTACCTGTAGGAGGACAAGATAAAATAACTGCAGCTCTTCAAAAGTTACACAGGAATAGGGATAAATGTCCTCTGTGTCTACAAAAATTAGGAAAAGACGAAAGTATGGCAGAACATTTTTATTCGCATTATATTTCAAGTGAACTGACACCTTTGATTGTCAATGGAAAGAAAACAAAGGCTTGTAATTTATGCAACAAAACGTTGAGATACAATACCATGGTACCACATCATAGAATTCATCTGAAAGTATATCCGTTTAAATGCTCTGTTGAAGGATGTGATAAAGGTTTTATATCTTCACAATACCTGGCGATTCACGCTGACCAGCACACCGGAGTGAAAAAATTCCAATGTCAAGCTTGCGGTAAAACATTTGGTCTCCGAAGTTCATTGAAAAATCACGAAGAAACGCACATCTTTGAGCATGCCGAATGTAAACTTTGTCACAAAAAATATAAAAATACAATAATGCTACGAGTGCATATGAAACGGCATAATAACGGCTTGAAGTAAGTATTCTGGTAAAATCACAACAATAAATCTTTTTCTACTAATAGGCTGCTTTCATTATTCAGTAGTAAACCCTTTTGCATTAAATACACAGGAATAAAAATTGAAATCCTGTCACAAGAATGGTCAGCCTTTTGCATACCATTTGCCAATTTTTTTTTACAGCTGAGTTCAGATGGGCCACAAAGCGAGAACCTATTCTACCATGTTATGTTTATTATTGAGTTGAAAAACAGCAATAGTGATAGGTATAGGATCTGCTTCACTTAGGAGAGAAAAAGTACAACTCATTCACAGCTTTCTGAGAGTCTTGCTTAGTGAAGTTAGCTTTGACTAAGATGGAGTAGTGAGAGTGAGATTAATTAGTTTTGAACTTAGAGTTGTTGACTTTAAGGCTCGTTTGGTTGCTTGCCAGTGGGTCGCCACCAGCCATATGCACGTGGTTTCTAGCATACTGAACCTTAATCTCACCTCATTTCAATTTTGCCACATCTCGCTCATGATCGCACTGTTAATATCTTAGAATTGTAAATAAAAAATGAGACAAACTGATGATTCAAAAGGCTGTATGAATCAAATTGAAATGACCGATTCAAATGTTGAAAATATAAAAATGGATTCTTTTATGGGGCCTACTTCAAGGTAATAAGTAGTTACAATGTTGCATTTGATTTATTTTCTATAGCGGCATTCGAATGCGAAGAATAATCGCGTAATAATTTTTACATTGAATTGTGTGTGCATATGAATATTTATTTTATTTTTACAACTCCAGATTCAAATGTGAAGAACCAGGCTGCGATAAAGCTTTCTATTTAGTGCAAGAGTTGAATCGACATTTGCGAATGCACGCTGGTCCCAAGAGTCATGTTTGTGACATCTGCAGTAAAGCTTGGTATACACCTGGAGAGTTAGAGCGTCACAAGAGATACCACGCTACAGTGAGAGAGCATCAGTGCACACACTGCATGAAGACATTCGTAGAGAAAACGCAACTCAGGTTGCATGAAATGGCCCACCGTGGGGACCGTCCTCATGTTTGTGAATTTTGTACCACTACATTTGTGACTCGTAGCAAACTAAAAAGGCACCAGGTAATTATTTGGCTTTATTTTAATATTTGGCTTCTGATTTTTTTGCCATAAAGAAGTGGTCCTTAACACATAACTTGATAGTTATTCATAGTTTACAATGTACTTTTAGGTTGCTTACTTAGACATAATTAATAACGAAGCATCCAACTGCAACAACCAATCCATATAATCATTGCATTTAATGGCCTTTATTTATGTTTGTCCTTTGTCTAGTTATAAAATCATTTTATTGATTGAATTGGCATTCACTTGGTAGAACTCCATTATAACACGGTGAAAAAATAGCAATGTATTTTAGTTCTACAAAATTATTTTTAACAAATATAGTTGATAGCTATTTCGGCTCACGCCATCGTCAGAACTATAGTTCTGACGATGGCATGAGCCGAAATAGCTATCAACTATATTTGTTAAAAATAATTTTGTAGAACTAAAATACATTGCTATTTTTTCACCGTGTTATAAAATCATTATTATCAATTGCATTTTTTACTGCAAAATAACTTATTCATTTCATAAACTATTAGTCAATGTGCAAAATAAAATCATGGTTTACTGGATAGTTTAAAAGTACCTCCCATATAGTAGCGGCTGTCATACTTTTTATATTTAGACTTATTGGTTGGAGGATTTGATATTTAACTAAATGATATATAAATATTATACTTCAGCTCATGATCTTAAAAATGAAACACAAAAAGAACATGATGTGAAAAGTATTAGAATTTTTAAAATTCATTTATGTAATAAAAATATTCTTAAAAAAAAAACTATTATAGACTGTGGTGTTTGTTTACTTATAGCAGTTGGTGCACTATATAATAATTTCTCTCAACTGTTTGAATAATTTTGATTTTTCTCATCTTTTTACAGATCAAGTCCTGCAAAGGTGCCAAAGAGTTTTTAGGATAAGTTTTTAAATTGCTAATTTATAAGTTAACTAGATTTAAATATTTTAATTATATACATTGCAAAAGAATTCATTTCTATTGATTGATAATGTAGAGCTGCTCAATTTGTATTATTCACAGTAAATTTTGGAGTAAATTACACAAATTAAATGTCATTTTATTCAAAAGCAAATGTCGATAATAAGCTATTTTTTTAGTTGTAATATTTGCTTGTAAAATCTCAAAATACATTTTTGCAGTTCTCATAGAGGGTAAGAAGAAAGAGAAATATTTATATAGAAATTTTGGTAACATTGTAATGGATACAGCACACCCATTTTCCACTGTTGTGACTGTTTTTGTGATACATGTGGCTCAATTCAAATTTTGCCTTAGTATGCTCCACGTAAATTATAATGTGTGTGGAACATTGCTTAATTGAGGATATTTCTTTCAGTTTCATGCATATGGTGGAATAACTGATATATTTCTTCATTAATGTTCATTCATTTTTACTTCAACTGTGGACATATGAAACAAAACACCTCATTAATTATCCCTCATCAATGTTATTGATGTTCACTTTTTATGTATATATTAATTCAATCCATTCACCTAAATGGGCATCATGTAACTGACAAACAATCAATACTGGCGTTTTTTTTATTTACACCTGGCAAGCTAACATAATTGTTTTATAATTTATGGTATCGACTGAAGGAACTTGACGGAATTTCAATATCAAATTTATATTGTTGAAACTTCATACAATTCCACATGATTTGTCAGTTCTGTTGCATCCGTGTGATAGAATGCCGGAAGATGCCAAAAGACGAAACTCTGGTCATTAGTGACAAAAGATGTGGAAACATACAAATATTCAAGAATTTAAATATTTTTTTTTAAATAATAAAAATACATTTTTCATACTATTTTTACGGTATATTTTATGATCAGGACCAGTTTCGCGCATTGTGAATATTATCGACTGATAACATAATTGTTGTTTTCATGGCTAACAGTGTCAATACTCAAAAAAATAATTACTGTTAGAGTGCCATTAGAATTTTATAATAATTTTATTTGAAGATATCACATGGTTTAATCTTCCATCATCATCTTTATATGGTTTTGTAATACTGACTGAGATTTCATTTGTGGTTCTCTGTCTGTTGAATCCTTTGGTAAGTTGAGTGGTCCAACATATTGATGTTTGATTTGAAACAGTTTAGTACTTCGTAATTTTGGTGTCATGCTGTCAATGTTAAGAAATACTTCAATAATAAATATTTGCAAAATAAATCACAGACTAAATTGATAAAAAGTATTACAAGTGGCAGCTAAATCAAACCCTCATTTTGAAATTTTATATATTATTCTTCAAGGTCTGAACTATGTGTTAATTACTAAGTATGATTGTTTTGTATATTTTTATAACTTTATTACCTGGATAGTAACATTATTTGTAGATGATATCGTCATTTGTATGTAAATATTGATTTTGCATGATTCTACAGTTTTTATTTTGTCAATTTATGGCACATTTGAAGTCTGGTAAAAGGTTCAATAAATTATTTTTTATTTATATTTAACTGGTTGTTTTATTTTTTGTAAAATTTTATCTACACTTATAATGGATGTATTTGTTAAATGAAACAAGAGAAGTAATAATTAGTAGTGAGTTATTTTTTTATCAAAATTCTTTTTTCATATATTTTTAATATTTCTACTGTGTATAAATGTAAAACTTTTTGTTATTGAAACCATGAATATTATAACTAATGCCAACAGCATTGACCACTGAGTTACAGGCCTGGAAAACATGTGCTTAAGTAATACGTATATAAAGCAAGCATCCGATTTATATGTAATTTCAATAAGTAAAAAAATATATATACAAAGGAATTGCAGCTTTATGAAAATAAATTTTTCGTACAACATTTGCAGAATAATTTTATTATTCTACGTCTATTAGTCCATAAGAAAGTAAATGGTAATCAATGCCGTATGAAGTGACAATACATTATGAAGTATGGCAGTATAACTGTAAACAAATTTAAAAAAAAGTAAGTCCAAAGCAGAAGATTGTTAGCAAGGTAATATTGAAAAATCATATTAACAATTCACCAAAAGTAAAAATTAAACAAATAAAATCTTCACTCTTTCTCTATTGGTTCATTGAGTTGTTGGAGAAGTGTGAAGAATGAATATGACGCTTTCATAATCTGAAATAATTCAAAATATTTAGATTTTTATATTATTTTTGTTGAAAATTAAACATTTTTAATATTCCACATGTACACACTCATCCCTTGATTGACATAGTACTTTTTTTTGCATGGTTTCATTTTAATTTGGCCAAGAAATATGCTTTTTTTAAAAATTCAAAATTAATTATTGTTATATATGTATGTAAGTATGTCACTACTGCAATTTTGAATAAATATTTTTAATATAACAAAACTGTGGATCTTTTTTAATCAGATTTTTCGGAACACATCTTCAAATTCAATATAAAACCTGTGTTAATTTTTGCAGTTTTTTAGATAATGGAACCTATCTTTTATTTTGTTTGAGCTCCTTGCTGTTTTATATGTGTCTGTACCTACCACGTAAATTGGAAAATGAGTACATGTAAATATATATTTAACATCAATGCTATGTATATGGTCTCTTAATGTAAGTATTTCAACATATGTTTTTCTTCAAAAACTGCAGGTTAGTTCTAGGATTAGGTGGATGAAAGAGAATTTTTCACAAGCACCCATGCTTTGAAACAGAAATTCACAAATAGATGGAAAAAGCAATTCATTTTGGGACTCGTGAAATCCATAATGTAAGCTAATAATGATGACCATTGCACCGTGGGTCAATATCTAGTAAAAAGTAAAATAGTAAATATATACCAACCGCTACGAATGTATCTATTGATAGTGTGGCAAAGCCTCCTGCAGTTAATTTGGCTGGTCTTAGGCATCTTATCATTAGGGTCCGAAGAGCCAATTTGAATCTTGGGGAGCAGTTATACCAAGTTGAACAATATGCGGACACAATCACATTTTTACTCTAGGAAAACAGAATATTTTAGCAAATCTCAATTTATTTCTAATTAATCTGTTTCTTAAAAATACAACATGAGAGTGACACACAACAATTCTTCGTAGTACTAGAAGTTGGTAAGTAACAAAATTAACACAAGTGCACAAAAAGATTCTTGGATATCACTTCTAATCTAATAATCTATGGTTATTTCCATAAAAAGATATTAGTGGTCCGGTATATAGAGGTCATTTCAGCTTTTTTAGGAGAAGTGTAAAGTTGCTATATTGATTTTTGTGGACAAGCCTGTTCGATCAAGGATAAATGCATGACAAATTTATTGAAGCATTATGAGTCATCCACAATGATTTATAATGATGATTATAGTGTGCAAAGTATTACATATTACCTGTACTGTAACCTCATTACCATGCCAGCAATAGAGAAATACTTGATACATCATGTTTATTAAATATATGCCGATTCCAAATGTCTGTACAATATTGTTTCCCATTAGCTGAAATATTCATAAAAAAATTATTAGCTTTGTTGAAAATCTACAGACACACATTAGTTTTGTATTTCATGAATAATGATATGCATGTTTTCTACTTGATTTGGAAGTGCTTCTGATGATTGATTATAAGTTATAATTGCTAAGGTCGATGAAAAGACACTGAATTTTATTGTGTTTCAGGCTGTTTGTGGCAGACTGGAAACAAAAGTTTTATAATGTTTTCATCAATAACCATTTAGACCCCATTATTATATGCAGATACATAAACACCACCACGAGAACATATACGAATCAATAAGATGTTTTTTAAAATTGTAATTAGAGAAATCTATTAATGATTAAATTTTAAACCATTCTCATTCGAGTGGACAGCTGTTACAATATTTTTTTTTTGGATTTATATATTTTTTTGTGATAGCCCTCGAAGTATTCTATCAAAAGTGATATAGATGGATGTAAAATTTATATATTACAACAAAATTTTCAGTGGTGCTTTCATGGATGGGACTAATTCATGAAAAATATTTATTTATTATTAGAAATTATTTTATTTTTATTTTTGTGCATCAGTCTAAAAAAAAACCTTTGGATAATGTTAGTTTTTTTCGATAAAATCTAATAAAAACAATGTACTACATAATTGTCTGTGTACACAAGATGGTAAATGATGGCATCCAAAGGATTAAAATTTGAAAATTAGGGTGTGTCTAATTGTCAAAGGAAAACGAATTTATTTATTAATAAAATAGCATGTTCAAACCTCAGCAAGCTGAAAAGCAGTTACACAGATAATCACTAAAGACACAGAGAATTGGGCAAAGGTAGTGCCACTAAAACATACTTCTATCTGGTTCACAATGTCTAGAATTTTCTGGTGATGAATGATGCATGCTCTCATTCTGTTATATATTTTCCTTTCGTTAATTGATTCAGTTAAGTCACAAAATTCTAACAATTGATCCTGAAAATAATAAAGAGGAAAATTATTCATAAACACAATGCACTGCAGGGTAGAAATAAAAAATGGAAATAATTCTTTTGGGGTAAAGTTTTACCTTATTAATGATGCCCATATCACTTTCTTCTACACCCAAGAACTGCATCTCGTAAACAGTGTCTAAATCTTCAGCAATGTGAGTAAGATCATACTTAAGTAATACCAAATGACAGCTGGCTTGGTTCATCAAACCGGCCACTAAGCTGTCCTTTACCACATTCAATGAGGCTGCTAAATATATTGCCACCATTTGATGAGTATATGTTAGTTCAAATGCTGGAGATTTATTAGTGTTGTATGGGTACCTTAAATGTTAAGAACTCTAAATTTTTTTAAATAGTGCTAGTGGTGAAAAGTGACTTTGTAAATTAAATTATATTTAATTTATGTCAATGATTTTGAAAACCTCCAAAAATGACTTTTATCTATTAATTTTAATAGTATAGAAAAATAATCAAGAATCTGCTGAGACAGTCTGACACTGTGATGGTTTAAATACACATTAAATTTATGTATTGACTTGACTATAATTATATATTTTACCATAAACGTGGTATGTATTGAATGCAAGAAACAAGCAATAATAAATACACATCTGGTTAAATTATTAAAATCTAACTACTGATTACTGTTGAGTAAAATCAACAGCATTGGCCAATCGACTATGTTGTTTTTTAACAAGTTATGTTATATTTAGCTTAGCGTTTTGAATAAAATTTCTTTGCGTACCATGCAGTTAATGGTAGAGCCATCCTTGTACCCGGTACATGGGATAAGATTGGTGAAATCACCCATAAAGTAACAGTGATAAATGTCACTATACTATAGAAACACAGATGTTTAACTGCATACCAGGCATAACTGTAATATGTATTATGTTATGGTGAACGGAAATTGTATATTAATGTAATAATATAGATAAGCGCTTTCATAGTAAATATCTGAAACATATTTTTTTAAAACTACAAACCACTGTTTAGTTTATATCAAAATTATGTAAAACATTGACTGAGGGTGCTTGATTTTATTTCAATGTCAAATTTGAATTGTTTAAGCTATGTACATTTCTACAAATTTTGTTAAATACAATCGGGGTTCACTTTTCATAATTTTCAGATATTCTTTGACACGGATGCAATGGTCAGTCAGTAAACCATTGGCATCTTTAATATACTAATATAATAATACACGAGGAATTATAAAGACCCTAAGACCAGGAGTGTTTGTATCTGAAATATTTTTCATATCTGCTCTTTGATTATAATGTCACGAAAATTTGGAAAAAGTAAACTTATTACCCATACAACCTGATGACTTTGTAATGACAGGTTTTTATAATAATCAACTATTTACCATTGAAATATAATTGGGAAATTTAATATTTGGAGATACCTACTTACTTTAATTATTTTAAATATCAGATGACTGATGAATGTTGCTAGTAAATGGTATGAAAATGTTGAAGTATTTTTATTAAATATAAAAACAGCAAACAGAATGTTATGATACTGTTCTGTATAGAGTATGCATGGTTTTGGATTGAAGATTACTTCTAAAACTTTTATGAAGTGATTGATCATGCTGAAAGGTTAAACCCAGATTGTGCAAACACATAGTTAAAATATTTTAATAGTTTAACAAATTTTAAGACTAGAATTTATTTTATATATAATACATCTTGTTACGTCAAGTTATTATGTCCAGTCTTTTAGACAAGCATTCTTCGATCTATTCTGAATAATAGTCAAAAAAAATTTTTTTCTTTTGTTTCCCAAGCTATTTTAGAAATGAGACTTTTGTTGGATTTTAATAGAGTTTTCGAGTTAGTGGCGATGCCCAAGTTTAAGGTTAACCAGTGTTTCTCTATGTATACTTTGCACTGTGTTTTGCACTAAGATAATTATGTTCTTACACTGTGACACAACACTGCAAAGTGTGGAATACACTTATGAAAATCAAAATATCTATACATAGTGACAAAATATAGGAAAAAAATCTGTAATAAGTATTATTGAAAATTAGTAAAATATCTGATTATCAATGTGAAAATAATATCTAAAGCTAGTGTGCACTACAAAGTATTAAGACTTTTTTCTTATTATTCAATGTTAACATATTAGTAAAAGAAGCTTTAACTTCATTTCAAACAATTACCGATTAACAATATCATGTTTTTCTTTCATGCTGTAAGTTTTCTCCAGGCTTCGGATGTTATCAACTATTTCTTGGATGGCATTTTGTCGGAATAGAATGTTGATAATCTTAGCTGTTTGGGCTAAATTGGTGAACAGGAGAAAAGCATCTGAAGTCATCATTGGTATATTTCCCCACACCACATACAAATCCACTGCTTGTATGAGTATATAAATACCTGGAGAAGAATATAAAGCTAAAAGTAAATCTACTCGATAATCATTTAGGTTGACACAGTCAGAGTGGTAAAAATAACAAGTGGATTGAAAATGAATATTTTTCTATATCAGCAGCACATAGGTTGGGAAGTACTGATCTAGATCATTGCCAAAGAGTGTCTGCTGAAGAAAGAAATAAAACAAAAAAAAAACAAACGATTACCATTAACACAAAAAAATCACTAATATTAGTTATGAGCTATGGGTCAACATCAAAATTTAGATATTGTGAATGATTAAAATATGATATATTGCGCAAAACAATACAAAATTTCCACATAATACCAATTTACTGACAGAGTTTTGTTTCTTTGTGGGTGTTTTCGCAAGTGTTGAGTGAATGCAGTCAGGTGGCTGAAAAAAAATATTTTAAATTTTTCTTCCTCATTTTTTTATATTCTTAATTCATTAATAGGCAAGGCAAAGATTTTGTGTTTTATTTTTTTATAGTTCTGTTATTGGGTGGTTTATTTTGTCATTGTTTTTGAAATCTATATGTAATTTTAATCTTTATATTGTGTAAAAATCATAAAATGTTTTTTTTTATTTTCAATTTAATTTTGTTTCCATTGATAAAACACAGTAATAATTTTATGAAGAAACGTAATTTAATTCGAATGTGTGATATGGCAGATTTACGCAATATGGTTGTGCACTCTACTTTGCACCAACCATCATTTCATTTGCATTACCACCATGCTAATAACAAATGAATTATTTGGTTATAAATTTGTAAGGGTTATTTTTCTAAAAAATGAGATTATTTTTATTGAGTTTTCATGGATGTGACTATATTTCCCTGACCGCCAATTTTATAAACACGCCTTAAGGGCCCAAAGGGGTCACAAAATACTTTATTTCTCCACAAGATAACATTGACGGCTTATTTTATTAAAAAAATGGACTTAAAATAACATGACATAAATGGCTTGTGATCTCTATTTATCAACAGATTTTATTCCCTTTCAACAGATGTCGGTATCACAGTAAACTTATCACCAACCTAGAATAGATTTTACGTATGATATTAATTTTTAATCGACTGTTTCTGAAAACGAATTTAACGATTATTTCAGTTCAAAAGTTGTAGATATTTATAAAAATAATATTAAAAAAATTTTGTCCTTATATTTAATATATTTCGCATTCGAATGAAATAAAGCTGTCAGTATACAATCGAAAATATATTTATGGTCGCATACTAAAATTTGCATTTTAATCCCGATATGCAACGGCTTTTATTCACAAAAATTCTGCTAGTTTTACGCGTAATATATGTTTATGTAAAATGCAAATACAAAATCGTGAATAAAATTCATTTAATAATAATATTCACCTAAAATTAAAATAAATGATAAAAGAGTGAAACAGTAATACGCGATCAACTTCCAGCTCCGGAAAGATTGCGGAGGCCAATACCCCATACACTGCAAAAACCTAAAGCACCACACCAAAGTCGTGTTAGCTTGTATTTCAGGCATGATTTTAAAATCAGCTAAAATCCCTCTCAGTCTTCTATACAACAGCATATTGGAAAACAATGTCAACTAAAAAACAATATATAACTGAATTAATTTTACAGCGGCTTATTTTTATATAAATGTGTCGAATGATATTTGTAAATCATATGAACCTATGTAGTTGTTGATTTTTGTTAATACTGGTCATATACTGGTTGTAGTGATGCGTCGTTCGCAATCGAACGAATCCAAACGATATGATCAGTTCAAATCTTGATCGAGATCGCAAATGACCGAATCTAAGTGATACAATCTCTAACGAACGAATGGTAATGGATAGTCTCACTAGATAGATGTTCTGTTTCTGTATTTTCTGTATTTAATGGTTTTTCGTAGTAAATACATCACGTCGCTCATTACTGATCAGAAGGGTACAGGATATAAAGGAGGAATGTCAGTCTACTAAAGTTCTTCAGCAAGTCTATAATACAAAAATTTTCAGTATTTTTTTATTTTATTTTTCACTTTCTATTTGAAGGGAGTTTTACTTTATTTTTATTACATAAGTTATATTTGAATTAATTGTTTTCAAAAGTAAAACTAACTGCCAAATATATGGAGAAAAATAAGGTTATGCATTTTTTGTTTGAATAAGCAAAGAGTCGATGTTTCTTTTTTGTAGGTATAATTAAAACTACTAAAAAAATACTATGAAATAATATTTTCTATACCAATACATATTTACCCAGCTTTTGGCGGACATTCAATTTACTTACTCAGTGTAGAATAATTTCAAAGTGAAATATGTCGTAATATAACGCTTCTATGATTTGTAATTAATGATATGTATATTTCATATCCTGTATCATTCATATGTTTTAAGTTTCAAACTAAACTGAATATTAATTTAAAATAAGGCATTTTAAAAATTACTATTCAATCAATTCTAGAACAAATTATGCAATTCTTTATTACATTCTAGCGTGTACCCTGCATGCGTTGCAATGCCACTCAAAAAAAAGAAACCGCGACTTTATGAAACGCCTCGTCAGGAGCCTCTCGACTTCCAATTGTATGAGTCGGACTTGAGGCGAGGCCGGAGCCAATTAGAAACGATAAGCTTAGGTTATGTTTTCTCTCCGAAATTTGACAGTGGCGGCCGTATGTTTTTTATTTATTGGAGTGCTTTTGGATACACAATGTTTTTTGTTTTTCTATCTGGTGCGTACACAAATAAATCAGAAGGTTTTCCAACACGTGAGCAGGCCACATACAGTTGTCCATGTGAGAAGCATGGATTTTCTGAATTTAGTCCACACACTTGTAACGATTGTCCTTGTGCCTTATTGATGGTCATTGCAAAGGCGACTCGCACTGGAAACTACAGACGTTTAAATTCAAATGGCATATCTGTCGGAATCATTGGGATGCGTGGCGACAGTGCTTCTTCTCCTTTGAATTTTCCATTTAAAATTGTAGCTTCAATAATTCATAATTTTTCTCACCGAAAGCCTGGTACCGTTGCAAAGTTGTGAGGAATTTATGTTTCGGAGAAGAATGATGGGAACGCCTATTTTCAATGTTAAAACATGCGGCGGCATGCCTGGCAAATCAAGTGAATTCAAGAATTCTGTTGGATAATTGACGACTTCGTCTTGATTCGTTATAGTATCGATTGACTTAAACGTTGTCGCTTCTCCTGGTATTTCATTTAGTATGCTGAAATTGATTGCATTGACATTCTTGTTTTTAGCCGTTAATATAGCACGTGCACTGAGCCATTGATGACTTTTATGATTGTGTGCAATATTTGGAAAAACTTTGTGAATCGATTCGTCTATGGTTGCGGTTATTTTACAGAAATTCGCTGGCAATGTGATACATTGTGTGGATTCCTCTATTGCCATTTTCCCATTTCCTATATCCAACAATTGTTTTTCGAAACATTCAGCGGATGCATTATGTTGTAGTTGTACACGCATATTCAAAGTGAATCTATGTACGTATCTTCATAAAACGGATGATTTTTGACATGCATTAAGTTTATCGGCCACTGTTGAATGTGATATAACAGGTAGAGTTTGTCTAAAATCACCAGACAATAAAATGAGTGCGCCACCGAAAAGTTGTGAAGAAAATAAGTGCTTCCAATGATTTTTTGTATGCCATAGTAAATTCGTCCCATACAATGATTTTACATGATGTGAGTAGTTTGCCTGTTTAAGAATTTTTGTTGATATTGCATGTTGGTGTCTCAATTATTTGCATATTCAATGGCAGTTTCAGTGCTGAATGCGCTGCGACCACCATCCAAAAGAGTTGCTGTAATTCCAGATGATGCGATTGCTAGTGCAATGTTTTTTCGTGATCGTGTGGCTGCCAAAATGAGTGACATGAGGAAGGTTTTACGTGTGCCTCCGGGTGCATCTTTGAAATAAAATTTCCCACTTTGACTTGTAATTGCATCCATAATTGTGTCATACACTATACGTTGATCTGGAACCAATTTCGGAAGATTCGTTTGAACAAATTTGACCAATTCATCCACATCAAAGCGTGTTTCTCGTTGGAAATCACGATCAAGTCAGTCGTTAGATTGATTCAGCGATTCTCAATTGTGCCAGTGATTTGTTAGCGATTACTAAACATATGTCCTCAATCAATAGCAATGCCTCATTATACACGTTTGGTGTGAATTGAACGTGTGGATTTTGAATTGTTGCACGCAAACTATCTAAAATATCTTCACTCCTGTAGTCTTTGTATTTTCCCTAAAGATCTTTTGGATTGGACGGAAAGCACATTGTTAATATTACTTGCAAATAACGCACGTATTTGTTGTGGGTCAGCAGTATTCGATGAATCAGCGAGTGAAGTATCCCAATGTGCATCGTTTTCTAGAAGATTAAATTCGAGGCAAGCTTCACTATAAGTGACACATATTCGACCGTTTACTGTTCTCGATTCTTGGAAGGATGTTGGTTCACGTATGTTGATTAACAGTAAAACATCTGTAGAATGTTGGCACTTTAGAGTAGAGTAGTGTCTTTGCAAACATATCGTCCCTACACAATAAGAAAAATGCAGTTAACGTTGTTGCCTGTGGTGACAATGCTCTTACACGTCCATTTTCTGTTTTGAAGTACACACGCTGTCCATTTTATGCAATGCCTGAATTGCCAAATGAGTAACTGTTGGATGCCGTTCATGAATTGGAAATGATAAAATGCGCCATATTGCTTCACTGCTACTAATGTTGTCATATTGGTTGATTTCATCGATAGATGCAGTTGAATTTCCCACTCCGAAAATTGCCATGACGCTTCCTTTGTTGACATATTTACAAATGTATTTGATGGATTACACCGAATTGCAACACTCAATATTGATGTGTGCTTTGTACGTTTTCAAGAGAAGCGGTGAATACGGTACAATCCAATTATTATCCACTTTAACGTCATTGTTTGGCCCTTTTTGAGTTTTTCTGCTTGAGTATACTGAGTATGAGTTGTACTCTGACCTATTGCTTTTCGTTTGAGTGGCATAATTGATTTCACAGTGAATGTTACGTTTTGAAATTCACTTTTGAAAAATAAAAAAAATTATTGATAAAATAATATCCGAAGTCGACCGGCAATTGGAATTTATACGTAATATTTATTTAAATTCGTTCTGTTATGCGACACAAAACAAAAACAAAAATGTCGGTAAAAATTCAAACATTGAAATACTTTATTCGAAAATCGAATTTTGTTTCAAAATATTCAGTACCTACTTAAAACACCTACAGGTGAGTGCATGTGACAGATTTGACATTTTTGTTTTCGGCGTTGCTATGGATACAATGCTTCATAAATGGCCATTCTGTATTACAATAGTCTTGTATGAAAACATGTTTTTCGTAAATATTCAATTAATTTTTGTAATCAAATCAAATTCTGAGTATCCTATCTTTTGCCCGGTAGTCTAAGCAATAATTCGACAAAGTTTTGTGCAATTGGATTAATGGTGTAGGAGTTTATAAAGGACAGACAGACAGACAGACATTCATTTTTATATATATATAGATAGATTTACATAGTAATAAAGATATATAAAATATCAGTTTTGTTATAAATATTATTGTTTTATATGGATTCATTTAAATTATCATTGATTTTTCTAAAAACGTTATATTACATTATATATTCATTCGTATTATCTACATTCGGTAAAATGAGTGGTGAAAATAAAAAAAAAATATTCCCATTGACTCAATAAGGTGATTCGAATCAATGAATCGCTACTCATCGACTCGTTTCCATACCTAACTGACTGGTGTATTTTGCAATTAAAGCTATGGGCTGTTCACATTGAAAAGTTTCAAATCTATTCTGATGTATAAAGATCAATAATTATGATTGAGTAATATTTATGAAAACTTACCGTTGTAATTGACAGAGCATGAGTAGATATTTAATTATAAAAATAAATCAGAACTTATAATTTAGTACATTATCTTGCACATTGAAAATGATTAGTAAGTGTCCGTGCACTTGAATGCCAAAGGATGCCAAAAACGCTAAGCCAGAGTCGTTGGTGACAAAGCTAAAAAGGTACAATATGTAGAAGATTCAAATAAAGTTTTAAATATCATTAGAGTTCACATGCTTCAGGTTGTGAAAAAAAACATGCATTCGAAAATAGATAGCGTTCTGAACGAGGTATTTTTAACGGTTATCTTATGGTAACAATGCTATTTTATTATTTCAAAATAAATTCTAATTTTTAATTAATTACATCAACTCAATCCATCGTTAGGCAAGCGCGCATAGACAAATGGGAATATCCGGAATTATGTTTGCTCTCATTTCGATTTTGAATTACCCCAAAGGAAAATTAATTTCTTAATCAAATATGAGAAAATTGATATTTACGCTCAAGACTTGTGGGGCGGAATTTTAAGCTACACGATTCGTGAAATTACTACGTGCAATCAAAATAGCAAGGCATCGATAATGCACAGATTTATTAGTAAATATTGTATTATAAAGCAATATTGTATTATTTATAATGAATAGTTACTAAAATATAATGATAGTCATACTTACATAACAAACTTTATGATTCAAGAAAACAGACGTGACAAAATAAAGGATCGTTCACATGTAAAAGTTTGTCAAGTCTCTTTACCTCGTAAGATTAGGTTCATCCTCTTTTTGTATCATCTATTATCGAACTAAATTGCAATAGGTAACTTTATCATCAGCCAAGTGAATAAGATAGCAATTACCTTTGACACTGAGGCATTTACAAACGTTATATAGTCTAAAATAACCTATTTCAATATACATTTCTGTCAATATTATTTATCTTGCAGGATGAATTAAAAACAACTCGATTACTGACCGTAGTAAACAGGTTATATTTGTTTGAAGATGGCTTGTCTTTTGCCTACACATTTATTTATTATGTGACATTATCGAAATAGGAAACCCTGAATGCTTGCCGATACAATTTCAATTTTTCTCTATGATATGATAGACAAAAACATGAACTGCTACTATTTTTTATAAAAAGCTTAAGTATAAAAAAATATTACCAATTATAAAAACGAATATAACAAAAGCAAGTGTTTTATCTTAGTCGTATTACTTTCTCCAAAAGGGTTGATTAATTCCTCACTAATGCTGGCTTTGATTTTGTGACATGTATATATTTAGTTTTTTTTGCTATATTGACTCATTCATTTAACTTGCAGTTTTTTACGATGCCGCAAATACATGAATATTATATCAATGTTATCTGTATACGACACGAAAGGTCATTTTGACTTTGTGTAGATTGACTTTGATAAGTTTAGTTTTGAATAACGTACAACTTTTTCAAAATTGACTTCGAATGATAAACAAGCTAGTGCATCATATTTTCTACATTCATTGATGGTGGTGTGACCCGGATTTCGTCTTTCAGAATATTCAGGCATTCTATCACACGGATGCAACAGAACTGTTAGTTCATCGAAACCCGGGTCGTTAATGACAAAACATATGGAATCGTATAAAGTTTCATCTATCCAAATATGATATTGAAAATCCATCAAGCACCATCAGTTGATATCATATATTATGCCAACACGATTCATTGTGAGGTTTGTAAGTTTATTTAGTACCCCAAACTCCACCATAGTTCATACCAGCAGTAGAAAAGAGTGCAATCGATACACCTGAAGTAAAGTTATTTACGTAAATCACAAAAGTTTCCAGCCTAATAGTATAAAAGAAGTTTTAGAATCACACAATCACTTTTATATTTCAATATAATCAGCGATCATTACGAAAAATTCTTAAAACGGCTAGCTAAATTTTCAATTCCATATTAAATACTGAAAAGATTATATTGAAAGCTGCCTTTTTAAATACGTTTGGGCTGATAAATTAAAGGTAGTACAAAAATATATTAATTCATTTAATATATATATATACAATAGTTGACATTCACGGGACTATTTGAGTTTAAGTATTCACGATTCTCGTATAATTCTCGTGTGCCTATATGTACAAATTATACGCCATGCACTCAAATATATTATAGTTTATACATCACGTCAGAGAGACCTCGCGGATTTCCTTCCCCTATTTGATATGTATCGCCTCGAGTCGACCGTAACACGTTTCCGCGATAATGTCCGGACCATGCAAACGACCTTGGCCACACGGGGGTGTCATAATTGCAACCCTTTACCCTTGTAAGACTTCCAATAACACAACTAGTATCGAATTAAATAAACAAAACAAAATGTGGCGTTCGCTAATTTAGAGAATTCGTTGCCCAACCGGAAAATAGATGTCTGACCTACTTTATAAATGGGTATAATTTATGCTAATTCGGCGATTTAGATTAGGAATTGACAGCTGTTTCAAAAAACGTACTTATTGATGAGCAGATTTTTAGAAGTTAATTTTTTTACGTTTTTATTACGTACTGATTTTCAATAAATAATAAGCCTTGAAATTATTTAAACATTTCACTAAAAAAAGCAAATAATAAGATCCTTCACTATTTCCCATATCAAAGTTTATTTTATAGAAGCTTAAGCCAGCTAAAAATTTTGGTGGAATATTCAAAATGATGGCATCATTTAGTAATTTCTGTCATTGATAGTAGTCAAAAAGCTGATAATGAAAGCAGGCCCAGATCTAGAGTAGGGCAAATGTTTTATTTGCCTGGGGCGTCAGATTTGTGGGTGGCAAAAATATTGCTTAGAAAAAAAACATATTTATATAATGACTATAAAAACAATTATAAGCGATCGTGATCAATCATTGGCAATACTATACAGGTAATAAAATAAGTTTTGGTGATCCTTGGGTGAAATTAAATTGTCACTGCAAAGATTTGACGTTGGAAAATAAGAATGCCTTTTCCATAACCAAAATGCAACGGATATTTTTTAGATAGTTTTAATCAGTTTTGCTGATCGGTTTTGTAAATTAATGTGTAAGCCTTTCATTAAATTTCTCTGTTAAATTTTTTGTTTTAAATTAATATTTTAATAATTATTATAAAATTGAAATCTTTTTTCTCCCAGGGTGGTGAAAAACTAGATCAGTGCCTAGAACGTCTATCAAATAACTATCTCCACAGAAATCATTCCAATCGGTACACGCCGTATATCTCTCAAGCAGTATATCGCATAATATGGCAGTAAGCAGGGAGTTAAGTATTTCAAATGATTGCCAGGAGTGTTCAGTTACATCAAACTGTGTTGATATTAAAGTCTTTTTTTCCATTAGCATAGAAGGACTTTATGACTGCTGAAACTAGTTATGGCGGCTTAAAATAAAATTTGCATTAAGAAAAGCGAAGTTATTAAATCAGTATAGTATATCGCGTGATAACATATTATTGTATTGTGACTAATTTTGTACATTAGGGATTATATGAGTAGATTGGTTAAGGCGATCGAGGCGCACCTTAGAGTGTAGTGGCAGAAAAACAAAAGACAGTGATTTCGTAAGGACAATGAATTTATTGTATAAACCAAAAATACGCAAGAAAATATTGAACAATAGTATAGCAACATCGATCGGTATCTTAAATTTGAGTTATATGTGCTTTCAAACGTGATAAAATTTCCTTGTATGACATTGAAGTGTATCGAATAAATGTTACACCGTTCCTTTGATGAGACAGTGCTAAGATCTTCTTCTTCACAACATTTAAACAGCCCTATGTGATATTTGACCAAACATTAATATATCTCAAAAGTCTTATTAATTCATCCAGAATCCAGAATATGACAAAAGGGAATCTGGACACGAAAAGTAATTTTGTGAGAACATAGGCACGGAGCGATTATATCTTTCAAAGACAATTACGCATGAAAACGTTTTTCTTTGAGTTCAGGGGTAATAAATATATCATAATGTGAATTAATTAATTTCTCAGAGACTATTTATAAACTTAATAAAACATACATATTGATTCAAATATTATGCATGTGAAGAGTTTCATAACGTTAACTGTTGAAATTTAAAAATAAAATGAATGATGAATATGAATAAAAAGATAAACTAAATAATCAATATATTACATCATAAAAACAAAAAAAAAATTGATATTAAAATATTTGTTTTATTTCTACAATTTTATAAACTCAAAATCAGAACCGGCTTCGATCATAGCGAATAGCATAATATCAAACGATATAATACACACTTAAACAATGTTTTTTTATAAAACAATGTCAGTATGAATAGCATTTTTTTAAGGTGTATTGTATTAGTAAAAAATGCTCGAAATGTGCGAAACGAGTCCAGATCTAAAGAATATAAAATTGTGGAAATAGTACACGGTATTATGTTTGATTATTTAAATTAATGCCTTTCCAATAAGAAGTTTCGCTAAATAACTACACCGAAATAATTTTTTCCTATTTTGATTTAAGACCTCGTGTATATTTTTCATCCATCTATCGATAAATTTTGAAAGTAAATATTAAGATTCATATTAATTTTTGGTAGTATAGCTGCGCGTATCCGAAGACGCCATATTTTGCGTTCCCGTATCGCTTGTCTCAAAAATGACGACAATGTGGCGTCCGCGGACCGTAAAGTGTAAGTGTAAAATATCAAATACAAAATGGGACATAGGATGTCCTTATTGAAAACTGTTCATAATATAAACAGTAGCAGGATCCCGGTTTAGATAATACCAATATACCAATCAGAAGTCAAAAATCTTTTAGTTTTGTATTATATGTATCATAATTTTTAGTTATAATTATCATGGTTTTTCTAAAAGATTTTCTTTTAAACTTTGAATTGTACATTCATCGTACTTAATAATAAATAAATACAACTTTCATGGTGCGTTTCAGATACGAGATATATTTGTCAATTAAATGTATCATCATAAATGCAGTTGCATATGCACAATTGCGTTGTTTAACATATGTACTTCATAAATAGATGCAAAAAATAACAAGCGTTATATTTTTCCTCTTCGCTGAAATGTTATTGTCACGACTTTGATGGATGTGTTGATTAGAAGGTATATTGATTCATTATTTCTCTGATAAACCGAGTTCTAATTGTTTACCAAATCTTTGAAATATATGGTACTCAAGTATAATGGATATAAAATGTTTTTTTAAGACCTGTGATAAAGGAACGAGAGCAGTGACACCCATATTTCATTATATTCCTATTCCATACGTCTGACGTACAACAGTATGCCATACTAATTTATTATTTTCTATGTTGGCAAGCCCTAAAATAACTCATTACGTTTTAAACCGACGATATGCTTTTTAGTCACAAAGCTTTCTTCTTGAACTAATATTGAAAATGTACCTTTGTGTTTACTTCCGCTTTACTGCTATATAGTAAGTCTTTTATATGGAACAGGAAATTCCTACAGTATTTATCTAGTTTTCAAATAGTTGAAATGAAAATTTAAAAATTAAACTGTTCAATGCTAACTATTTTGTTGTTTTTTTTGTCAAAATTTCTCAATAACATATTTTTAAATGTGATTAAAATATATTTCTTTTTTAGTTTTTATTTTAATGCATTGCAACACATTAAAAATGTAAGCAGTGTAAAGATACCGTCATGTGATTACAAATATTTAACTGCTCCACGCTAAGTAAACATTTCAGATTTAATCCTCAAGGGTTATTTTGAAAATAGTAATTCAGTAAATTAATGAGGAGTTTCCTTTTTTCATTTTCTGTGCTTCAAAAACAATTTCAATGGCATTGTCTTCAACTTTGTATAGAAAATAAATTTCCATAAACAAATCAGTGAATTTATTGATGGAATTGGCATTTACTTGGTAGAACTCCATTACAACACGGTGAAAAATAGCAATTTATAGCAAATTTTGTAGAAATAAATACATTGCTATTTTTTCAAACTAGAAAATCTGATCCCAATAAGAGTGTAAAGTAAACGACACTAGTTTTTTGTTAATATAGTTTGAGGGACGGATTTCAAAAACATTGTATTGTTTGTTAAACGTTGGATTGTATGCTAGGACAAGTGCAGAAATTGTGGAAGATTTTTTATTTATTTGGCCCTTAAGTAGAACATAATCATCGAATAATGTAACGTTTTTTCACGTCAGATTAAATTTAAAAAATTAGTAAATTATATCTACATAGTAAAAGTGAAGCAAAAAATATTTAATTAAAATATTTGCAAATTAGAATTATTTTTTTCTCGATTAGAATAAGCCTTGTGAATGAACTCAATTCTGACAAATATGACATAAACATCTTTTGAGAATTGAGTAACAAGGAGAAAGTATCCTCTAAAATTTCTTGTATTGTATTTGCAAGCTTTCTTCATTGGTGATTTTTGTTGATTGGTGCTTATTTATCCTATTCTGGACTTTTCTAAGGACTGTTTTTCCAACGTCTTCAACTCGCTTATGACAATTTATAATATTAAAACTTATGAAAACAATATGTATTCCACATTACCTGCAAAACAGTTCTCCATAATACAAACGTAGACTTGATCTATATTTAATTTTAAAAAAAGCAATAGAAAGGTAATATTAAGTAAAAAGTGATATTTATTATTCTTGAAATCATTTTTTTTTCGTATGTAAACATAAATAGTTTACTTACTTTTTACCGGGAAATCAGCAACTCTTTCAACAATGTGAAAAAACACTTTCCAACAAGAAATTAATTTGATCAATATGGTACCAGTAAACTGATTAAACAACAATTTCGTTATGCACCAACATAATTATTAATCCAACGGTGAGTGAAATTAGAATTAGTTGCCAAATAAAACTTATTTCATTTTTTAGGCCGCAAAATATCTCTTGCACTTTTGTATAAGATATACATTATATTTATGATGCGCTGCACACCTTATTGAAATCTTCATTTGTATTTGATGACTATACAGATTTACAATTTTATATTATTCTAGAGTCAATATACATTGCTGTAGCTTCGAAAGCTTTCGAATAAAACAACCAAATAATCACTAGAGTTTACGTTTTTTTTACTATAGCGAGTGGTATAAAAAACGGATATGGTATATTATGTAATTCGATGTATTGTTATACGAATGTCCCAATGCCGACGTATCAAATACATTCCTCGATCCCTTCTCACTATCCTATGCCTGAAAAATTAACCCCACCCCAACATGATCGCATCCTTCCTATCCAATCCGGAGAAGTCCAATCTGACCAGTGGCATAACGTGATAAAATGAATTTATTAAAGTTATTAATAAAAAATATCAAAATCGTCCGTTAAAGAACATAAGCAACGTTTGATAACGATTTTGATTTCGAATTTCAATATGAAATTGGAATTGTTGAAACTTTGTACTGTTTAACATTTTTTTGTCCCTAACACCCCGGCTTTCGTCTTTCAGAATCTGCAGGCATTCTATCGCACGGATGCAGCATAGCTGACGTTGTGTCCGTGTGATAGAATGTCTGAAAATGCAGAAAGGCGTAAGTAATTTTTGCTGTCGACATCTTTAGAGTTTCCCATTGTTATTGAGCTTTTTTCCATTCAAAATATCGTGATCAAAGAAGATAATATTTAAAAATATTACATATTATACAACAATATTTAATATTGAAATAATAGCAACTGAAGTGAATTGTATCAATGTAAATAAAGAAATGTAAAAAATCATATAATATCCTAATAAAATTTGTTTTATCGTATTTGTGAGTTCTTTTAGTGATTCTTGCAATTATTTATGTCTAATGTAAATATATACATGTTTTATTTAGCTGTTTTGTAAAGAGACACCACTGTATCAATAATTGGCTACGTCAAATGCGAGTTGTCTTTGAGAGCACAGCATCCCTTGGTGCACACCCATCTTAGTCATACAATCGGTTGAAGTCAAGCGGAAGAGTGTCTGGTCAGAGCGCCGCCCACTTTCTGAAGAAGCGTAGAGCCGCCGAGGGCTAGCAAGACACACGCCGCAGGTCTACGGCAGTCTACGCTCAGCCGCGCACAAGTTCCGTAGCTTCACAGCTCGCGCTCGCAACTACCCCTACGCCGTAGGTGTTGAAGCGACTTCTACGACTCTGAGGCGTAGACAACGAAGACTCGGCCGAGATGACTCAATTGCTGAGATTTGATGCGTCGGGCCTTACCCCCGAACGCTGACGGCTGCTCCCGCCAAAGGTAATGTCCAAGAAAACTTTCCAAACTATTTTAAAGTCACGCAAAAACTTTACTATTCACTTAAAAACTTGAGAAACTATAAACGAAATCAACGTCTTTTCAAAAAGAAAAGAATTTTATCGTCAAGATTCAACGAATACATTTTTTGAAATGTTGTATAAATTATATAAAAAAATATTATTTTTATAAAAGCTCCAAATATTTGGTTTTACTGTATTGCTTGAAATAGCAATTTAACATACTATAAAGTACAAAAATGTAAATGTCACGATGTAACGATTTTTCTTTCAATTGATTTGTTTTCGATAAAATTCAGGGTAAAATATAATAAAAGGCGATGGATTACAAAATGAAGTTTATTTGTGTAATATAAATCGATTCAATAGCTTCATTAATTTAACGTCAAAATATTAAAATTATATCTATACTAAAAAACGCATAATGTGTATTATTTATTATATATACGATGTGAAGCTTTAGAATTTTCGAAACATAAATTATGTATGGGTGCGCATGGAATTAGTCCGAAATATGTTAACAATTAAAATCACGCAAGAATTTAAACAGAAAGCATTCTTAGCGAAATTAAAATATAAAGAATTCGCGTACCGTTTATATCGAATAATTTTATTTATAATACCGGTTTCATACGTGTTTAAGTTTATCAAAATATTTTGATTCAACTGTATTTCGATAGCGTATAGGTTTTTCTTTAACTTATCACGAAGTTTGAAAATTCACCAACGAATTACCTTGAAAAAAATGTATCTATTTTTTGTTATATATATTTAATATAATAATTTGATCTGACAATTTTTTTAAATATTTCAAGATATAATTCAGTTAAATATGCATATCACTTGAGCAAAATAAATCTGAAACTATTGACAGAATAAATAATTACTACGTAATGTTTGAGTGATGAATTGAAATTAAAACTTTTGTTACGTATTGGAAAATTGTTTTTTATTGAGCAAAGAACAATAATTTGTTATTATTATCTGTTAGCGTTAAGCAAACTCAGTGTCAAATTCAATCGTAATTACTATAGAAGATGTGCTGGTTCGTAAATAAGTCAAAGTATCATCTATAACAGTGGTATGCAATCTTTTCAGAAACTGGCTAAAAAAAACAATTTTGTAAATTTTATTTGCATACTTGGTAAAAATTTCAAACATTTTCATTTTTACTAAATTATGTTTATATTATATAATACATAAGTAAATAAAAATTTACATTCAGTATCTAACTTAAAAGTGATAAACATCATTATAATTTTTCAGATATTTTCAATAAACAAATAAATAATTGGAAAAAAATATTTTATATTATTTATTTGGCGGGTACTCAAAATTTTGTATTGGAAAATTAAATTTCCCATGGGTAGAAGGTTTCCTAGCACTGATGTATAACGTTCATATAATTTTCTCAAAATATGCTTACTCAAGCATGTTATAAGCATTGTTAATAATATGTGTGGTAACTGAAAATGTTTTGTATTTTTCAAATTGATTTATCTGTAAAAAAATATATTTGTAAGTAAATTTATAAGCTCCAAATAAATTTAATTATCTACGAGTAATATCACTACAATGAAAGAGTAAGAAAACAAAACAAAAAGAAATGAAAAGGTTTTTTTGATTCAAGGAACGGTAGCTTTGGTTTTTTAACAAAAGTTATAGAAAATATAACAAACGTATATTCTCTTTCATATCAACAAAATGAATCAAAAAAACAACAAAAAACATTTGTATATTAGTGGAAAAGCGTTTGAAAAATGTGTTTTAGTATTCAAATAAGCAAAAGATCATTGCCTGTCAACAGCCACTTCGTATATTATTTTTTATTTTAATTTTTTAAAAATAGATTCTGAATGTCATAAAAATATGTTTCGGATTAACTTGTATAATACAATATCGTGGAAGCAAATGTATGTTGATCAATCTGACTTAAGTTAATGTTTCATTAATTTTTATTGATTCAGCGTTGAATACTATGTCATTGAAATCTGATTTTTTAAATATATGTATGTTTATATATTTCAAAAATTTTGCTAACTGTAAATTTCCAGCAGATCTGATTATATAAAAACAAATAGTACTATTGTTATATTCAATTGTTTGTAAATTAACCGCAGATTTTTCCCAGAAATTAAAGATTCTGTAAAAATGTGTATTTGAGCGTTTATGAAAAAATACTTTAATTGAAGTATTTGCTATGCAGTTAAAAAATCCTGCTGGTTAATTGCGTGTATACCAATTTGGGATTGCTGAAACATTCTATTTTTTAAATATCAAATACTGAAATGCCGGACATATTTACTGTGACCAAAAATGACGCACAACTTTTTTTCACAAAAGATGAACACTCGCATTGTATTCTGGAATTCGAGAATTTTCCTTCAAGTTGAAATATACCGTTTCTATAGTTGTCAGCGGGGAAAAATCTGTTCAATCCGTTTTTACTTGCATAATAGATATGAATCGAGCTATATTAAATATGTGACTGGAGTTTCTTTAAGAAATAAAAACAATAGTACAACTAAAGAAATTAAAAATGATACAGATGTTTTTTTATTTATCTTTAAAAAATGAGAATTCAGTGGTCTAGTTTAAGACTAGTAGTCTTTTTGTGATTCCAGAATTAGTACAATTCTCAGACTTATCAATTGGAAGTTGCTATAACCCAATACTATTATATATTATACGATAGAATTTGTTTATGTGAAAGAAGTCACAAAAATTTCTTCTGAACCTTTTACACCATGATGGTATATTTTATGTAATAGTTTATATTCATAGTAAGTATAAAATATTGCAGAAAACTGGGAAAAGAAAAAAAAATAATATTTAAAAAAATATTGTATTTATTCAAGGGAAATATCATCATCAAATACTTAATTTTAGTGCGAGCTTAATCTCCTCAGACCCAGTATACATTGCAATGCACGATAATATTTTTTAAAGCTTCTGTTAATTAACTCTCTGAACATTGACCTTTTATACATCATATTGTACACCACATTTTTCTTTGAGATTTGTCAGTGTTGTCACACTGTGCGATAAGTTTATATTATTATGAGATATTTTCATAATTTTACAACCCAAGCATGTGGTATGTCAAGTTTTGTTTTCATTGTTTTTTTATCATATAGTCAATTACATGACATTATTTTGTTAGAATTAAAAACAAAACTTCTTTTATTGATTAAAATCAAATCTTCATTGAATGATGAAATATACGTACCATATCATCATTATTTTTCAACTACATATTTTCCAAAAATAAATTCTTAAGATAAAATAAAAAATGCTCGCATACTAAGTGCTGAATAAGAAAATTTAATTTTCGGCGAAAAATAATAAATCCGGACCAAGAGGCTTAAAAGCAGTACTTGTTAATAATCGATCGTTTAACGTTTAAACTCTTAACTTAAGACCAATAATGTCGAAGAGTTCATAAGACAGTATATGTTGAAGCTGTATTCCATTTTTATGGTTGAGTGTCCGAAAAAGAATGATTCATTTATTTTATTTTTCTAAGATTGTGTTTATGTTTTTTTATTTCCGATTTTATGACATAATTTTCGTTGAACACAAATTCAGTAAATAGATACGTCATGCTAAATGCTTTAATTATAGATAAAAGTATTTTGTTTACGCTAATAAATTGAAAGTAAACATACCCATTGCTAATCTTAATTATAAATGTATTTATAACAATCTATATTCAATAATATATTATAAAGCAGTGATTTGCAACCGTTGCACAGTGCACTGGTGCTTTGCCAAATTGCGGGCAAAAAAAAAGTATAATAAATGTTATTTTTGCACCCGTGTGATTGCTTGCTTAATCCCGGGTAATAGACAAAACATGACGAATTGTACGAAATTTCAACGATGCGAATTTTTTTTTGTAAAATATTGTTGACAGTGTGACAAATATTATATTTGAAGACAAAAAATATTCGCACTGAAAGTCTTACTACGAAATCTATAACGAGAGTCAATGAATTTCCCAGATTAAACTTTAAATTTGGGATGAATATCGAATTTAAGTACTGTAAAAGTGGTTTATAAAGACTGTTCGATATAAATTTAAAATATAAATATAAAAATAATAATTTTCTACACGATAGCATAAAAGAAGACAACAAGTTGACAGAAAACTCAAAAGAGCTAATTTGAGAGTTAATTTGAAAAGTTTATGCACGACTGTTTGCTACGATACGAAAAAGTTTATTATAAAACTATGACGAAAAAGTACAGCGAACACATTTTATTGTCTATTGTAGGTTGTTACAAAACATACAAATTTCACTATCGATAATTCACACGGTAAGAGCTGAGTATTAAAAATGGTAATTAATAACAAGTGTATTTCAATATATGTATATTTTTTCTGAAACATAAACATAACGTCCGTTTCATTTAATGCCACAGATAGCCATAGATTTATCGCCTTGATTTACTTTTCACATATAGGTTCGCAAACACAATACATATTGTGTTTGCGAAAACGATTATATTTCTACGAAGTTCTTAAAAATGATAAACACAGTAATATCACGATTTAAAGTTTTTAAAACTTCTCAAAAATAAATGGCACGATGAATAGGAGAAGAACGATCTGGTGTTTTACTATACTTCAGTACAATTGATTTTCACGTTAATTATTTAATTAATTTTAATGTTTCGACTGTAACTTCTTGATGGAATGGCATGAATGACACATTTTTAGTACAATTTCCACTGCATATTTTGAAATCAGGACTGCTTTCGTTCAACGCGATCATAATAGCTATGCGCGAAACTGGTCTTGGTCGTAAAATATATTGTAAAAATTCTATTAAAAACGTGTTTTTATTATTAGAAAAAATATATATTTAATAACTCACGAGTGATTAATTGATCAACATGCCGATATTTTACTAAACTAAAAAAGTATGGTCTCTTTTTTTAATGTAAAGTTTTTCCTAAAGTAGTTTTACGTAAGCGTTGATCAGTTCCAAAAAGGTTAACAACCACTTATAATAAGAATACAAATATAACTAGTTACAAAGTTTTATTTTGTTAAAACAATAATCTAGTTGTCGTGAAATTGTTTCACTTTAATTAAACTTCTCGTAAATAAACGTTTCGAATTCATGATTTAAATAAATCAACCGGGATTCTACATGCGCTGTACCAATTTTTGTTTATGCAGAGTACATACTATTACTTTGATGGATGGTAGTAAAATTAATAGAATTTTATTTAACCAAACAAAGTTTAGCTAAAGATAAGCGCATAATTCATAGCTGACAAAAAGAAAGTAACCATTTAGTGTTCTTAAATGTACTACTTTCGTTTGTTCTAATAAATATTTAAGACGATTTAAATATTTCATGAGAATGTCATAAGAAATAAATTTGTAGTGTTGGTTGTCAAGTATTTTGCGAACTATGAATAATTTGAATGCGTGAGCATTTTACAAATTAAAAGCAAAACCCAAAAAGATAAAATAATGAATAAATAAATATCTTCGATTTATTTTTGAAGTGTTAATTTTCGCTCTGTTCAATTAAAAAATTTCTATTATTTTATAAATTTAATTAAAATTTTATGATTTTACTAAAATATATCTTCCAGTTGGAGTAAACATGTATTTATTTCCACGATAGTTATGTAATCAATTGAAAATTTACATCGTCACCACGCTTTGAGAATCAAATTAGATATTTCTGTTAATTGTGAGATGTTTATTCCATAATTTCGTTCGCTTATTAATTTTACCGTATAATTATGATGTTCTTCTAAATATGTCTCAACATATTTTATTCCACGTTTCTATTCTGAAAAATATAATATGTGATAGTCGACAAAATACTTTAAAAACAAATAATTTTTAGAAATTATTTTACGATTAGTCTAATTGACTGAATCTGATTCAAAATTTATCTACAAATCAACGGTGATATCCATCAAAACATGGTTGTACAATGTACATTTGTCGAATTTAAAATAATATAGCCGATTTAATTGGCGTCTTGATTTATATTCGTTTTACGTCATTCGGAGTTTCTCAATATGACTTTTTTTTATTTCGTGTGGACCAAAATAATGAAAATAATATTAGAACGACCATTGTTAGCCAAACACGTTTCACCTCATAGATTGACCCAATATATATAAAAAAACGTCATTATATTTTCACTAAAGAAAGAAAAAAAATATTGCTTTCAAATACCACTCTCAAATAAAAAATCCGTGAAGGAAAATATATAGTTTGTATGTAAGCTTTTATTGTTTCTATCATTCTCTTCGAAAGAAGAAACTCTGATAAATATCCTTCATTTTTTCAGACGTTTGTCAACAATTTTCTGGTTTAAGCTGAATGTTTACTTTAAGAATAAATCTGAAACAAAATATGTTTTGTCTTTCTTTTGATGCACTTTAAAAAAAGCATATTTATATTTGAGATTTATTTTTGAAAATACATTGCAATTTTTAAGTAATTCATTATTATTTTTAGAATAATTCCTTTACTTTTTATATGAAATTATCTAAATATTTATATGGAAATGAATAGTTTACTATATTAAAGATGCAAGTTAATAAAAGTGGGTTAAACGAATACCTAAGATAATGTATCCTTAAAGAGGGCTACATTGGACGATTTTCCTCGATTGATTTCTTCCCTTTTAAGAAAATTTATGGCAACTGAAAATTTTAAGATTTTTTATTGCACAATGAATAAAAATGTCTTTTTTTTAAGATTGATAAAAAAGCCTTTTTTCTTACATGGGTGTCCATCCTATTCAGTTGGAGTATCGCCGCGAGCTCAATTCTTAGCAGAGAATTCGTTAAATAATTTTTCTAATTTATTTATGAATTTCAGTTCAAATGAATGAATATTTGATAAATATTACACATTAAGATCTGCTACATCTATCCAATTTCAAAAGTGGGGCAAGCCGAGAGAGGTCAGTTGACTTTTATTCGAGCTCCATACTTTAATTTTAGCCCACTCTGACAAACTTGACTGACATGTTGACAAAAAAAAATGACTGAATAACAATTCATTTTGATAAAAAATTGTCGTTAGATTTTATATTCTACATACTTTTATCAGTCATGGTTGAAAAAAAAATGTTCATACCAGAACATGGGGTTATCATTTTCGTCTATTTTATTGACGGAAAGTGATATGGTTAGTATTATATTGATTGAATTGGCGTTTATTTGGTAGAACTCCATATAAACTTAAAATTTTGTGGAACTAAAGTACATTGCTATTTTTTCACCGCGCAATAGATTTTTTAAAATTATGGATTTTAAGTACATGAAATCCTTTACCATTAAAGCATTATTATAAACGCACGTGATGCAGTGAACATATTTTCAGTAATTTATTTCCGAGCAAAGTTGAAAAGAGTAATATTGACCAGCAAATCAATTATAATATTCAATAATTTTAAATGCAAGTAAACAGTTGGAAGCTAAAATATTGTGTTAAATTAAATGTTTTAGATGGGTACAGCATAAAAAACTTTGTTTATCAAAAAATATATCAAATATTCAGTTCATTGTTCAAAATACAATATTTTTGTATTAAATAAAGTATATTTTTAAAGGATACAACTAAACATCGTGAATACTATGTAGGTAATAAGGTAATAGAGATTCTTCGATGAATTAAATTATAAAAACTTTCAGCAGCCGTTGATACAAACAATAAAACAGTAATCAATCAAGTGGAATCCATATGTATTAAATCAAGTAACTGTCTAGATAAGCTTTCTTCTAATCAAATATCGATTAGTGCAGATGTTTGTACGTTAAGTAATATAATATATGCGAAGGTGCAGTAAATGAGAAAATACACGGGCGCTTTGACTTTGTTCGTCTTTATAAACAATCTAGTTTTTGAAGCAGGCTATAATTTTGTGAAACTTGTTATGGATTTTATAGCTATTTGATTACTATGTTGGAGATCAATGAGTTTCATATTTGAGTTAACTGTTTCAATTACAGTTTTCACAACTAAAAACACCGCTGGGGAAAATATAGGTGTTAATAAGTATAGAGAAACTCTTTTGAAAAATAAATTTACGTTTGTGATTTAACATCTCATTAGCGACCTAGTACAAATAGTTCATGCTGTACATATTCTGAATTGCAATACTGATGCGACAAATATTTTTAAATCATAAAATCGATGCTGAAAAATAGGAATAATTACAGACATTCTACAATATGACTATCTTTTTAATCTAAATTTGACGTCGGAAGCCAAAGCCCTTTGACCTACTAATACTTCTGATAGTTTTTGGCTATATTTTGAACGCATATGTTCTAGAATCGAGTCCCATCGGTAGTAAAATTTGTTTCATCTTTCCGCATATTAAAGAGCATGCAACTAAGTCTTGAGAAAATCTTCTTAGAGTAAATTTGATAACGTTGTTACGCGGTGGAATACACGCTGTAAGAATAGTGTGAGGAAATAGCAGATGGCATTTGATGAAATTTTTAGGACAGCCAGCGATATAAAAATCAGAAAATTCTACAAAACCAAAATACGAAAAGATACACAGACACACTCTTATAATATATAAATTTTTAATTTATCTTAGATTAATCTAATTGTTAGGGTTAAGCTTTTTCCACAGAACCGCAAATATGATATATGAGAGATATATCGTAATTTCACCGAAGCTGCAACACAGATTGAATATGTGTAGATAAAATATTAGTATAAGAAAATCAAAGACAAAATGGATAGATTGAGATCACAATAATATATCAAACGACTGTAAAACACGATTTATTTTACTGTCGACACAATATAATGGGTTTCAAAAATCGATTTAAGTAAATAATATTTTTTTTCAAAAATCTGAGTGAGTGAATACAGCTCTAAGAAATGCTGCAATTACCGAACATTTTATTTTGAATTAATAATTATAATTTACAATTAAATTTTGATTAATTTTCGATAATATATGAAGGCATTTTGAATATTAGTGATGAAAAAAAGTCCAACCTGGGGTCATAGATTCTGTGATAATGTTATTGCAATATTGAATCACTAAAATTCAACAAATTGTGCCAAAAAGCATTGTATTGCACTAAAAATACACAGGTTTCGAATAACCTTTATGCTGTCGGCGAAAAATTGAAAAACGGTGAAAAAATTCGAACACTCGAGCACATTATAAAAGAATAATTTTCGTACACAGGTGTACATTAGGATCAAAAGAAAACCATAAGTATTGGGTTGGCAGTGTTGGTATATCGATAAGGAGGTGTTATTTTTTATATTTATTTGCTCGAGTTATAGGCTCGTATAAATTGCGTTGACGGATAACGCTATCACTGCTCAAGTTATCGGAATAATCGATTAAGGATGTGAAGGAAAACGCGGCGCCAAAATCGATTTTTTTTATTATCTGACGAGAATAAAAGTGGCACGGCTGTGTGAACACGCATGTAAACAATACTACAGAGTTATCCGTACATCTTTTTGTTTATTTACTCAAGCATTATGCGACACGGATGAAGCGGGGGTGTACATATGTGATTTGGAACATCGTTTTAATAATGTAACACGAGCATATAAATTGCATAATTTTCAAAAGAAATGATTGTTCGCCTTAAAACCAACGAAAGGTCTGACTTTTTTTAAATAATAAAAACACAATTTTAGTACTTATTTCCAAAATTTACTTTTTGATCAGGACCGGCTTAGCTCATCGCAAGCATTATCAACTGATGAAGCAATGAGCGAAACCGGTCTAGATGAAAAAATATATTGCGGAAATAAGTACAAAAAAGTGTTTTTTTATTATTTTAAATATCATGCATTTCCATCAAAAAGTCACAGTTAACAACTTATAAAAGATCTGACTATTCTATTCATTTTTAAATACTCTTGCAACAATTACTTGACGCACATATACAACTAACAAAAAATCTTGCTGGTAGTTTTTTAGTAAATATTCTCTCACAAAGTTCTTTTCTCCGTAGAAAATGTTAAGACTGAGCAGTTTAAACTAACAAATGCGCGGCACAATTTAAGCAGTTTTGTTTGCAAACGATAGTATATCATATTTGTTCAAAAAATTGTGAGGCTTACTAACAGATTTTTTAGTTATTTGTCCATTATTATGAATTATGTTATTGTTCATGCTAGGCATATAAGTATCAAATATTATACAATAAACCATCAATTTGAATAAATCTAGAACAGTTATAAAAACATATATATTTTGTTTTGATAGAAAATAATTTGCAATACAACTAAATGTAATATATGTATTTTCCAATTAGTATCTTTTATATTTTGCATGTTTTAGATTGTATTGCTTTCTCCAGGTTGATGAAATGATGGTTAAAATTCGAACCGGAGGATGGGGAAAAAATCATCATAAGCTTTCAGTATACAAATAAAAAATAGGGGTATAATTAAAGAAGATCTTATAAAAAATAAGCGTAGATAAGAAACAATACTAAGTTAATGGAAGCGAACAAAATTTCAACGATGTAAACTCATATTGGAAATACATCAAATACTCTCGATCGATATCTATTTCTTTTTTACATTCAACTTAAATTTGAGATGATAAACTAAAAATGCTTCATAATTTGGACGGTGTTAGCAGTAATTTTATAAAAAAAACATTTTAATGTAAAATTAAAATTGATAACTTAGTTATTTCACTTGTTTTTTTTGACAAATATAGCACTTGTTTGAATTGCGAAATAATGCAAAACTCACCAACAGAACATATGAAATAATAATGTTACAAATTTTAATTTTATAGAGTTACTTTTCAGATCAATTTTTTTCTTATATGTCTGTGATACTAAAGTCAATGTCAAATATTTGCAAAATTGCCCGTATGCTAATTTATTACCTTCAATGGTCATGTGAAGGAAATTAGATCATTTTAGAGCTATATTTTACAAACCACATACATTTTGAAGATATATCTTAAATCAGCTAGTCATTATTCTTCAATAGAATTTCTATTTCAATCTGTTATACCGCGCAGTCTTTTTAATCGAGTTAATTGATGAATATGTCTTAATTTCATCAATTAAGCACAAAACAATATACCTGGGTATTATGGCACTTTAATTAACAACGTTCTTTAATATTTTTGGTGCAAATAAAGCGAATAGACAGTTATATTAAGGTAAATAAACAGTCCATCAAACTTTATTCATATTATGCTTACGTTTCAGAAATGATATACACGATTAATTTTAACACAGCTAAATTTGAAAGCCAAAATGCTTGTTGAAAAATATTAAATCTTAATATATTTAACGAAAACTGACATTTGGTCAATCGTTGACACTTATTTTACGGCGGGAGTAAATACATAATACTATGATACACACAGATAGTTGTATGCTTTTGACTCTCTCCTTGTTATTATCAACGGGTAAGGTTAGAATGAATAAAAACATGTCTGTCAATTTGTATTCTAAAATATAAATTTATAAAAGAATACACCTATAAAAATATTCATTCTAGGTTTTGAATGGGACCGAAAAAAATTTCACCCACAATTTTTCGCCTATTGATGGCATAAACAATTTATAGCCGTCAATTGATCGCTATCTACCTTATATGTCAAGCATATTTTTTTTTCTATGAAAAATATGAATATTTTTTAAGCAAAGAATATGTTTATGTAAATTTGTAATTCAACAAGAAGATTTTGTACTTTATATTTTATAAAAAAATCATAGCAAAAAATCGAAATGAATTTTTATACAGTCTTCAGAAACAGTTCTGTTTGGACGATAAATTAATAAGCAACTGTTATATTAACATTTGCTATGACGTTATTCGTTAATAATAAATATTCACAACACGTCTTAAATATTTACCCATTTCTCGCATGTTTTTTATGCGTTTACCAAAATCGCGATAGTTATCGACACTTTCAAATTCTCGGAATTCAAATGTATTAACCTATTCTATTGTCGAAAAATATTTTAAGTCATGCTTACCTTAGTTAGTTTTAAATTTCCGATAATAATCGCTTTTTACTCATCCAATGATTTCCACTATCTGAAATTTATTCTAAAACTTCAATTTAAAATGATAAATAATTTCTTATACTTTATATGTTTTACCTGGCAATATAATATTTTGGTGATCAATTGCTAGCGATTAAAAACAGGCGGTCAATTATGATATATATTTCCGGAAGATACAGTCCACATAAAACCGCATATGAAATATTGATTCAAAAAGGTATAAAAGCATAGAATATTTAATACAACGGGCGAATCCTAAATTCGCTTGATATACATTATTTTTGGTCTCTGAACTAGATAGCATCAAAAATTAAAAATAAAAACATAAAAAGATTCTTCCACTCTTCAACAATGAGTTGCATGGTTCTTGATCTATATAAAACATCTATATATATATAAATATATTAATACATTAATTTTATTATCAGAAGAAATATTCTATCAATAAACTTCTTTTAAAAATATCAATAAAATCACGTTTGAAATATTTTCTAATTTAATATGTGTTCAAAATTCATTCAATGTCAAAGCAAATTTACTTACGCTGGTAAAAATGTCAATAATAATACTACACCATGACAAGTAAAATCATTACATATTAGGCTGAAGTCATACCAATGGCTCGACGGAAATTTTTGAATATTTACCCCTTTCTGCAAGTTCTAAAAATAGTCTATTACAGAACCACCAGCGTTATTTTGGTAAAATCAATCATTTAATATAATAATTGAATATACACGCAAAATGCTCCTTTAATGTTTCAATACAACACTGTGTTGAGCTGAAGCAGCGGTACCCAATTATATTTAATCATGAAACCATTCAAAATGGTGTAAAACAAAATAGTATCTCTAAAATATATTAAAATTTTTTATACTATATAAAAAATCACTTTAAAATTAAATAGCTTTCATCTGAATGTGTTAGTTCGCTACGAGAAACCTTTTTTCTCGCAGAGCGATTAAAAAATATCTTGAAAAAAGCATCGTCCCACGGTTAGGAGGAAATACTCAGTCGGTTTGAAAATTGCCTCATGTCTGATTCACACATCTACAAAAATAGTCTTGATAGCCTCATACAATATTTCAAATCAAATTTCTTGAATTTCTGGAATCAATAAACTCTAATTTTGTTGTAAAAAAAACCTACTTAATACAGATACAAAATCTGTCACGAAAAAAGTTTAACTGAATTTTAAGGAGGACGGACAAAATCGTACAAGATAAAACTGTACAAATAATATCGGACAGGATGAAGTCACTCAGAGAGAAACCAAACATAGACAAAAACGTACACGAATAAAACCAGACATAGAAAGAAATATTCATACTAAATATATTTGTAATATTCATTGTTCATAATCTGTGTTGACTTGTCTTCTGTTTTAATTGAAAATCTACTTAAAACGAAAAAGAAACCATCAGAATCAACTAACGTAATGGTGACGGTTTTACCTTGTTAAGTTTTGTTATAAGAACCGCATTTTTTATATTTATACTTACGGGAATAAATAACTAGGGAAATTTGCGCGCCATCAATTCATCGCAACACATTTTAGTGTCATTTATATTACTGGGCATATAATTATAATCGTGGTTATAACAGTCGTGCGTAGTATTGAAAGAAGTTTAAGCTCTTCAATGTACATGTAAAAACAACATTTTACTCGCACCTGGATATAGACGTATTTGCAATATTTTATCATTAAAATATATTTTTTCAATTAAACTTGTTACGTTAGGGTTGGCTCGTATACCCTGAACTCGACATTGTGTAAAGCGAGCGAAAAAAGGTCGTGGAAATGTGGTATTATGACCGGAGTCGGACTCCGAGTGAAAAACGAACGACTTCGACTAAATTTTCAATGCAAATTTATAAAAAATGTTTGAAAAAACCTGACAAAATTAAACCTTTTTTAGTGGGAGACATATTTTTTAATGAATCCACAGCCCTAATAAAACTGCATCTACACTGTTTTATGGTTTTTTCATTTTTTTCAAAAATCTTTTTAAATTTTTCGTGGAGCAGTTTTGGTGAAGTATTGTAAAATATGTTGGAATACATGGTTGACTTTGATTTCACGTCAAGGCTTGTACGAGTGTTATGAAGACACTTAATGGATGAAAGATTTTATTTGTATTAGCCAAAATGGTAATTCCAGATCGCGTGTGTGCTGATCGTTATCATTAGAAGTACGCAACGTACTGTGAGACTACGTCTTACTATTCTATTCAAGTCACACCATGGGAAATATCCACTAATGTAAATAAATATTTCCATATATTTTTTATGACAATATATAACTATAGTAAAATTTATATTACTTACATTAAATCAGTGGTCTTCAAACATCGTCGACTAATTTACATTTATTTTTGGTAAGCCCCATGCCGCCTTTAGAAAAAAGCTCAATGGGTTTCTTTATCTAAATACGTCGAATTTGTTTATTTATCGATAAGTTTTTTCGTCCCCTTGATTGGAAAGCTTTCTCATTTAGCACTATTATACTAATGAAATTATATACGTAAAAAAATCACTCGCGACATTTTATTTTGACAAGACATTTAATATATTTTGAAATAAGGACGGTGGATTTGAGTGCAGATGGTATCGGACAAACTGGCACAAAAATGAGTGACGTACGATATATTCACCTATTCGGATTTCAGCAGTGCTTGGTGGCGTTTAAGTTTGTGCTCAGAAACGCTGCTAAAGCTTTATTTTTTTTTTTTAATTTAAAATTTAAAAAAAGTTAGTAAATTAAAGTCAGAGTAAATATTTTACTTTTAATGTGTTAACTGTCACTTCTTGATAGAAAGGCATATTTTAAATATTGTGGAAATAAGTACTAAAAATGTATTTTTATTAATTAAATGTTTTAATTATTTTAAAATCAAATATTGTTCCAACAAATGCGTGAAATAGCTATCAATAATTATAATCATTGCGGAACTCAATACTTTGACAGTTAATACAAGATATAATGCAGTTCTACTAAGTGAATGCCAGTTTATTATCAAATATACAAACAAACAAATTCTATTTACAAAATTGTCAATTTTGTCAAAGGAAAACCAGACTATAAGGACAGTTTAAAGTTTTGGTGAATTACATTCAGGAGTCACACATTCATTAAAGTTATTTTCAATATATTTAAATTACCCCAAAATAGTTTTTAGTCAAATTTTATAAAATAGTCATTTAGTGGGATGATAAAATCCTTATTCGATGAAAAATTCTTCAAAAAAAAAAGAAAGTCGGACGATCGGTTGAACAATCGTTCACAAAAAACGCTTTTCACTCTATTTTTAACGGGCTAATATAAATGTAGGCTTACGAATACGAGTGTAAAGCTTTTGTTTACTTTAACTGCTTGAGAAAAGGGAAGTATGATACAAGGGTGGCTTTTTTGACCAGGTATGTTCGGAGACTGCGTCAGGCAACGGAGACGCGGCTCCGAGCAGCTCCGCCAGCGGCTGTGACATGGCGGGGGCAGGAGCTGATTCAGCAAAGGCATGCGGAGTGGCAGGCGGCTACCAGGAGATTCCTGGCAGTACCGGAGATGGAGGCTCTGAAGGAGGAGGAGCTCCACCGGGAAACGATCTTCCTGATGCCACCAAACTCCTCAAAGAAAAAGAACCGGTATTTTTTTAAATATCACTAAAGTATTATGCTAACTTGCCGTGATTGATATTTAATCGCGAACGTTGCGTTATGACCTTTTTGGATTAAAATAACAAAAGTGAAAATTTTACTCGTTACTATATAATACTACTCGTTTGCAAGGCAGTAATAAATTTTGATGAAGTGGCGACATTAATACCAGGTTTTTAGATTAGCTTTTTTATGCTTCATTAAATAATCCTTTAAAAGGTCTTTATTTTTGAAAAAACGTATAATATATATAATATATATATATAGTAATATTTGAAGTAATTGTACAAAAATGATAATATAATAATCGTGTTACATTTGGCTTTACGTAATGAAATTAATTCAGTGCTTTACTTGTCAGATGCATCTAATCTAACATCGCACTTATTTGAATAACTGAAAAAATATTCAATACTATTGGTAAACATAAACCCACAAGATTATTTAAAAATGAGCGCATGACAGTTCATATAAATGGAATCTTGTGAGAGTACACTATCACGACTGAAAGATTTTTATTCGTAGCTTCATAGAGTGTCTTAAAACATTCAATCTGAAATATGAATACTGCTTACGGAAAGCAATTTGTTGCGATTCAATATGTGTTTTCAATAGACCCAAATAAATATATTACAGTAAATATTAGCTTCTTTAACCGACTGATCTATTATTTAAATGGCCAAGCAATAGTCAGATGCAAATAAAATGCGTTTTTTGAAATGTTAAACTTATGTGTATTGTGTAAACTTATTTTGAAAAAATATTTCCTAATTTCTTGCTTAAAATATTTCGGTGTAAATTAATTGCCGATTACAAAGCAACTACTTAAGTGGAATTTGTTAATCAATACTTCAGCAATCTCGAGTAGTTATTCCACATTTAAAGTATTTTTTGATAGGATTACTTACTAAAGGTATTTATCTCCTTTTTTGTTCAGTCATCGAAGGTGGTGGTAGTATCTCTAACACCGGAAAGAGAACGAGAAACGTGGGGGAAAAAAGTGGAGTTCCTTCTAGCGGTGGTTGGCTTTGCAGTTGACTTGGGAAATGTATGGAGGTTTCCATACATTTGCTATCAGAACGGAGGAGGTACAAACTGCAATATTTATTACTTAAGATGATTGACTAACAGATAATTCCTAGATATGATGTTCATATTGACCGCATCGGTATTTATTTTGTAGAACTATAGAAGTATAATTTTAAATGACAAAAATTGTCATAATTTAATAAAAAAATAATTTATAGTAATAATCGAACTATCGTCTTACATGTCAATTAGTAAACTGTCATGCCATTGTTTTAATCAGTTCACGTTAGATAAAAGTAGTGAAGAAAGTTTGAAGGAAAAATATTTTTCACGTTATCTTGCATTCGTTTAAAAGTTTAAGTGCTATTATATTCTGTGAGATTGATGTCTTGCTCTTTAGGTGCTTTCCTGATTCCTTACTGCATCATGTTGGTGTTTGGAGGTCTACCACTTTTTTATCTGGAACTGGCGCTCGGGCAGTTTCACCGTTGCGGCTGCCTTACCATCTGGAAGCGGATCTGTCCAGCTTTGAAAGGTGAGTACTTCTCCATACTTAATTAATTATGAAATAATGTTACGACGATTGTCATCGGTATAAAATTCAAAATATAAATTAAGATTCCTTGTGTTATCAGAAATAACTTGAAATATAAGCCAACATATTGTGTCTACAAAATTAGTGATTTATTGAATGATTATATTATAGATTGGTCGCTGGTAGAAGTCAGGATTAAAATAAATAATACGTGCATTTTAACTGTCTAATACATAGGTTTGTAACCTGGGGGTCGTAAAGGTTTTTGGAGGTGTCGCCAACTTATACGGTCAACTAAATAAATATTTTTTTTGTATACTTTTGGATTGTATGGGGCGGTCACGGGACACATGGATTTTATAAAAAGGGGTCGCCACCCGAAAAGGTTGGGAACCTATGGTCTAATGCAAGGTTTTAGGTGCACGGAAATTATTTTTATTCGTAATACTGTGGAAATAAATATTATAGACAATCTCAAGTGTTAAAGAAAAAACAATATAAATATAAGAAAAATTTTCTTCTTCTAATGATATTACATAAATTACCGATCGATTAAGTCCAACAATTTAAAAAAATAATATAGGCTTAAGCTTTAAGCTCAGAAACCGAAAACAATAATATAATTGTATTTAAAAGAAGATAAATTTGATGATGTGTGTCTGTCATGTCTCAATGAGAACAATAAGTAAACCAAAAAACGACACGACAATAAGGGCAATGCTTAAGAAACTCATCAAAATCAATTGGGCTTGGTAAAAATTTGAGGAATACGTTTAATTTCTTGGAATTTCTGTATCAACGGGAACATTTCGTCTACATACAACTCTTGTTATTTCCTTAGAAATTCCACTTTATTTCTTTGATTCCATTTCAGTCGTAAGTATTAGCACAGAAACGATTGACGCATTTCAGAGTGCAGTGCAAATAAAAAGCTAATAGTTCCCTTTAGAATTGAGAAATACCCAGTTAAAACTCGGGTCACCCGGCGATTGGATGCCACAGACCGCCAAGAGATGGCGTAGGTTGTACGATGTATCAATACGAAAAATCAGGGGTGTGATAAATTGCTAACTACACATAAATGATTGATAGCTTGAAAGTCGGTACCTGAATTCATTAAGCTGTCAAAAGTTCAATGTTAAAAATACGAATCCTAACAGTTTTAGTAATTTAGATTTTCAAAATGAACTATTTATTATACCCACTTTGTCAGTCGTCGGTAACCCTAAACACACGGGTATGAAATTATCACCAAGAATTTTATATATACGTTTTTTTATTACAATATTTAGTAGCTCAAAGGATTTATAAATTAATAAATTTATAAATCTTAAAATTCCATTCTACCAATCCAATTATTAAAATGAAACGATTCTTTAATTAAGGATTGCGATCGAGGATGCCCTGTGGAATTTCAATCAATTTTGAAACTATACAATTACACAAAGTGTGTCATTTACTCTGGTTCTGTTTTTAAAGCTTGTGGAATTATGCCCAGTTTCAACAATTTAAATTTGACTAATTAATTATAAGCTCTCATAAATTAGCGGTTGAGATATTCTTTATTCTTCACATCAGTAGTGAAATTTGCTTAAACATTAAAGCGGTGGGTAATAAAGTATTACATACAAAAAATAAGAACATTATAAAAAGCAAGATGGTAAATTGAAACGAAAAACTACAGAAAAAGATTGACACCGTTGATAAAAACATTATCAACTAATCTGCTATCGTTTTGATAATTTAATAATATAAAATTCATCCAAATCATATTTTTCGCAACCATGTTTTTATAAAATATGGGTAGTCCCTTGCGGCAGACCTTCATTAAGCAAACAGTTAAATCTACTTTAAAACACTTATTCAGACCATCATCATTAGATTTACTGTTTGGTAAATTTACATCTAGAAATGCGGCTATTAACTTTCTGGGCATTATGGAAACGGTCGGAAAAAAGACTACAGTACAAAAAAATAAATAAAACATTTACTGCTTTGAAAAAATATCTATATAATTATATAAAGCCGCGATTTTTACTTTCAATGTAAAAAACATTAACGTATGAACTCTTGGTAGAGCTTTTTAACAGGAGCTGTTTTTACGTAGAAGATTGTTATTCAGTAACTCAGCGTCAGTTAACGGACCTGGAGTAAGCTAATTAACTTTACTTGGTCAAAGCTTTAGAATGACCTAACCAGGCATTAATGTCTTTCAACAAATATTTATAAATATGCTGTATTGTTGGGAACAGCCATATTTATTTTTCTATATGAGCATTCATTAATTGTTCAGACCTCACGGATTCCTTAGCTCAAAATTTTGAATCTTGTGTTAACAAACTGGTTTTTTGTGAGTAAAAATTAATATCATTGATTTTAGTCTCTAATATTGATTACACTATCATTGTATCGATTCTTTGCTCCAATAACGTAACCGCGACAACGCTAGGAACAAAAACATTCATACTGATCACTTTTGGTTCTGGTACCAATGGCTAACGACTGCTCTGCTTTACGATGACATATTATGACCTCCTTATAATGATGGCATATTCTGTGAAGATATAAGTTTAACATGTATTGTACGGTGAATTCAAAGGGTTAGTTATGTCATATGTTATGTATTGTTACAATTCTCTCACCCGCATACTGCCAATCATCACGTACGATTGCCACTGTGCTTGATTGTACAAATGGAGATATATGTACAAAGCCATTATTATATCACATCGATGAAACAAAAATGTTCCTCCTATATTGACTATAATTTGATGCAGTATTGATTTTTTTGTTGTTGTGAAGCTAAGGCATTAGTTACTCACTAACTTCCATAAAGTGATCACGTGGTATTTTTTAGAATTTTAAAGCTGTTTTTATAACTAAAAATATTTTTTTTGACCCATTGTAAAAAATATCAAAGCTAAAAATTGAAGACACAAATTCAAGTACTTAATGCTGTTTGTTTGAAAATTTTTGATTTGTAATTGTGTTATCGTTATGTTAGATATTTAGCGTCTTATTTTAGTGTTATTATTTTGTGCCATTGAAAGTGATTATTCATACAATCCTTAAATATTTAAAAAAAAACGTAATAGTCTTTAATAATATGTATTACAGTGAAAACTAAGTGTATTTTGTAAACTACATGTAATGCCTATTCGTTCCCTCGTTCTTTATCATTTGGTGTGTTTACATACATATTTTGTTTAAGTGCAAGAACTGTACTTTTTTATATATAGATTGAGAATGTCTTTCTTTAATTTTTCATTTAATAAAGTGGCAATATTCAATCCCAACTTCCTATGGCAAAATTTAAAAAAAAGGTTGGTTACCTGTGCCGTAGATTAACAAAACTAATTATAATTTTTTTATCGTTTCTTTTATAATACGATATTTCAAAGCGTAAAATTCATTCTCAAAAGATGAGTTTAATTCTACTTTCGTGCGACAGGTGTTTGAGCGAGTAAAGTTTTGCTATTATTCAATAATTAATAATTCATTTGTCGCCCAACTTTTCATAATATGCAATCGAGCGCGATTTTACACCGTTTACTGATTAAATCAATTCTGATAGATATTCAATTCGGTGTCTACTTCAACGTCTTCAATAATTATACCCCAATTAAGAAATAAAAAAATTAATTCAAATTTGAAATATTATTTTTATATTGGCATTTCTTTATTCAAACGCGGTTTTATTACAGCTATATTCATTGCTGATAATAAACGATTTGTCAATTATACTGTACTCTTTCATTGGTAATATATATCGATCTATGTTTACAGAAAAAAGGCATAGTATGACAACGTAGTCACCAAACATACTAGTCTAGATAATTTTTGGTTTCGTATAATAGTTATTTTTGTTTTCAATGCGACTGGTAGTGGGAAATAATATATACATTACGAGTACATATATGTTTCCAAAATTCAAAACCGAAGACTATGCAACTGAATAGAACAAACGCAAAAGACCATTGGAGACTCAACTATTATATGAAATCGTACATTGATACCACTATTTGACACATACATTAATATTATTATTACAAGTTTCCCAATTGGTTGATGCAAAATAAACCTATGTAAAAAAACTCTAACATATTAAAAATAAATCTCATTGTCACATTTATTAATATTATACTCCGACTTCGAAGCATTTAAGCAAAATACGGTGAATAAATAGATATACAAAAATAATATACTTTCAATTGTCTTTTATCGTAAACCGCATAAGAAACTAAACACAAAAATAATCAAATATTTTCAATGTATCGAAAAAAATAAATATTTATTGGGTTGGCGTTAACTTGGTAGAATTTCATTATAACACAGTGAAAAAATAGCAATGTATTTTATTTCTAGAAAATTGGAAAGGAATACAGTTGATAGCTTTTTGACTTACGCACTGATTGGTGAGGGCGTAAGCCGAAATATCTATTAACAATATACCTTGTTGGTTGCTATTTTTTACCGGGCTATGAAACAAACCTTTAAATTCAATTATCGCGAATGTAGTATTTTTGATTTATCTCACTGTTGCTTTCAAGTAGCGATATGCAAATATAATATTTTGGCTCAGATAATGGTCGTGTACCACTTTGCGCCTAGGTTATCGGGACATAAAACACGATAGTAACTTCATCGGTAAATCCATCCGGATAGTGGAAGATTTGAGGTGGGTATTCAGTGCTCATAACGCCAAACCGTAGTAGGTTGAGATTGAAAAGCAAGTAAGGCAAACAGATAATCAGATTAGCCGCGAATAAACGCCTGTCGCTTGCGTATTATAGCGACGCGTCTGATTACGACTTGTAACTGTGTTACTGCGATGATGCGAAACGTAAAACGACAAATCAAAACGTATAATCCGTCCCTGCATTGCGGATTGTGCGCCGAAGATAATCTAAAATGTCATAGAAATAAACAGCTAGTAATTAAAAAAATTTACGTATACAAAAAACAAAACATTTTTGAATAATACATCTATAGAAAACTGGTACTTACTTACCAAAATAGTATAATAAATTTATAATGGGCGGACTATGACAGCATTTTTGGCATGTTACCGATAAAAATACAAATATGTAAATACTTCAGTGTGATTGACGGACGCTTTAAATTTATCTGTCTATAAGACTGACTTATGCCTACCACATGTCTAAATGTATTGTGTTCATAAGTTCATAAGTGTATCTATCAGTATTGGCATATATCTTAACAATACTGTTTTTTTTTATTTTAGACATTTTTCTTTTTAGGACTATACTCATCTTTCTAAATATAATATTTAGACTATAATTGTAATTGTAATAATAGAAAATGATATAGATATTAAATATTGAATTAGTACAAATACTGAACTGAAAATTTATCGTTTTGGACTTTTGTCGTTTTGTATTAATAAAATGGTTATAATATAATTATAGTTGCAAGATGACAAACCAATGTTCATAATAAATATAGATTGAGCAACAAAAACAATGTCTTTAAAAAAAAAAAAATACGAGACGTAATATTGGAAGGTCCATTCTGGCAAATAGTAAATTTTGATAGTCTAGTATAGTGCAAATATATTCAAATGGCAAATAAGATTCCTTAACAATTTATGATTTACAAATCTTTCATTGTATTGTTGATCTTGGTTGTGTTGTGTTGGAATATAAATTAGTTGTTATGACCAACTATTAAACTTCATCTATTTAAGCTAGAGTAAAAGAAATCATATTGACTTTTATTATTAAAAATAAATAAAGATTCATTTCATAAAATGAGTAATTATTTACATACAAACTTTTTCTGATGATGCTATAGTTTGACTTTCATGAATCTATAAGACAGTCTTCGTCTCAAAAACAATTTTCTCTGTTTTTTAACTTCAAAGCTGTCTCAAAAAAGATATATGTCTTTTTCTAAGGCATATAAAATGTTCTACTACAAACGAATGCATCATATTTATCATAATTTCAAATTATTTGGTCCATACTATATTTTAATGATTCTAAAATAACGAATACGTAATGCAACTCAATTTCTATTGATGATTTTTTCCCACATGATTATCAATTTATTATCAAATTATCTTCCGCAAAGTTAAGAATCATTTTTATAATTAATACATAAATATATTTTATATTGTCATCGCCGCAAGCTGTTTGACTGAATTCGCATTAATAAAATCTATAGCAGAAGCGAAACCAGTCCATCTCCAAGTGAGTATTGGATTTAGAATTAAATTTGATTACAGTATAAGAACCCGTGCAATGAAAACAACTCGATGCCTACAATCTGTTTTATTCGTAAATATACATTTCATACTTCTTTGAATTATTTCGCGGCACAGTATCGAACTCGTGTATCAGTAGAACAATATTTTGACTGTAAATTTATGGTACAGAGAATATATAAAATATAATTGTAGAAATTTTATCGTATAAATAGCATATACTAGTCAAATTAATTATTCAAATTAGGAAAATTCCCTCTATGATAAATAGTAAAAAAGTTATTAATTGTAAAATAAGTTCAAGAGTGACGTCAAAATAGTTATCAGTTAGATATTGTGAATTAGATAAAACATCTGTCTGATCATTTTTATAACTAACACATATTTTTTTTCAGCTTCGAATATAATATCAATTCATAATGTTTATAGTAACGGATTTTTCTCGTTAGTGAATTAGAGCTTATTTCTTACCGCGTTGTTTTTCAACATCAGTAATATTTTAGCGTTAGATTTGTGATTAATCAATCTAACGTGTTTGGTTTCGGTCACAGGGCTTACACGTTGGAATAAAGAGTAAGAACAGTTTTTTAAAGTCAGTTATAAAACAATTTTTTGTTTCATTTTTGATGTTTTAAATTTATGCTTTTATTTTATATAAAATGCTTTAAATTTACTTCTACCCGGATGATTGTATAATAAATTATTGCGAGTTTGATAAGCTTAACATTAGTTGTGTTCCAGCTCTATCTTCATATCTAAACTCTGGTAAAAAATAGAAGCTATCTAGCAGACTAACGAGCTGTTATTGTAGCAGGACTTATATTGAAAAATCCTTCATAAGAATACCTTACGCTCTAAATAGTCAAAGCATATAAAATAAAAATTTCTGTAGCTAGTGAGCTAAAAGTTTTGTCTCTTACCTAGACAATAAGATACTTATTATAAAAAAAATAATAATGAATTAATACTTGTTTCTTCTAAGAACAAAAAAATCAAAAAAGAAATAAGCATTGTCATCCATTAAAATATTATAGTATGGGTGTGTAAACGAAATGTGAAATTAGAAATTATATAATAGATTATAAATTAACCAAAGGTAAATTCATTGATTCATATCATTCAAATTTCGACAAGCTAATAATATTTGCGCTACAATGTTCTTATGAATAATGCTTTAACAATTTTAATTATGACAATGATGTCCAGTTTATCAAAACCAACTCGAATTTTTTTTCAATTTCTTTCGACAAGTTAAATTTTAAATGATTACAAATTAAACTATTCACAAAACAATCACTGAATCGCTTCTTGTTTTCCGGACTTAATGTTGTATTTTATTTAGTTTATGATTAAAAATTGAACTTAATGTAATCAATAAATACAAAAATAATATTAATATGTGTTCTGAATAATTGTTCAGTAAAATTGTTGATATTTTCAACGAACCATCCGATTTTAAAAACACGGCGAAAAAAAAACTAGATAATGTATACCGGAAAACCTTGAAAAAATTGTTTAGTATTTTTTTTTCATTGTTACTTTGTAACAAAAGGTTTTCCAATAATTAAAATTAAACGAAATACTCACGTTTGCTTTAAATTAAAGACCTGGACTAATTTGCTTAATAATTACATTGAAGCGATAATGATTGCTTATCAAAATAAAATTGGATGTTTGACTTTGTTCTATATAACTATATTCAAATTATTATGTTGATAGTATTGCCATGATTAAGTAGTGAAGATTTGAGGATTCGTTTTCACTATGTTCTGCGACCGAAGTTAAAATTTTATATTTTTAAAGTAGCTAAATTTGACAGAACACACTTTTTATGAAGAACTAATTTTTTTCCTTAGTTATTTTATTAATGATTATTAGTTGAAAAATGTTTTTCACTAAATTATTTTTTGATTGAACGCTTCAGTATCGAAGAAAAAGTTGAAAAAAAGTAAATCAAGATTTGTTCCACTCTACCTATGATAGGAAATATCTTTTCTATATATATTAGTGAGGTAGATTTTATTATTTACAAAAATGTTTTAAAAAGACAGTCGCTTAAGATAAAACATATTGAAAAAAGGATTGGGTGTATTCTGTCTTCAGAATTTTCTGTATAAACTACATTTATGCTCGATAACTTTCGAAAAAACATTCTTGGCAAGAAATCTTGAAATTACAAAAAGACCTTTGTATCAGGTCTGTATGACACGTGTGTGTAAAAGTCGAAACATGTTGACTGTGCATTAAAATGTCGCCATCAACTTACAGTCTAAGAAAGACAAAGAAAAAAAAACATTCCAAAAGGTAAAGCTCTGGCATTGCGAAAAATCAAAAGAAAATGATGCGGACGAGACAGCTACAGAACAAGTTGTTGTCGCAGAGGCGTAGGCAGTCGTAGAACGTGTTTTATTAGCATCGTCATTATTTCTCCGGCGTAGCGCTAAGAAATGTACACCTAACTTGCAATCGGTAAGTTTTATAAGGGACTGCTTTATTTTTTGCGATACATTTTACACAGCGATTCTTATACTAAGATATTTCAAATGTGTAATCAAAAAATGGAAGAAATTAATATTTTAATGATTAACAAGAACTTGATTAAGCACTATAACACAAGACAACATTATATAATATATTTTTGAATATTTTGATTAAACGATATTTATTAGCAATGTATTGCCCAGCTTACTTACGTACTAATAGTTTTTTCATCAGTTTCAAATATAGTTTCTCACAGTTACATATAATATTACGTGTGTTTTTATTCATTTAATTTCTTTTGCAAATATCATTTTTACTGCAAGCAAATTAATTGTTACTGATAAAGACTTTACAAAACAATAAATAAAAAAATATTGACTTTATTCTCACTAAAAAGGTTAACGTTAAAACGTTAAAAAGTATTAAAAAATAAACCGAATTGAATGCTTACCTAACCTAAATGAATTATGATACATGCTATTTTCATGTTCATATCATTGTTTCTGGTTTTAAAAAATCGGTTTCTTGTATAGCATTGTTTTCAGCATACAATTGTTTCCTCGACATTGTTTGGTGTTGTTTTATTTTGAGATTGAATCAAGATAAATATTTTATTGTTCCATTTATAGAATTGTTTTTAAAATGAGTTTTGCTTTACATAAATTCGAAAATACAGCCTTGATATCACAAATATAGACCATGAAATTAATTTTAAGTAACCATATTATTTAAAGTTGTACGGATAAATTAAAATAATTTTTTCCTCATTATTTGATAAAACTCGCAATGAGAGAAGCCGTTTCTAATCTTTATATTATAAAATTGTGGATATAGTATTCAAAATTGTGTTTTATGCTAAAAAAAACAAATTGAATGATTTACAAACATTTCACTAATTTTCAAATAGTAAAAATGCTTTTCTTTCAAGAATTAAAAATTATATTATTTTAATTGAATGTATTTCATCAACATTTACTTAAACCCATTTACTTCTTTTCTTAAAATATTGATTGAGATTGTGATAAAGTATATATTAATGGCAACGAAAATAATATTCATTCAAGTTATCCCGCAACATTTGATCACAAACAAATTTATAATAAATATATTAAAAAGCGTACTGCACAAAATCAATGTGTCTATAGGTATTTCGGCTCTTTTAAACCACATGCAATCAACACTATTAGAACTTTTAATTCCACCGAGATCAAATTCACTGGAAAAAGCATTACAAAACTCGATGCCAAGAATCTGGACTATTACCTAAAACAAAACGAACTTAATATTTACCTTAGTGGAATCCTCCAGTAATCATTAATTAAACCACAATTCAGTTTGTATATACATTATATGAACAGAAAAGATGTCCATATAATTCGACCACGATTAAAAACCAGGGTTCATAATAATTAATAATAACTTATAGGGTTAAAAAAATAAACAATTCATATCTAGAGGTCGAATTAATTTTTATGTTTCAAAAAAGGTTAAACTCAATACGTTATGCATATATTACCAATGTAAGTCAATAACATGAAAAATCTAATTAAATTTGAAAAAAGTAGTAAATATAAATACACTTAAAAACTTAAATGTAGTTAAAAGTTTCTGTGCATATACACTATTCTTTATTATTTCAATTAAAAGGTTCAGTTTTTAGTCGAAATACCCACTTGTTGACAGGCGTCGATTTTGCGGCAGATGATAAAAGTTTGTCGAGGATGTTTCACTTTTTACCGTTAAGGGTCACAATTAATGCCGATTTGACATTCCTTCTTTCTGATCTCTCAGAACGTTTGAAGGATAATGTAAGAATTTATTCCAATACAGCTGTGGTTGTTAAAAAAATTACTGCTCAAATGGAATGACTGTATTGTAGAAAATATGACAACGTATATTGTTACTGTGAGCTTTCGATTACCTTACCGTGAAAATTTTCAATTATGATGATTATAACTACTTCTATGGAGTTATTATGCTTTTCATGTTTTTTAAGTCGTCTCACAAAGCCGTCCATGGTTATAATAATGTACGACGATATTTTTGTTTTTAATTGCTCACATTAGAAAAAAATAGATACTGATGTATAATAATTTCCTTGAAACATATCTGTTATATATTGTATAATTTTAGTCATTTGAACATTATACGTTTCCATATGTTTCGTAACTAACGTTCACGATTCTGAACCTTTTGGCATTAACTGGTATGTTATTTATAATCTTTCAGTCATAGATCCCAACTAGAATGTTTGAAAATGATAAAAGGCGAAACCTGGATCTGAAATGAAAATTTTAAATCACTTTTAAGATGTGAAGGCAAGATATTTTTTATTACAAAAACTCACTTTTAATATTACTTCCACAATATATTTATATCCACGGTTGGTTTCGTTCGTCTCGAACATTATCAAATGATAGGTCAGTTGATCTTAAAATATATTTTGGGAATAACACAGTGAAACAATAGCAATGTATTTTAGTTCTACAAAATTATACTGGAGTTCTACCAAGTGAATGCCAATTCAATCAATAATATTTTGAAAATAGTACAAAAATTTATGAATAATATTTGAATTACAATAAAATTGTATATCTGATATGATTATAAAAATATGTTTTTGTTTGTTACAAAAATTTCTACCTAACAGTGAACAGTAGCGATGTGATATTGTCATATGTCATTCTGGTTGCTATTTTATACACATAACGGTTGTGTTATTTTAGCAGTAAAGATATTTATAAATTGATCGATATATTTAGACTCAGTGCAGTATCTTATTTGTAAATGATTTTTGGTATCGAAATGACACTATAACGCCAACATCAAAATAACCAATCTCAGCGCCCCAAATCGCAGGCGAAACCATTCACAAATACTAATATATATGAGATACATATATACAATATTGATACAGCATCGTCGCACTGAATCACACATATAAACTGAATATTTGCGTATTTGACGATATTTTCTTAATATTGCGGTGCATGAAAGAGTATAGAATATAGGGTGGTAGAGGTATTCAATCTTCTATGAACACAACCTTGACCCGTTCGAGACCGCATTTTGAAAAGTAAGAGGCTTAATATGTAAAACTCTCTGCTAGCTTTGTAGCCGTGGAAGTCGGTAAACAGACATTCTGCGTCAACTGTCAGCGCAGGCCTTGCGTCAGCAGGTATTCCCAATAGCTAAAGACATGAAATTTTCTTATTTCTAAATCTTTAAATATTTTTTCTGGTACGTTAACTTTGAAATGATCTTGTATTTTGCATATACACTATTAATAATATGAATGCCGTCGCCGGTAAAAACGCTAGACACGTTCTTATTCATATATATTTACGTAGATTGATTCTTCATAAACTAAATAAATAACCAAGTCATGAAACAAAACATTTAATTTTCTTGTTTCCAAAAATCCAATTAGAATTCTTAAGTGGTTTTTTTTTTATTTTAAATTCAAAAAATCCTTCAGTATTATATATAGCTTAATTTGAAAAACACGCGTGAAAAGGACGATATGACTTCCTTATATAAGGTAATATTTTAAGTATTAAAATAATGAGGATTAATTGTTTTGATTACGTTACACGGGAATGCATAATGTCAGAATGGATTGTTTAAAAATATAGATGATAATGCTCGCTACGTGGAAAAATCAGTTTAATGAAACATGACTGTTAGTAATTTATGATATCGACTGCATGTGCTTAATGGAATTTCAAATTTAAATTTGAATTATATATTCTTTGTAAGAATTTAGATGTTTTTTTATTAATGAACTGGGTTTTGCCGTTCGGTATCTAAATTCATACGTGTAATAGAATGCCTGATGAAGTGTGTGGAACCGTACAAAGTTTCAACAATTCAAATATGACTGTTGTTAATTTTCGTAAAGACATAAAAAACTTTTAGTAAGATAGACCAAATATCATAGCGCCACCGGCTTAACGTTTTCTAGTGGACAGTAATTAAAATTAAATGATTTTTTACAATTGTATTAATCCTTAAAAATAACTAACTAACAAATTGCGTTAAATAAAAGAATTTTCCCGGAAACGGTTACCCTTCAAAGTTTAATTCGAAATTCGAATTTATAATCCCTGCTGTAAGCTATGTGTCATATCTTGCTCAAACTTTCATGGGCGGAACGGCATTTAAACACAGATACTCTGGGAAAAACATTTATTATATCATAACGAGCTATTTTTTAGTGAAGTAAGCGTTAATGCTTTTGAGAACTTCGAAATGATGTACTGTTGGTTTTTAAGTATCATTTCATAATAGATGTTGTGAAAAAAATCAGAACACAAGAAAAATATTGTTTTATTTTGCAACCTAGATTACTTGTAATGCCTTTTTAAAGATGCAGGTAGCTGAAGTGAGCATAAACCTTGGAATAACACCTAATTATAATGGTTTAATAACTGAGAACTACAACGTTGTTATCATCTATGGAAATTGAAAGTCTGTCTCATTTTTAATATTTTTTTGCTAAAAATCGCCTGTAGTGGCTATTGGGTCGCGGTTAGGTAATGATGCAGTAACCCAAAATTATCGAACATATCATTATATTGTACGATTGATTGCAAACTCAGGTTCATTCAAAGCTTTTGAACCATTTTGAATAAATCAGTGTTTCTATAATTTAAATAATGTTTTTTTTCAATCTTCGAATTTTTTTATAACAACAAATTGATTGGCATTATTACTGAATAAATGACATTGAAAGTTTTTTCAGTTTGTATGTTTGGATCCTAGTCTTAGGGTGTGTGTTTTTTCTTTGTAATAACTCCTCTTGTATATAACCAACGCTAACTGTTTATTGTGGGTCAGTTGTGTTGCATCTTTTTGATAGAATGCCTGAAGATGCCGAAAGATGAAATCCGAATCGCTAGTGATAAAACGTGTGGAATTGTATAATGTTTCAAAAATTCAAATTTGACACGGTGAAAAAATGACAATAAATTTTAGTTCTAAAAAAACTACAAGGTATATTATTGATTGGTATTTCGGTTTACGCTCCAGACTTACACCTTATAATTTTTGTAGAATTAAAATACATTTCTATTTTTTCACCATGTGATAATGGAGTTCTGCCAAATAAATGTCAATTCAATCAATAAATTTCACAATTTACAATTATAATTCCATCAAGCATCTTCAGTTGATATAATAAATTATGTACATATTTTTTTTAATCAAGCCATCGTTTTCAGACGAATAGAAGCAAGTTTTGAAAATTGGTTGTCGAAATTCACAATTTCAATATTTGAGATTTTACCTGGTAGAGGTACTTGCTTTTTGTTTAAGATATAAATTTGTTATGAATTATAAGATATCATTTTAACTTTCATGCAAACTGACGTAAATAAATTGCGTAATTTTATAGCTCTAAATCAGTTTCGTTAATACTTTGTCAAATAAAATATACAACTAGGCTGAAGAAAAGTTTATACTGAACCGTTACAAGAAATTATTTTATATTTGTACTTTGTGTGAAAATTTATGTCCACTAACCTTGCCATTAAATATCAAGTAGTGCTATTCGATATTCTATAATATATTATATGTTTTAACTTTATTTTAATGGTGCTTTTAAAACATGAATATTGCATTATTGTTGAAAAATAAGCGGTCAAACAACGTCAAAAAAGAAGAAATATTTTTTCAGTGAATTCGGCGGTGTTACGTGGAAATTTGTTTGCATCGAAAGATTATAGTCGATATGTTTATTGATGCACTAGTTATGTTACTAAATGTTAGATTTTAACATAAACTCTATCGTTGAATAAAATAAATTATTTGCTACGAAACGTTAGTAACATATACTATTATACACTCAATAACAGTGAAATCTTTCACTATTTTCCCAATATAAAAGCCGTTATTTCATATATTTGTCTTTACCGTGCATAACATGTAAGTGCAGTGTTTTGCTATGACAGACAGGTATGTAAATCAAGACAAATAAAATCTTCAGACTACTTTTCTTGCATGAATCTTGAAGCCACTCTAGGTTACGTTTGTTCATTTTAATCTGCCATCCATGATTATTATTAAGTTTTTTGTATATCATTTTGATGGAGCATTAAGATCTATGATGCATTATCAGCACTCTTCAAGTGTCCTTCATCTCTTATGTATAGACTTTTTTTTTTGCATAATTGTTTTTATTGCTGACAAACGTAAGTCGCTGCAGAGCTGAGCAATCCACAGCGAATCAAGTTTACATGGACACATCTATACTTCACATACTATACTCATACACGCATACCTATGCATATAAGCGCAAACAGAGATACACGCATGCATATACAATACGTAAGGAAAGTCATTTTCAGATTCGTGGGTTTCCTAATTTAAGATTAAGATTTGTAACAACAAATCTATGGAGGGTCGTCGAACAGAACCGCTCTCGGTTTTAAACGATTAATCGGTACTGTCTCATAATAATTGTGTAGATAAGAAATCGTTCGGTTATAATGTTTGCCTACATCAATATGATATATATATATACTATCTGCATTCAATAATTTTCATTGAACTGTTTGCTTAATAGAATAGGCACGGCATAGTTATGTTTTTCTGGTACACTACCTGGATCAAATTCACGATTGGATCAAATAAACAATTAAGTGAAAAACGCGTTGGTTTTTTTTTCTACTGCAAATTCATTACAAGTAGCAGATGCAGCGCACACCCACAATTTTGAATGCTGTGAAAAAATTCAAAAAATTTCACACGCCCAAATATCGTGATAAGATAAATTCGATATTTTCGGGTATACGGTTTCGCCGAAACTTTATGACTTGACCTAAAGCAAAAATAACGGTTGAAGGATGCGGTGTTGCCATTATGTAAGACGTACTTATCGCTCGTTACCGCTTCGCAGGAATGTCCATTTTCTCGACGAATATAACATAGCGTTGATTGATTTTTTCACTATGAGGGAAAATGCCCGTGCAAGATGTGATATTTTGATTTTTGAATACTGCGGAAATATCAGTGATGATCGATAGTGCGTGATAAACTCCCAATGGTGTTGCCTTAGATATGAATAAACAGATTTTCACAAACCATCGAGATATCAGACACGTTCACTATAATTTTAAATATTTTCATCGTTAATTCACAATAACGATGAAAATATTTAAAAAGTTGATAAATTTTCGATTATCTTATAAAGTTATTGTCGGCTCACGTTCGATAGATATCATTCCTGAAAAAATATTAACATAAGTCGGTTATCAAACATTTTAATATATTCGTTAAAATGTATTTTATCGTTGTCTGAATGAGTGACTTATTGTTTTAATCTTTACAAAACAATATTTTCTTTTTTACCGTATTCCATACGCGAGGATAAATTATGAAAAATTACAGAGGATATGTGATAAAATTAATATTCATGTTGAATTTCAGTATGAATATAAATGAAACATTAAACTCTTGTAAGGTTATTTTTTATCTCGACAATCAACTAATTAATCAGAGAAAGTTAATCAAAAATAATGTTTATTCTTAAATATAACAACGTTAAAAATATTTGTTGTTACTAACACCTTTAGATTCTCATCAAAGGTGCCTATAATTTATTAATTAATGTCGTAAAAGTTTCACTTAATCTATTGGCGAAATGATCACTTTAGTCATGTGTCAAATATGATCAATTTATATGTATTAAATATCATAAAATAGCACCTAATGAATGTTTTATATTATGTATCAAGAGATTGTTTTTTCGAAAACTGTTAGCATGATTAATGGTCAACTAATGGCTTTCGCTAAAACTAGTTTTAGGATATCATAAACAAGAGAAATGTTTTTGAAATTAATTTTTAAAAATGTTTACATTGGAACTAGAACCCGTAACCATAGCCAATAAAGTGAAGCAACGCTCCACGGATCCAACAAAATACTCTTGAATATTAAACACTTTTAAGGTGTTAACTGTCACTTCTTGATGGAAAGGCATTATATTTTAAATAATAAAAACACATTTTTTTAGTACTTATTTCCACAATATATTTTTTGATCAGGACCGGTTTCGCTCATCTGATCAGTTGATAATGCTCGTGATGAGCGAAACCGGTCCTGATCAAAAAATATATTGTGGAAATAAGTACTAAAAAAATGTGTTTTTATTTAAAAAAAAAAAAAAAATTGAATATTAAAAATAAAACCTTTTTGAATAATAAACTTTTGAAACGTAACAAGCTTTTACTGTTTTAAAAAAACACAGGATCTGAGACTGACCACTTTAATTAAACTTTATGATCTCAATTGATTATCTTTGTTTATAATATGAATATATATTTTACTTTTGAATAAATGGACTTCAATCGTATTACCTTATTCTTATGTTAGGATATGATCAAAACGATCAAACTGGAAGTGGATTAATCAGTTTAGTAATCAGGTGTCAAAACTGTGGTTATCTTCATTAACCATTGTTGATTAATATATTATATATCATAATATAACATGATACATACAAATAAACACTTTTACAAAGCTGACATTATACGGGTCTTGAAAATTTTGTATTTTTTAATTGTGCAGGTTGAGTGGAAGTATACTAAACATGACATCGGTGAAAGGTATTGTATGCCTTGATAATGGATATAATCTCTCTTCGCTCTCTAATTTTCTGGATGCACAGAAGGTTAATTTGCTTAACGCGGCGTATCTTGTAATCATATGAATATTATATTAAATTGTTGTCCGTTTTATACCGATAAAGTGTGATAAATCATCTTGGAGTATTTTTATAAGAGTTGATAGAACATGTAATTACTTGTAGTTATGGAAAAGGACATGCGGTAAATATTCTTATTGAAAATATCTCTCAGCATTGCATTAAATGATGATGCCATCAATATTGATTGAAATGTTCTCAGTAGGTGCGAAAACTGTTTGATACGTTTTATTCAGCTCCCCTGTGCCGAAATTATTACTTTTCTTCAAGTTCATTTGATCGCTCGTTCCATTACACGTTTTTGCAAGTTATTAAAAAGATAAGTAATGAAAAATGCGAAGATTTTTCTTTCAAAGTTAGTAGGTATCGATTTTATTTTGTTCCCGTTTATACTCGCTCGCAAAAATGCATGTATTAAACATTTCATTGTGTTGAAGTATTATGGATGTCCAAGGATACTTGGTTTTTCTTCATAAACCGTCGTAAAAAGAATACACGAGCTCATTTACATGACATAAAACATTATTAAACTACCCCATACTTCATATGTTTATAAAATTATATTAAATAATTTTATAAACCTGTTTTTTTCGTCCTAATTTTAATAAAAAATATCTGTCGTATTTTTATATTAATTTAATTTTGAGTAATATTTTATCGGTCGTATAATATTTCGGAAATTTCGTTGGCTTAAGGATAAAGGTATAGAATTGTGTTAAAGTTTATACACAGTTTCCACAACGTTCCTATTGTTGTAACAATGGAATATTTTTCATTCTACTGTGGCGTCCATAGGAAAAATGCCACTAGTAAGCAAATTACAAAACGCCGCTGTTAAATTAACGTTCATTTATAATAACAGATTTAATCGAGATTTGCAGAAAGGCACTTAGTCTAAAATTAATGGCATTTATGAGAGTCATAAAAAGATTTGCATTATTAAAAACATAATTTTTTGGAATGTAATTTTCATCATTAGCGACTTTGATTTGACTTTAATTTTCTCGTTAAGGAGTTCGTGCATTTTAGTTTTTTTCGCATATTAATCTATGTTTATAAATTTAGTTTTGACACAAATTTAATATGAAAACATAGGAAATTCATTAGAAAAAATTTAAATCTCGTTTATTTAAATTAGAGTTTTACCAAGTCAAACGTGTAACTATTTTAATCGATTCTGCAAAACCAATAATATGAACAACAATATAAAGTCCTCATTTTTTTTTAAATCCTCGGTACATTAACAAATTTGACCAAAATATAATATTATGTCTAGGCGTATTATATTTGTATATTAATACATTATTCAAGTGATTACAGTGATAATACATTTTTAATGAAATATAGCAAAAGAAATAAAGTAAACAATTTATTACCACCTACACAAATATACAAAACTTGGTCCATAGTGCACCACCTTTTCCAATATGATGTCACAGAAATCCTACATATTAAAATGAATGTTTATCATTCGAGATATCGACTGAGAGTGCTTATAAAACATAATTTAAATGTAAACTTTATATCGTAATCTTCTGGTTTTTATTAAAGTTTAATAACAAAATTTCATCTAAATCAGTACTTGAACATTAAATTTGACTGATCTCGGGAGTAAATTAGTAATACAAATTCGTGTATTCATCTAAAATCAATGGCTTAAAAGCTTAAAACTCTTTCTCCAATTAAGGCTAATGCATGTACTAGAATGTTTCAATATACTGATAGGCAAAACTCTGCTTGTTAGAGACGAAACAAAAAAATATACAAAACTTATACGAACAAAATTCGTAGGTTCTCTGTACTCGTTTCATTTGTCACTTTTACGTTGTTAACTGTCACTTCTTGATGGAAAGGCATGATTTTTAAATATTATAATAAAAACACATTTTTTGTACTTATTTCCACATTATATTTTATGAACAGGACCGGATATTGTGTAAATAAATACTAAGAAATTTGTGTTTTTATTATTTAAAATATCATGCTTTTCCATCAAGAAGTGGCAGTTAACATCTTAAAAGTGATGAATAAAATTCAAATGATAATACTGTCAATCGTTAATTGAAATATTGCTGTCTTAAAACACGCTATAATTATGTACCGCTGTAATAGTAATTTATTTGTGTTAATTATTTTTTAGGAATCGGCTATGCCATCTGCCTGATTGACGTGTATATGGGAATGTACTACAATACCATCATCGGCTGGGCGGTTTACTACCTCTTCGCATCATTGCAGGAAGTTCTTCCCTGGACGAGCTGTGGCAACGAATGGAATACCCCTGACTGTGCTCTTGTTACTGCTAGGCCATCTAACCCAAATTCAACAAGCCCTGCCAAAGAATTTTTCGAGTAAGCTGGAAATATCAAAATTTGATTATCTTCAATATTATCTCTATCAGTCCCGGCCCATTTTTTAACAAACGGCATTGTTCTTAAGTGTTTACTAAAATTGTGATAACTATGATAATATTGGATAAAATCAAATGAAACCTTCTGAAATTGTTAACACCATTATTAAAAATAGCCTTAGATTGATAAAATTGTCAACACTTTCTCATGTGTAGAGCCGCACTTTAATGATTACAAATGTACCGAGTCTCACTTCTTTGTTGGTTTGCAGACACTTCGCAAGCTCTATAGGAGCTATTTATTTTCTGTTACCGGTATAGGGATCTTAAAATACTTTGTTATAACCCCAAAACCACCTGTTTTATAAATCTTGCAAAAATTTTCCTCGGAGTGGACTCGGTGCCACTTTTATTTCGTCTCAGGAGGGGGAATGTTGGTGTAGTAGCACGCGAAACGATTATGTTTTTAGATCGTGTAAACCAATACTTTCATGTGTGATAAGACTAGCTGAATGACTGTTATGAGATGGTTTGAGTCTTGAAAATAAGAAAACATTAAAATTCTTTGTCAAATACTTAATTTAATGTATTTAATTTGTCTTTCTTCGAAGGGCCGGTCTATCACGTCAAAACACGTTTCCTGGATTCGATGTATTAACATCAATATATAATAATTGGGGATAGCAATATTTATATTGCTACACATAATGAATATTTTAATACCTGCATTTTGATATAAGTTATTCAAATTCTTTTGAAACGTCATTCATTTGATGTAGTAACGAGAGTGAAGAAAAACTATTCTTAAAACCCGTTCACAAAAAAAAAAAAAAAAAAACAAGTTTGGGTTGTAACTTAACTTTACCACATATTGTTAGTAGGGTAATAAAAAATTCATTGTTATAAAAAAATACTTTCAGTAAAAAATTAGACGATCGCGTTGTCACAGATGATATCCAATATTTTTTTTTCAGGCGTAATGTTCTTGAGCAATATAAATCAGACGGCTTGAACAGAATGGGTCCTATCAAACCATCGCTTGCCCTTTGTGTGTTTGGAGTTTTCGTCCTTGTATACTTCTCACTTTGGAAAGGTGTTAGAAGCGCAGGAAAGGTAATACCAACTGTTATATTTTGCCTTTATTATAATACAGTATTCATCTCAACTATACAACCATGTCCATGTGAAATAATTTACGATCTGACATAATATTTTTTAATAGTGGTAAAGTTCTTCACTAAGGCAGAATAATATTCAGTCATTCCTTTGGAAGAATAATCAGTTCATTACAGCTGTAAAGATTTATAATACCAATACCAATCAAACTATTATTCTGGCATCGTATAAATCGAAAGAAAGATTCAAATTTTAACTCATAAAAAGGTCAAGGTTTCAATTAATACCACCACAAAAAAAGACAGAAAAAAATATATTCCAAAACACTTTCCATGGAAATAGTTGTTAATTAATTAATAAAAAAAGTTATATCCGTACCGAAATGACTTTTTCAACATTTTGTATTAACAGTTGTTTTATAAATTTACGCTTTCAAATCGAGTCAATAATTTCTGTTACTTATTATTAGGTTGTGTGGGTAACAGCGCTTGCACCATACGTTGTTCTGCTCATCTTGTTAGCTCGAGGAGTCACACTACCAGGAGCTGCCGAAGGAATACGATATTATCTCACACCGGAATGGCATAAGCTACAGAACTCTAGGGTACGTAAATAGTATTAAATCTCATGACATATGTAGTTCAAATACTTCATTGAAATTATATGTGTACATATATTGCATAACAATTAAATATTTCCTATTGTGATAAGGTATGGATTGATGCAGCATCGCAGATCTTCTTTTCGTTAGGACCTGGCTTCGGAACGCTTCTGGCTCTTTCCAGTTACAACAAATTCAACAATAACTGCTACAGGGACGCCATTATCACATCGACGATAAATTGCTTGACTAGCTTTCTCGCAGGATTTGTTATTTTTTCAGTACTCGGGTAAGACACATAAATTTATAACTTTTGATTGAATTGGCATTTACTTAGTAGAACTCCATTATAACATCAGAACTAGATGAAGGCATGAGCCGAAATAGCTATCATATAATTTTTGAAGAATTAAAATACATTGCTTTTTTTTCAGAGTGTTAAATTTATAACGAGTTTCCTCTTTAATTAGACACCAAATTACACATTCAACACTTGCATTATTTTTAGAGTTTATAAAATTTTATAGGTATCCATTGTTTTGGATCATTTTTGTTTTATTTTCTACTTTTAATTGAAACAAAACCAATAAATAGACGTGCAATTTTGATGTTGATTTGTTTTCAATATTTAAAAAAACGAAAGATCTTGGATATTTTAGCCATACTTACTTTCACCATTATTAATTATTATTTTTAATTCATTCTACGTTAGACATGAACATGGCTTGATGCCAAAAGACCTTTAAAAATCCTTATTGAATACACTGTTAATTTTAATTGAATATATTCCATTCAATTACTAGTAACGGAATTTTGTATTTTATTCAACCAGTTTATAGCATACTCCAACTTCAAATACAAAAAAAATATATTGTGTTGCGTTTGTTTTAAACAATTGAATGGCGATAATTAGAACAAGTGGGCTTTTGTTTCAATTAAAAAAAACATGAATATAACATTTTTAATACATTTTACGCATTTGAATAGAATATCAACACACTGTAATCAGCCGTGTTAATAATTTAGATACTAACGGTCAGTGGGTTAATTTAATAACGTAAATGTATGGTATTTTATTAAAATATTATTAAACACCTGTTGTGGAATACGTAAAGATTTAAAACTATTTTTTTACTCAATCGTGTAGATACATGGCCCACGTTCAGAACAAAAACATCGAAGAAGTAGGACTGGAAGGCCCCGGTCTGGTATTCATCGTGTACCCTGAAGCCATTGCTACGATGACAGGCTCAGTGTTCTGGTCCATAATCTTTTTCCTTATGCTGATAACTCTCGGCCTGGACAGCACATTCGGCGGGCTCGAAGCGATGATAACTGCGCTTTGTGACGAGTATCCCCGTGCACTGGGAAGACGCCGAGAGATATTTGTTGCCGTTTTACTTCTCATGATTTATATATGTGCACTGCCTACAACAACATACGTGAGTTTTTCAAATTGCTATTAACCCTATCCAATATTTATTTTAAGGATATTTATTCCTAAAAGAATGTCTCATTGGGTGATATTTTAAATGATAAATTGTTGTAAGACTGTCTTCAGAGATGATAAGATTACCTAACCTAGATATTTGTTCAACTTCTATTATTTATATCTGAAATGAAGATATCGGAAAAAATACTCCAAGATCGCCGTTATATATATAATGCACACCTCCGTCAAAACTGATCAAAAGTAAACGAAAATAAAATAACCGTCGTTCGAAATATAAAAAAGCAAATTATCTATATATCCATACCAATGTACGCGTGTTTATTCCGAAATTTGAGCTATTTGTTGTAAGATCTAAGTTAAAGTATTTAAAGAATGTAGGTATTTAAGCCTGTAGTTGTAAAAATCCCACAAATCAGCATTTTCTACTCCAACGGGATTTTCATAACCCGTCGGATATCACATCATCATGTTGAAAAAGTTTCCGAAATATCTTAAGAGGTTCTATTAGGAATTGTTCCAGATTAACAATGTGCTTAAAATTATAAAACTCATTTAAATTTTTAAATAGTTATATTAGTTCCGCGCCATTTCTCGCATAGAAATCATTAACATGATAACTGAAACTCAGCATAAACAATAATTAAAGAAGCTCCAAAAATAGATTGATTAAAAAGTCCTGTAATTATATAAAAGTAATTTTATTTTCTTAACATTTTGATCTTGTTAAAAACCTACTTGTTAATATATATGGATGCTGTCAAAAAAAAAAAACGAAAAAGGGATCTATGAACTTAAGTCGAAAATCACATGAATATTTAATAATATGTCTTATATTATTACATATTGTTTTATTACATTTAGCACTCGTTTTTGCTTTTGAAATATTTTTAAATCAAATCATATTACAAATATATTTAATTAAATGTATGATGATTTATTAGGAATCGTCAAGGAAAAAGAAGATAAGCTAGTAAGGACAGCTTTGGCCAAATTTTGCCAGAAACCTTATTAGAATGCCTAACCAATGTTATAAGCATTGTCTGGGAAAAAAATCCAATTAAAACTTAAAGAAATTATATTGACATCAATATTAACGAGCAGACATCTGAAGTTATGGATAATGCTGATATAGTGGACAGTCACACCCACGAAAACTTTTTTGGTGAAGAAAAGATATGCTTAATCCATCCAATCAAAAAAAAAAAAGAAGATACTGTAAGCCTTAACATCTCGGTTACTAACATAGAAAATGTACAAGACGATACTTTTATTGTTATTTTTAACCCCAAATCTACATGTTCCCTCTGTTTACGTTTTTAATATCTCCCTTCGAAACGTAAAAATGAGGGTTCCCTATATTTCTAAAGTATTGAATTATATTATCGATAACCGCATGGTACTGTAGCGATTTTAATATGAAGCTTAAATCTTTATTATTGCTGGAATATTTTTTCATAATAGAGAGTTATTGATTTTATAAAGCAAGACATCTGGGTGCACCCAAATTTTCTTGATAGAATAATCGCATTACCTACTGTTTTATTACACTATAAATATTGTATTATTTGGGTTTCAATTTACATTACACACGCCATCTATATGCAGCGTTAAATAAAATGAATTCACCTATATATACATATATAATATTATAATATAATATTATAAGCTTAAAAAATACATTTTTTTCCAAAAGTTTTGAAATTAATATAATACTTGAACTGATCAATTCGTTAATCTTCTTGGTGTATAATTAAATATTACACATGTTTTACATTTGAAAAACAGCTTACAGTTTCTAAAAAAAATAAAACCAGTCGATGCTGCCAATTATAATAATATTATTCTAAATTATAACAACTTATAATTTAGAACAAGTGGCTCACCAAAATAACTTTATTTGGATTGGAATTTTTATCTCCAATCACTTAATTAATAGTTTTATGATAATCAGTACTTCTTTGTTTGTTTATTGGATCATTTCCTTTTCATAATATCGGGAACAGTCCCAACCCATTCTTAAATGTTGAATAAAGAATTAAAATCAATTTTACTTCAATAGGTAATGAATAACCATGCGATAAAGTTGTCTGATGACGCTTCTCAAAGAATCAGAACACGTTTATTATATTTAGTCACACCATATATACAGAATATAAAAATTATCTTTATATTTAAAATGAACGTCCATTAAATTACCGCTAAATCCCTTAAAAATATTTGAAGATTAATGTAATGATTACATTAATACAATGCAATTTAGTATGTAAACATAACTGAAAATAGAATCACACAAATCACAAGTAAAGATGCTGGCCGTGTGCATACAAACATATTTGTCAGCCATAAAACATATTTTTTTAAGAAGTAAATATTTATTCTAATACTTTTCCATTTTCAAAAATATTGTTATCATGAAGATGAAATAATATTGCGCATTATATATTTGTAGATAGTTTTGTGATCGTAAAATCTTTCGGGTAATTTTAATATCTCCTTCCCCATTTATCTGTGCCTTGATTGACTCTGTTAAGCTTTCAATTTATTAAGCGTCCGTTTGTTAGCAGAGAGCTGTTGTATTCATCCCTTCCATTTCTTTTTATGTTGCTCTTCATTGCTAATTCCTGGGAGACGTTACTGAACGAGAGAAGTGCAATATCTCTAATGAATAATGATAGCTGTTTAGTTATAGCTAAGTAATGACGATAAAAGGTGGAACTTTGCAATTATTACGCGGGTAAACGAGCCAAGTGATTAATCCGGTGCGGTTTACCTAGCTCGGCAAATTGTGAAGGTTTTTCTCCCGTGTTATATTTTACCAAGTATTGAAAATCAAGATTATTGTCAGTGTGTTGTATACATGTAATATAATTGAATATTAAACGATATCTTATTTACCAAACATAATGTTGTACAGCCATAATAAAATGGAATGTTCTGAACGATGAATGTTTTATATATATAAAGATTTAACCCCTAGCAATGCTACATAATATTATTTTCTATGTGCTATTCTATTCGATATACCAATGTTCATTTTAAATTTAAATAAACAAAAATAATAAAAAAAATTAAATTAAGGCAAAATTTTTATTTCAAAATAATTTGTTTTCAACGTAACTCACTTTTTCATTACAATGAAACTTATAATAAAAAAAAAACATAATTTTAACGTAAATATGATTTTGCTATACATAAATATGGTCTTGAAAACATTTTCTTCGGCAAAAAAAGTAAAAAAAAATATTCTTTCTCTAGAATTTCGAATTTTACACGACAAAAAAAATAATCATGATCTTGCAGTAAATTAATTGGAACCTGTTTTTAAAATCAAATTAAGATTAATATATTTTCTATAAGTTGTGACTAGATTTTGTAATAATTTTACTGCTATTATCGATTTATTAAATTTGTATTAAAAAAATTGAGCAGAAAAATGCAATAATGATTCTTTGCTAAACAAAATTGCAGTTGTCAAAATCCACCAAATGCAATGACTCGATATCGTAATTCCACAGAATTTTTAATTTTCTTTCAGTCAGTTGTTACTTGCAAAGGTTGAATCTTTTATTGAATTTGCTTTCTGATATATTAATCGACTGATTTTTAAAAAAAATATTTATGTAAGGAAAGGTAATATTTTTAAACTATTACTCATAATCGGTACGACACGTGTTATATTTCTTTGATTTTCACTTTCAAATATAAAATAACGTTAAACGATACAGATTTTTTTATTAGATTCATTTATCTAATGTTATATAATTGTTTGAAGTTTTTCCATGATCGTCGAGCCGTCGACAGAAATCGGCGTATAAAAGTTCTTTATTTAACCAAATCATAATAATTTATAATAAAACTTAGAAAAGTTTGATTAACATCAGTTGACCACGTGGTAATACGTATTTGTTGGGCTAAGGCACTTTAAGAAGAAGTGAATCTCGACTATTCTTATTGTAATTTATTCGGAGGTCTGATAGTACGGGCCAACTCATGTAACATTCATTGCCTAGCCAGTCATGCTGAATATTTTTAGCAGGAGTCTAAAGCATTGAACAATGGACCCGGTATTCAACTGTTTAATATTTTATTGAGCGATAAAGCAAATATATTGTAAAATTTCAATGGTTCATGGTGTACGAAATAATACATACGTAAATAATGAAACCAACATAGTCAGCCTCAGTGATCTAGTTTATAGTGCGATATGCTTTAATTCCCGAAAAGGTTTCATAACAAATTTAAATTTTATATATTTTTCTCCTGGAATAAATCTCTTGTGACATTAAAAATAAACATCGTGCTGGTCTTATACGATTCAAAAAAAATCAAAATCCTTGACTCATTGTGTATATATTTTATAAATAATGCGTCAATCAATATAAAGTTCAATTCAAGTATTTGAAAGGTATTAAAATTCTACGATACTGAGAACTTTATTTCGTTAGTATATGTCAAATTACGAAGCCTCAATTATTAATCCATTATTGAGAGTTGGTTTACCAATAAAACTTATCAGTATAAACGGGTAAAAAAATGAAAACATAAAAAAAATTGCACAAAAAATCGTTTTATTTTCACAAATACAATGTTTTTCCACCAACGACTAAAATTTCATATTATACAAATGGTTGTACGCCTATTTTTTTTTTATTTAAAAAATACAGTTACTGGCGATCAAAAAAAAATTTTTTTTTTATTTTTCCGCTCTCTATTGAAGTGAAAACAATATATTGGTGCGTACGACTACTCAACAGGTCCTTTATTTTTACTAGGCATAAAACTATATCGGAAAAAATTTATGAAAACGTTTATTAATACAAAGAAAATATTTTTATTTACAAAAAACTTTTATTACGAAAACTCAAATATTAAACATTAAGAACTCACAATGTTGCCAACCGCTTTGCGACCAATACGAATATAAATGCTGCCAACTTCACACCGTTCCCATCACGCTGGCGAGAAATCTATGGTATTATTATGCTTCACGATTAAGTTTATGAGTTTTACCCATCTCGGTTGGGCATTCGTTCGCCTTCCACTCCATCACTGGGCCACACCTCATCAATTCATTACGTACTTACCTCACTTTTCATCAGTCATTGTGTTGTCTATTGTTTTGTTGCCATGCCGAATTATTCAAGTATACTAACACTTGAAGTAGTTATTTTCACTACACAGCATTGACACTTTTGTATATAAAATTTTATCCATTAAAATAAATATTGCGAAATTGATCCTTGAATTCATTAAGAATTTTATGCTACCACGAAGAAGAGAAATGTCAATATTTTATATTTATTTTTGTGGTAATTTCAACACTCTTTGAAAATTATTAAAAAAATTAGAAAAAAAATTATCACATCATATATTATTTATAAGTTTCATATAAATTGAGAGCATCATAATAACTTATAACAAAAATTATATCAACTGTGTATCATTCAATTCATTATGGAGGCAGTGTATTTCTTACAAAGTATTTTCCAGGACACCATTATATAAAATTTTGTCCATATCTACTTACCCAAAAGATTATACGTAATAATTAATTTCTTTTTGTGTTTAGATTTAATTGAAATAACAGTGTATTATTGAATTTAATAAGATTTTTTAAAACATTACACAACGTGCATCGTAAACAAAGGCAAAGTTTTCTTCGCCTTGATAGTCTTCGCAAACTTGCTTCGAATAGTTGAAAGTTTTACGGCTACCTTAAACGTTATATCACGTGAAAATTGAGATGGTTAAACCTTAAAATGTTTTCGTAAGTAAACTTCATATCAAAACAAAACTTTTTTTGCAAGAAGGTGGCACGCTGCAATAGTTTAAGTCAAGCTAAAAAAGATCGTAGAGGCTCTACGCCGTCTTTTTAAAAGACTACAGTAGATAAAAAGTAACACATAGTAGTCATATAGTTAACGTTAAATTAAGATATCTTCTTTAAACTAAATGACATTTATTTATTTTAAAAAATCATGTAGAAAAACTGAAGCTATATTTCAATATTCATTTCTGACATGAGTGCTGATGGAATAAGTAAAGTTATTTTTTCTAATTTTTAATTTTAATATGACTGGTATATAGTATAAAGGATAGATCTTATTATAAAAAAAATCGGAGGAATATATGAGTGGAAATAAAAAATAAAATTGAAACTTTATACAATTCCACATGCTTTGTTAGAAGCAATACATGATTTTCTTTCGGCATCATCAGGAATTTTACTACACGGATGCAACAAATCTGACAAAACTCAGGTCGTTAGTAAAAAACATGTAAAATCACACAAAGTTTCAACAATTAAAATTTGATATTGAAATTCCACCAAGTACCTTCATTCAACATCACAAAAAATAAAAGTAGTTGAACGATAATCTGTATCGAAATTAAATTATCTAAATAGCGTAATATTTAGCACCTCGGAAAAGTATATACAACAGAAGGTAATGAATTCCAGCATATTATCAATTTACTTTAGATTGAAAGTTTTTAAGAAATTATTTTTCATTTTAATGTTGGAGTGAAAGAATATGGAATTTTGTGTGGAATTGCCATTAAATATAGTTGCAAAACTAGCGATGAGGTTTACTTTTTCTCGTGCACAAGTAAGGTGTCGATAATGAAGTCGAAGGAAGAAAAGAGATGTGTTAAAAAGTTCGTATGACTAACAAAATGTGTCTTGCTAACGGTAAACTACCTTTTACTACATTTGGTCTCGTGCACAAGTGGCCATTTGTTCGGAAATAGCTGTTCGCTGATAATTCATCTCCGTATCGTGGATAAACGGGCTTTTTCTATCTACCAATAAACTTAGAGCCTATGCCGTATTTTGTCGTATATAAGTGTTTATTACATTGATTTACCGGGGATGGAGTATTAATCACCACTTTAAATTTGCTTTACTTGGTGCAAGCTTTTATTGCACATGGAAAATTGAAAACATTTCGATTGGCCTTACCTTGTGTTACACCCACAAAATTTACCATGATCTGTCAATAAAAAATAACGCTACCATCACAGATATAAAATAATATTTAAAAAATATTGATAAAATGCTTAACACTGAGTAACATATATCACATTTATAAATCTTTTGGTCTAGTGACGCCACCTATTGAGCGATTTTGATAAAAAAAAATTGAAAGCATTATTGAATGCGATCATTTTGATGTACATCTTGATGATGTGGAATGGAAGGATAGAGCCATTAAAGTAAAAAAAAAGGAAATCTCTAGGTCCGAGTAACATTTATCACATTTATAAATCGTAATTTTGGTTTAATAACGCCACCTATTGAGCGATGTTGATAAAGTTTTGTCCACAAAAATCATTACTCGATATTCAATAATGTTACTCGATTATGTCGCATGTCAATTGACTGGCAAAATTCCTTAGAATAAATAATAGCCAACGTTGAAAAAACTGCCCAAAAAAATATATAATTCATTTCAATGTTGTTGTCAAAGTTGAAAATATACAATTATATTCAGCGGTCAATATTGGAATCAAAATAATTACTAATGCCAAAATCGTATAATATGGATTATTTTCGGCGACGATTTACAGAAGCGGTCCGGACAGTTTAAGGTGCTTTTTAATACTCAAAGAGCCCGCTGGGGACTCATTTGAAATTGTAATTTAGCCGTTGTTTCCAATCTTTTATCCCACTTCAACAAGATAGCGGAATTTCAATGACGGCAGTTCGCCAAGATTTATTATATTTGCCCAACTCTGCCTGTATTCTATATACGTAACGCATATGTGTCTTATTTTTTTTTAAGATAACCATAAAAACGTATTCAAATTTATTGAAATATAAAATGCATCATGTATTGGACATATTTCAAAGTATTTTGACTACAATTCACTCAAATTTCATCATAAAATTAATTGCTCACGATGAAATTACAAGCTAATCTCTTAAACAGTTATGTACTGTAGTAGACATTAATCTGTTTATAATTTACTGATTTCGTACTAAAGTTACATTTTTTCTTTTTACAGGGTGGAGTATTTTTGGTCAATTTCTTAAACGTATACGGACCGGGGTTGGCAATTCTGTTTGTCGTTTTCGTAGAAGCAGCAGGTGTTTGCTGGGTTTACGGCGTAGACAAATTCTCAGCTGATGTTGAGCAAATGATTGGGCATAAGCCTGGCATTTTCTGGAGAGTCTGCTGGAATTATATTAGCCCTGTTTTCTTACTGGTATGCTTAATTTGAAATTTAACAGTTAACAAATAAATCTTATCTGTAAACAATTAAATGAATATATAATGTGTCCATTATTTTATGTTTGTATTTGATAAAATGTAAGATCTCAACTTTTATTTTTGTATTTATTTCAGTTACAAGTGTGAGTGGAATTGTTGTTGTTGAATTTTTAATTGTGAAAAGGCTATGTCGTGACAATTTTAGCATCGTGCATTTTTTAACGTTATCTTCTTTATTTTAATTTATTGATTTTCTTACATACTCGCTTTTGAGCCGACAAACCACATTTAGACTGCAAGAGTGTGTGGAAAATTCACAAAATTATTATAATTTTTAATATTAATATGATTGTGTATTTTTGTTTTCAAGACAACAACGCGACTTAAAAATAGTTTTTGCCGTTATAAGGTGTCAGATAATGAATCTTAAAAGTTAACTAGTGAAACATTTTGACTTGAACCGTATCAAGGAGCTTTCGAAATTATGCATAATCATTACAATATATTATAATTCATTTATTTTTCATAGCTCAGTTTCCCATATTGCTATGAAATTAATGCGAATTCAATACTTATTGAAATTGTTTTTGTTTTCAGTGCATCTTCATATTCTCACTGCTGTCTTACGAGGACATGCTTGGGGGAGAATACCGTTATCCTGATTGGAGCATTACTCTTGGATGGGTACTAACAGGATCTTCGGTAATCTGCATCCCTCTTTACTTTGTCTACAAGCTATGCATTACTCCGGGATCATTCATCCATGTAAGCAACTTTTTTTATATCAAGACATTTATACTAAAAAAAACGAGAATAAATTCATTATTTTCAGGTTGTTGATACAAGAACTAGCAGTGTTTATTTTTATTCAACAGTTGGTCAACTAATAAGTTATCAAAAAAATAGAACACGTGTATTGTGTTCACTTTTTCACCATTGAAATAGACATGAAAGTTCTCTATACAACACATTTTGATTGTATAAACATTGCCGTTTTTTTTACATATTTCATTTACTACAAACTAAAATGACGTGTTGGAAATAATTTCGCAATATGGTAAAAAAGTCAATGATACCAGTTATCAATTAAACAATTGACATCGTTGTGTGACAAAATAAATAGGACGCTTGTAAATTAAGCTATCGAGTTAGCTTCACTCAGTTGACCAAGAATTATTGAATTAACACTTTCAATATGAGACAAAATTGCTCGTATTCTTTTAAACGAAAAATAACTTAGCATTAAATTTATCAATGCATATCAACAGTGGTTACTTCGTTTCGAGAACCGTCAAAATAAACTTCAACCCTCTAAAAGGGTGGCTAATACAATTACGTATTGTATAAGACTCCGGACGGACGCGGGTCGAAAGGAAAAACGTGAAAATGATTAATTACGGCGAAACCCGACGCAGAACAAAACTTTGTTTGGTCTACAACCAAGAAATACCGAAGTGATTTGAGCGATATTTACATGTCATCGATTCGTTTAGTAAATTCAAGGTAACGCTTTACTTATTTACAGTATTACACTGTTTAAATGGGATATACTAACTGACAGAGCTGGCCAGGATACAGGATATATAACATATAACCTGCAGCGTGAAGCATAATGATTTCTTATAGAGTACTAACACAAATATTTTAGCAATAGTTGTAAGTCAATTGAGATAAAGATTCACAAGAGGACACTTATCAGCTAAAAACTATTCTAAGTTATTATGAATGCGTCAATAACATATTAAATGTTTTTGTCGTATTCAGGCATACTATGATCAGGAAATGCAGTATGTCGATAGAAACATTACTTTTTAGTCACTGTGATCAATTTAAACTTATTGATATACTGATTATATTCTCAGCATATGTTTTCTAAAAATCTTTTGATTAAAAATTTTCCTTTGATCAAATACTTTCATTAAGCAACTTTTTCTCTTCCGCAAGACGCAAAAGAAGAAAAATTCTTATAGTATTTAATATATCATTGCAACATTATTTACGATGATAAGGTCTTGTTTTTTTTCAAATAATGTTTTGATATAATTCATTTAAATAAAATCATCAAAATATGTTTAAATTTACTGTTTATATAAAATATTATAAAAGTAAATAATCTTATGTGCTTGAGACTAGGAATAAAAATGTTGCCGTCATTTTTCTTGTGCATTTTCTGTTCAAGCATCTTACGTATAGCTTTATAATAAAATCAAAGTAAACACTGGCTTACGATAAATATCCGATAATGGTCCATGTCAACGCTTTCAAAGCTCGAAATTAATTGATTCGACCACCGCAATGAATTGCAGTTTTCATCTAAGAGACACATGCTTTCAATACGGATAGATAAAGTTTTATTTCAATCTTATACACCGCATTTAATGAATGATTAATAAAACGTTGCAAACAACCAAGAAACACGTTCGTTATATTTATAAAAAATATATCTTTTAAATCTTTTTGTTTATAAATATAAAAAGATTTTTCAATACTTTGAGAAGCTTTTCAGACTTACTTTATCGTAAATTTTTATTGATAATATAGGCATTGATTAAAAAAACTAAATGTCTATAAGTGACAAGTCACTCAGCGTTGGGTGAAAAAAGAAACAAACATAATTACAACATTAATCACTTATATTTGAATGGAAGAACTCCTGTTGTGTTCAGTTTTATTAACTGTTAATATTTCTACTTCTTTTTGCGTTTTTTTTCGTCAGAACCAATGTTTAAACTATAAAAAATAAAAACATGCTACAGAGATATAGACTGATGATGAAAAAATAATATATTAAAACGGCTAGTGAATCAAGAAAACCAATACCAACAAAATATTTAAATGTGTTCTTCAAAAAAAATACTTCGCATTCAAGGAACATTGATATTTGTTGCTTTTAACGTAATGCTCTCAATTGTTGTTTGATATCATTCGTAATGGTTATTATAATACTGTAATTTTCTTAATTGTTAAAAATCCAAAGCACAAAAACCGTTATTTGTAGCGAGCATCGATCACTTTGCTTAAGAATATTAAAATAAATTAATTAAATATAATAATAAATTATAATAGTGAGATTAAAAAATAATTGCTAAGACCGCGGTCCGTTGTTCGAAATACTTTTGCCGTTGCACGGTGTTGTGCATTGAAGCGCTTTTAACGTGAGTTCAATACAGAAGACAAGATTACTTCCATAGACAAACACTTGACAAGGCGCCACTGGGATTTAAAACTGCAACAACCTCGGCTGCCTTTTATTTATTGTCTATGCTAGACGACCGTCTAACCTCGGACGATAATATAGATAAGTCTAATTGAGTTTGTTTGCTTTTCTCTTAATGGTCAGTTCTTTTAGTCAGAAAATAGTGGAAAACATTTTCAGGCACGGGTAAAGTTCTGTAAACATTTTAACAGCTGTTGACTACTTTTTTTCATAAACACTCTCAAGGTTGCCGGCATGGATTTACAATAGAGTATTTCATGAGGTTTTTATGACTTGGTTGTTAGGATATCATACTACAAATAACAATAGAGTTAGACCAAAAGTAGTAGTAGCATCAGGAAATAGGGTTGGTGAAAAACTTCAATATATCTGGATAAAAACATTCATGTATTTAGTGAAATTCAATTGAAGTATTTTTTTTAAATATACATCTGGAGATTTGAATACCCAATGCAACCTCAACTTAATTCAATGTATCAACAAATCATTCAATATTGAAATATTTATTCATGATAAAAATAAATGTCTTTCCATATTATTTGTTTAAACATTATTAAATTTGAAATAGTCATTAATTTATTAATATTGATTAACTCTACTTACGATCTATAATTATTTAATACAATAATGCTATTGAATAGATTGAAACAGTTCTATAGCAGTGATGGTGAATCATCAGATTGAGCGATGTGAGTTATAACTTGAGATATGTGATACTAAAATTTGAAAAATATTAGTTACACGTACTATGCCATCAATGGGTTTTTAGGAAAAACTGATAATTAATATATTAATATTTGGAGCTTAAGTAAACTATGTCTTTTTGGTCAAAAATAATTATTAATATCAGGGGTTTGCGAAAATATAAATAGTCGATATTCATTTTTTTCAATACGAATGGAACATGTCTGCCTTTTGAGAAATCTATTGATACTATCATGTAACAATCGTTTCAATTCATCGTTATCATATTTTTTGTTTGGATTTTGTTATGTTTGCATTATCATACCACGTGCGGGTGCCTTGGTATCGTTTCTGGCGCACGGGGTTTGCTTTCACTGATAAAAATCATTATGGCTACGAGTTTACAACGGCGCATAACATAACCCAGTTATAAAATGGCACTGAGCTGGACACGCCGACACTGATTAGTTTTTACTGGAAATCAAATGGACCGAAATCCAATCGGGTCTATTCTCCCATTCAAAGCGGCAATAATAATTAGCTAGGGTGATATTGTTACGCGTCGCCGAATCTGCACAATGCACACGTTAATTTAATTAATCAATAGTAATAACGGCCGAGGACATTTTCAATGCTGAATCTATATCAACATTATTTTTACGATATCACGAAAAGGGGAGACAATTGAAAAAAAAAAAAATAATACAGCTTCTTTTGAATAAAATAGCAATGTATGTTATTTTAGTTCTACAAAATATTATTATATATATTATTATTATTATAATATACAATTCAATCAATAAATTGAAAGTAGCCGATATGGCTACCCAGGCAATACTTTTCCCGTGCTATAGTGGAGTTCTACCATGTGAATGCCAATTCAATCAATAAATTGAAAGTAACCGATATGGCTACCCAGGCAATTCTTTTCAAACGCCGTGTTATAATGGAGTTCTACCAAGTGAATGCCTATTCAATCAATTTAACAAAACATATTCTTTTTGACTCTCAATTAACAAAAGGTCGAGATTCGTGCTTGTATGCATTGTTTATGTCGATATATGATAACGTAGCCGGTTATATGGTCATCATTTTTAAACATTCTTCCAATTCAATTGGAACGGCCTCAGGTTTGCGCTTTTATTTTTAAAGAAAGGGAAATTATTTTTCTCTATTTTGCAGTAACAATGAGTGTTTGTGATGTTTGTTTTTCTTCTGACTCATCTGATTCGAAAAATATATAATTAAGAAAGAGAGTGGCTCGTTAACTGTCAAACTTTTTTTCATCTGGACTTACATATTAGGTTTACGATCAAATTTTGGATCAATTTCTATTAAATATTGTTTATTTGTATTATTTCAGCGTCTGAAGTTCATCATGAAGCCAGAAATAGTGAGTACACGCCCCACGTCGTACTGCACCGGAACGGAAGTGTGACCCGAGCGCTCCTCCGAAGAGTGGTTGGTGTAGGTCTACACAAAGTGTGGCCACTGCGAGCGCCATTAAATCCGAATATAGGACTTTGTCCTCTTGAACACTCGGGCGAGATATGAGAAGAGAGTCTTTGTAGCCAAACAAAATGGTTGAATAAGAAAAAAAACGCAGCCAAGATGATATTCCAATTTTTAAATTCGCGGTAGGGATTTGTCAGAACTAGAGACAAAAATTACCTCGTGCTGTCCGAATCAAATATCAATAAATATATATTTGTTTTACTTTCTCCTCGCAATTATATCAATTGAGATGCCATAAAATCATTTTACAAAATTAATAATTCTCAAAACATAAAATACATATTTTCTTGCCGACATTCCTACCAATATAATCTTTTTCGTTATGTTTAATGTTACCTTATTTAGAAAAAACAAATTGGTAGATTCTGCTTTTGTTAATGAATTAACGACAATTTTGCCTTATATAATTTTATATAACGAAATAATTTCCTTACTTTATTCATTATATGGCCCAAGGGTCAATGAATATGTTCATCAGAAGAGTTGATATTAATATATTTTCAAAATAAATCATTGTATATTGAATGTTTTAATAGGTATAATTTATTGAAATAGATCAGATAAAAAATCTTGGGCGTTTTGAATTCGTAGAAAGTTAGTATTTAATTTGTAATCATGAAATAAAAAACGTTTTTGGCCGATGTATACCAAAGAAATCAAATAAACAATAAATGGAATCGTTAAATTTGAATTTCGAAATACGAATCAAGTAACAATAAATTAATGACAGATATTTTATAATAAAGCCAATGTGAAATAAAAATCATACAAAAGAAAAATTATAGAATGTTTTTATAACCAATATTGAATTCTTGCTTAAATGAGTTATCAGAACTATTAATTAATTTATTAGTTTCAAGCATATTAATAATTTTTAAATGATGTCATTGCGGAAAATGTTTTCATGAAATATTGATACTGAAAAAAACGCCATATCTTCCACTGATTTCTTTTTCGATATAATATTGTGTTTTTTATTAAATATCAAATAATCACTTTAAATAATATAATATACGAAAGCGCTACCATATATTTATTTACAACTGAAAAAATAGCACCTCAAGTTTTATCTCATACACTGGCAACACTTTTATCAAAGGAAAACTTTCTTATATGGTCATTGGACTGAAGGAAATGACACCAGTGGGTAAATGTTTTTATTTATTTGAATATAAACTTTTTGAAGAACTTTAAATCTTCCTCCGTTTACATATTGATGTGTTTATTTGATAAAATAAGAAAATCACCGATTTTGCTCGGCAAAAGGGTTTCTGTGGATACATTTCTTTTTTTAAATAAAATTACTAATTGTCGTCGACTTTTGCTTGATTTATTTTGATTGTGGTATGTCATTTGATGTATATCGGTGTGTTGTTTTCTTTCGTGAGTTAAGTGTTGTGCGTTTATTGAATTGTGTAACTATGTAACGTTTTATAATATAATAGAAATAATTGCGCGCTTGGTATTTCGTAACCGCAAACCATTACAAGAAAAAATGTATGCTGGATCGACTATAACTATACATTTATAGGCAAATGTTATTATTTGATAGATGTTGCTTAAAATATATAAAATAAATTCACCATTAGAGTATTTTGATACATATAACAAATACTTATTTTGAAGTCGTGTTCAAAGTAATATTAGAAATGGAATTGAAAATTTCCTATCTTTAGACCTAGTATATTATTCAATAAATTGTCTAAATATAGTTGATATTATTAACCGATTTTATAGTACGAAAGATTTAGAAACAGTGGAGTGAGTTATAAAAAATGATACATTTAAATCATCGATTCAATTTTGAGTTTAAAAATCGGTGATAAATATTGTAACGAAAGCTGTCAGTATTATAAAGTATTGATATCGAATAATTGTTGTAAATGTTAAATAAGTATATTACTGAATATATTTGAGTAATTTCGGTTTTTTTTAAACTTCTATTTGTTAAGCTGTGTAAACAATTACTGGATATCTGTCAACTCTTTGAGAGCTTGTTTAGAATAATTTCGAGCTAACATTACATACCCTATTTAGCACTGGTTAATTTTTTTTTAACTTGATTTGTGGGCAATAAATCAATGTATAAAAAAGCGTAAATACTACTTTACTGAACGATGATTCAGCCATATTATCGTTCAGAAAAATAGTTTTCATATTCATTGAAACACTTACAACAAATCTCATTCAAATTACTATTTCACTAAAAATGAAAGTCAAATTTAACTCAAAACAAATATTATCCTTTGATATTTTTATTCTCTAATAAGTTTTCTCGCTTTACCTAGAAATCATTAAATAATTGAAAGGTATCGCAAAGAAACTTTTTTTTATTACTAGGGAAAAAATGTTGCTTTGTATTCACGTGGAAAATATAAATTTTCCTGTTAATTCGCGAGTATATAAAGACATTACAAATACACATTATTGGGAAGTATTATAAACAACAAAATGCATGGTTACGGTATAATTGATTGGTAAATATTCGTTCTACAAAATTGTACAGGTGATTTGTTTGCGAGATAAGAAATTGGTCATTATAATTGATATTCTTCAATTTAAATGACGTTCTGTAGGAAAAAAAATGTTAGGCGACTATAAACGACTACAAACTTTCAGTAAATGCTCATCTTAATTAATCCTTTATTTAGCCGGTCGCAGTGAAAAGTTGTACAACCAAAAGATGTGAATCACTGATGATGTCTTCACTTCCGTTTTATAATCCGTAATAAAAAAAATTATATTCACAATATCATTTGTTTTATATATGAGAAAATGTACACAAAAATCATTCAAATTTATTATTACTATTGAAATACACAAAAATAAAATATTAAAAAAATATATTCCGGTTCAAAAATTAAGGTAATACTAAAAATAAGTTTTATGTTAATATATGTATGTAGAACAATATTTTTTAAATGTGGCTTTTATGTAATTAGAAATATGAATGAAAAAATTTGAATTGATATAAAAAAGTAATATTACCAAAAATATTATACTAAATAAATATTTATTCACTGCATGGAATTCGATAAAAAAATGTTGGTAGAGGAAAAAAAAAACAGCAAATTATTGCCAACATAATAATAAAAAAAATACTCATTTAATAGACATTAGACAATGCATAGGTTTAATTGTATTATTATTAAGTTAATTTTAAAGTATGATAACACTATGGCGTAAGAGCTTTAAATTTATTACAATATATATTATAAACTTATTCGAAATGTTTGTCTAATGTCCTTTCATGCTGTATGCCATATAATATAAAATAATAAAATGTTGTTTCTAGCAATATAATATGCGTTAGAAAAATATGAATAATCAATAAGCATATATAAAATTTTACTATAAACATTCATTAAAATAATGATTATAATATACAGTCAAAGATTGATGTTCAATGTTAGAGACCAAAAAAAAATATTCATATACCTACATATACATTTATATTTACACGTATATAATAAGTGATAATTTTTTAAATATTTTTTTAACCCAAAAGGGGTGTATCAGCCATTGCATCCCTTTTGTATATTTTTGTTAAGTTTTTCGTAATAGTTGTTTTGTTTGTGAACAGTCCATGGGTCTCATGTGACAGCCATGCAAGGGACCCGCGGAGGTTGTTTTTGAAAATGTAATAAAAATTTGAGTTCATAATTTGTGTTTTTCTTTCGTCCCTTTCTTAAATGCAGGAATTTATTATCATATGTGGTGATAGCAAATTTAATATGTTTTTCGGACATATTATTCGTAGAAAAAAAAAGATTACCCTTTTCAGAACACGGATATTACCAACAATCTCGTGGACCTTATTAAAATTTTAGCCGAACCATAAAATATCCGTGACATTAACTTAAAGTATCAGAAAAACTAGGAAACTCTAGATTATATGTTATCTGTGTTAGTTTTGATGTCTTTTTGTCTAAGAAGGTTGATATTTTGCAGCAGTCTAATTTATTTGTTCAGACTTTGATATATAGGCACAACAATATTTATTAGTGTAATCACTCCTTGATGTAAAGGTATGATATTTTAAATATTATAAACACATTTCAAGTACTATTTTCACAATAAATTTATGATTAGGACCGGTCCTGCTCGCGATGAGCGAAAACGGTCGTGATGATAAAATATATTGTAGAAATAGTACTAATAAATGCGTTTTTATTATTTTAAAAAAATATTAGTGAATACAAAGCATTTATAAATCTCCACAATCTCTCAATGGATATTGCAAAGAAGTTTACAAGAATAATTTTATGACACAATTAATAAACACATTTTAATTTATTGGGTCCAAAGCTTTAGAGGTGATAAATAACAGCTCCCAGTTTTTAACGAAAAATTTTAGGGAAAAATAAAGTCTTACATTATTTTTAAAATGGTGACGTTCTACTTATAGACTGTTAAAATTCTGATAATCTCCAAGATTACACTTCAAGTTTGAAAAGGATAATCAAGATAAAACTTACTGTCGGCAGCCCTGTGCGATTTGATCATTTAACTTGTGTACTTTGTAACATAAATTAAAACATTACGTTGGTGTTCAATACTTATTGGATTCTCGAAGAGTCTTAGATTTTCTTACTCTATCTGCTATCGAAAAAGCAGTTAACATGAAAAATTATGTAGATTCGGCGATTCTAATATTCCGATAAAGATAAATGATTGACTTTCTTATGTGTAGTACAACGAAAACATGGATTAGATTCGATTAGTAGTGCATTTTTGTGAATAAAAATGTTTTGTTAACAGCCAATTAAGACCTAATGGCAAACAATTAATTGCGTTAGGCAAATCTCTCTGTATCATGACATAGAAACAAGACAAGCTTATCGCTCTCTTAAACATTACGTAGAGGCTACAATCATGCTAAGAATACTGTAATTTTACCGCTCTTCCATATATTTTGTTATGAAAAATATCAAGATCATTTATGTAAACGATAGTTAAGTAGTTGTTGATGAAGATAAAAGGGTAGAATACAAAATAACAAATAATAACTTTGTTTTTCCATATTATCTGACTCGTGTTTCGCTACTTTAAGAAGCATCTTCAGATTACAGGTAGTCCTCACGACCATTCGCACTTACGACCAAAAAATAGCATTTTTTTAGGAGAAAAAACAACAAAAAACTCAACTAAAATTGGATATGTTTTTTTAAAAAGACTACTACTGCTTATTCTTCCACTACTGATGATGAGCCAATGGATTGTATTTATATAAATACAGATGACGAAAGCTTTTAAATATTAATGAAGTAAATATTTTATTTTGTATTAATAAATAAGTATAAATTTAACAATAAACAAATATGAATAAATACACATGTTTTATTTTAATATGTGAGTAATGTATAATACATGCATATTTTGTACGAAATTCGACTTACGACCAATTCTGCTTACGACTGAAGTCCAGGACCGTATCTCGGTCGTAAGTCGAGGATAACCTGTAATTGTATCGAAAGCTATTCATTGCAATAGTAACATACCAAATGGAAGAATAAATAAATTCATCAATTTTCAATTTAAAAAAAATGAACTTCCTCAAAGTTGCCGCCAAATCTGTCGAAAATATTAAAATAGTGGAATTACGGAATGGTTTGTATTTCGTTTACCATTCATACTTCACCCTGTTTTTAGGATTGAGTATGTGTAGAGGGAATAAAAAATCATAGAAATTAATTCCTCTGAACTGGAATAAATTAATTCATTGCACATATTTCACCGAATTTTATTGTCCGTACGACATTGATTCTTTGATCTATCTTTGATTCTATCACATACAATTTTTTTTAGATACAATTAATGGCTGCATTTACTCAAAAATTAGCCGTCATCTATCGATCAAATCATACTTTTGAAAAAAGAATGTTTTTATTGGGCTAGCTCATTCGCGGTCCATAAGGAACAAGATTCCACATTTTGTCGAGTATCTATATACTTTTTCACAAACAATAATCCCACGTTTTTATTTTATGCTGACGTATGTATTCAAAATGAAATATTGTCTATCATAAATTTTACACTTTTCATTTCAACATCAGAACAAAAAAATTCAAAAAATGAACAACCTTTTTGACAGCTCGTAACTATTGTTTTGTCAAATTTTCTTTTCGTTGTTCGATAACGGGTATAATTTTTCGCTGTGCTAAAATTATGATTTTGATTTAAATGGCTGTTTTTTATAATGTTTAATTAGAGAATTTATTAGTTTTTAATGGGATATTTAAAAAGCGTATCTGAAGACGCTGTAACACTATTTATAGCTCCCGTAGAAACATCTTGGGAAAGTATCTATCATGTATGTGTTTTTATGTCATTTTAAGATACGCAAAAAAAATGTTTATAGGTATGTGAAAATATTAATGTAGATTAATTTAAACATTATTGCAAAATTCGTTTTGTTTTTCTCTAGTTTTTTCAGTCGCTTAGCTGCAGCGAGAGTATATATGGAATTTTTCCTACTCTGATATTTGCAGTATCAGTGGGTTTGATTCTGTACAAGGAAGGAAATTCCGATTTAAATTTCAGAAGTTACTTCCGACGTCCTGACTGGGCTCAAATTTTATTACAGGTATAAATGTAAATTGTATTTCTCTTTTATCGTACTCTATCTATTATAAAACGTTCACCTGTTTCACCTGTTCAAGCTTTCAATATAATAAAATATTGAAAGCTTTAGAATACTAAATAGTGTTTATTAAAAAATATTCGTAATCATAGTCTCACCTAAAAAGAAAGATTGACTAGCTGAATATCAATCAGTGTGATTGTTATTAGTTCGTTTGCTTTACATTTGGAGAAGGCAGAATATTTTGTAATATAATTATTAAAACAATTATAGTTATAGTTCGAATATTTTATTGTTCCTTGGTATGACTTCAAAATGGTTAGCGTCTCTGTGATCACAGATGTCACATGAAATAGCTTGTATAGGAATGTGTGCCCTTTATATCAGGTAACATGCAATAGTGGCATCTATTATTTTTTTTTAAATGTGTTCACATAGTCGGCTCACTAGAGTTAAAATATTTTTTCACCAGTCATTGAAACGACGAAAGACGATAAACGAATGATTTTCTTTTAAATAATAAAAACATTTTTTCAGTACTATTTCGACAATATATTTATTTAAGTAATTTGCCAACTGGTACATATTACAAACAAGGCTATTTACTCCAAATGTTGAGTGAATTTTTACCAGGTATACAAAACCAAAGGCTTACGAACTGAAAAATAACTGACCGGCAATCATACAATAAATATCTAAACAAAGTAAAATAATTTACAAATAAAATGTTACGGACTTTTTGTATTTTATTGCATATTATTACTAAGAGTTCCTTAATATTTCATGCGTAAATTATTTTACTTTATTTAAATATTTATTGTAAAATCGTCTGTAAATTGTTTTTTCAGTTCGGAAACCTTTGGTTTTGTATACCTGTTAAGTATTAACTCAAAATTTTGTATAAATAGCCTTGTGTGTACAATTTAGTTGATAATACTCGCGACGATCGAAACAAATTATAAAAAATATATTATGCAAATCATATCATAAATGTCTTTTTATTATTTCAAATAAAATGCTTTTCTACAAAGAAGTGACATTTAACACATTAAAAGTAATAAAATTATTATAAGGCACTGGATAAAAATAATGATTTATATGTGCAGTGATTACAATAAAAATATAATATAAGAATAGCAATTTAAAAATATTGAAAAATATGTATTTATTCAGCGCGATTATTTCAACTTTCAGGAAATAATATTATTTGGTGTTTTTATTTTGTCGTTGCGAACTTGGATATTTACGACAAAAGCACTCAGATGGTCTATTGATCAAATTATATGGACGGTAAGTCTGTTTTAAATTATAAGCTTTCTTCCCTGCAGCAACGTTTTATTGAGAATTTCAGCTTCGGAAATATTATGATCTATAAATCAAAACATTCCGCATTAAAGGGCAGTAAAGATTCTCTTTGGGTTTACTTGTTTAAACCTTAATAGTTATTTGGCATATAAATTACGAAAAAGGAAAATGTAATATTTATTTTGTTGCAAGTATTATATAATATTTACCATTTGTCTATGAAGAGAAGCCATGTGACGTGTGATTAAACTTTGAATAAAAAACAGCCAATGGGAACAATATGGATAAAATTGTTTGATGTTTATATTATATTGTATTCTCGTATTTGAAATTGCAAAAAACATACATCGCAAGAAAAAAATGTGATTTTCAAAAAATCATATATGTATAGATATTGTTTCGTTAAATTGAAATATGGTCATAAAATGCTTATTTATTAATGAAGTAATCTATCTATCTTGATCAAATATTAAAGTTCTAAAACAAATCTCATATTCAACGGTAGTCAGACAGTCATCGAAAAATCGTATCGGTATATTTAATTACCGATTAGTTATATCTGTATTAAAAAACAGCTTTGATTCCGGTATCTATAGAGAACTGACATTATTATATATAAAATTTGGAGAATATTGTCAAAACCATGTCCGTTGGCATAATTGCGACACAAAGGAATAAAAAATATTAAAGAATCCAGGAACAGACAATGTAGATAGATCCCTTAGGGCGTACATCTTCCATTGCAATTCGGTTGGGCTGACCCTTTCGATTATCCCTAATGCGAGTAACTCGGGCGCATAAAATTGGTAGTTGGGACTACCCCGAGTAATCGACATACTTTTTTATTTTTATTTATCTATGAAATTTTGTTACCTTTAACCGTTAAAAATCTGAAGTATATTAAAACGAATAATCATATTTTACGTCAAAGAAGATTCGCACTTCAATATGAATATGCATTGCGTATTTTTCCTAGATTCAGTTGTCGGGTCTTTTAGGACTATTAACCAAGAATTGGCGCGATTTTTAAATTCGATAGACTAGCAAATGTCGATATATCGAATTTCGGTAATCAGAGAGTTAAACATAGCCATCGATAAATGCAGCTTGGTAGTAAAACTTTCACTTAGCCAACCAAAAGCTTCAATAAAGACAATTCTTACAGACCACTTGATATATAATATTTCCGCATTTGTGCTAGTGATATATTTTCGCATTTAGGTCAGAACTTCGCAAACTTTTTCATGCCACGGCTTTTCCGAAAATCTTATTATTTTTCAAATCAAAAACTTTATTTAGAATAGCTATATCATATTATTGGACTTGAAGCTAGCCTGAACTTCTCAAATTTGCAAAACACATGTCATAACATGTTATTTAGGAACATCCAAAGTGAAATAATACAGTCATTAATTAATATTTTAATTTCTCCAAAATTACCACTGAATCTATTGAAATTAAAATAATAGTACCCGGTCGGCCGTGAGTGATTACATACAAGTGGAATACATCAACATCGAATGAAACACTGCTGAACAGTTTTAAAACTCTTCTCGGTGGCACCGCCATTGGCAGACTGGTTCTATATTTTAGAGGAAGAAGCAATTTTTGTTCTATTATAGATCCCACAATTATTATTTTATTTGACATATAGACTATATTTTTCAGTTCGCATATCGGCTTCAGTGTGAAACCATAAAATACGACTTCTTGGCCTTTGTCGGTGGACAGGGTGAGTTCATACATCTGACTATTTGCTGGGCCCTCTGTTTGGCACCCGCAAACTACGCCTGCGACAAATACATCAACAAGCTCTTCAACCGACATATTCAACCTGCGTACGTATCTTCACATTTAGATCTATTCATATTGTTTTAATATGCAATTAACCTTTTCCAAAATTTAGATTTTTAAGAAACAGGTTAGGTCATAACTCGAAAGGAGAAAGATGTAACTATTCAAAACGTTACATTACTTAATGTGTAACTAAACATGATGTCTTATGTCAATTGATCGCGAATAAAAAATCCACGATTATAATGGAACCGCCTTGTTTCGTTGCCCGCGTTGCATCGGCGACATCTAATGACATGACCGCTGTAATAATTGATACTTTTTGTGTGACTGTGGGCAGTGTTTCTGATCTAGCCATGCGAATGCGTGGTGTGACCTCGCACCGCTTTCGGCGGGCGCTGCAATAGCTGCGATCCTCGCAGTCTGTAAGGCCTTCATCAGCTGCGCGCTCGGGAACTGTGAGATAATATTCAACGTCATCGGTAGCCTGTACAGAGGGGAAGCAACCGAGAACCAGCCGGAACTTTGAGGTTGTTTACTGCAATTATATTTTAAAATACTATAAAACAAAGAATAAATGTAATAAGTGTAATATTCGTGCGAAGCGAAATATATGTTGATAGATTAGATTTGTCAATTTTTGTATAGAAAATTTTTTGCCAGTAAAATACAACATACCATATAATAATCATCATTTTTACTATGTTAATTTCGTAGTGGAAAGGTAATATATTTTCAAACTTTTTCCTTATAAACAGACATAATCTCACGATAACTAATGCTGTACTTTCTTTCCATTATCCTATTTCAATTTTAGAAATTTGTTAAATAATTACCTTCAATTTCGTTCGAATTGATTTAAGTACATGCATTTCAAAAAAATTAGTGATGTCTTTACAAATCTACAATATGTTCATTTAAAATCTGGAAGTAGTACTGAACAAATTGTGTCTTAATATATGTAAATACTTCACTTAAAGTATTTAAAAAATCGTCATTGTTCGCCTAAAAAAATGAAAAACCAATTTTATTCACAGACTGTCTATAAATGTTAATATCAATTACACAAAGTTCAAAAATTTATACAACATGTATAGTTAATATGTGAATGCATTTAATTGCAATTTGACAGTGATTTTAAGGTGATCTAGCGATCAGATTTATCTGTAAATAACAAATGCATTTTTTTTTAATTGAATTTGAAATTATAGATTTATGTCTTTGCGATGTCTTTTCTGTTAGAGTTTTTCTTAAGTGATTTATCTGTCAAACATATTTGTCTCATTGGTAAAGGTGAACATTATTACGGGTTTTGACAGTGAAAGTGTTTCTGTACTTTCTTCATACGAAAAATTATCAAAGTATTTATAATAAACTGAAAAAGCTGTTTGAATAAAAAACGCAATGTTTCAAAAATCATTAGACGTTTGAATAGCTTCGATTTTATTATATACGCTTTTATTCGAAATAAAAGTTGATTATTTTAACGTATATTTGTCTCTTACAAATCATTTTTGTTTACAGATTATGAAAAAAACACTATATTATTTTAAAGTCGCGTTTTTTGCCAATGGAAAATAGGATTCGACAATCTAATGTTGGCCTTGTTCAACTTTATCGCCAGTCTTTTTACAGAGGTAAAGATTCATCACTCAACAACATTTATATATCTTTAATTATTATTTAATTTTAATATGTTAATAATACTAATCCCTGTAAAGTATCAAATGATTTTTTTCTTGATTGATCTATTGTACCATACTTCAATTTAGTATTTTCTTCATTGGCACAATTAAAGATTTTATTCAACTCAATGTCAATGAAACTTATTTTGAATTCGTGCCTGGAAAATGGCTGAACCATTGAAATTTACGATTAAACATGTGTTTTTAAAATACGATAAATAAAGTTCCTCAAATCCATTCATTCTATCTCGGAGCCTGAACATATTATATTTAACCCTTGATTAATAGATAAATTTATAGTTTTTATTGTCTCTCCCATTATTGAAAAGATCATTTGAATCATGTATGATTCTAACCTAAAATACTTTACTTAATATTTTGAATTGATTTGTGTGGCATCCACGTAGATTTTTAAAATGTACCATCTGTAGTACCCGAAGCCTAAGCGTTGGAGGATGATCCCTAATTTTTTCCATAGTTTATTAAAGCGATAATACTAAAATATAACTACCAGTCGTGAAAACATGGGATCCCATATAATACGATAACACTGGCTTAGTGTAAATTCAGCCCTCTGGAGATATTGACATAAAATAGAAAATCACCAAATCTTTCATCGTAACATTTCAATACACTTTGTATTAAATTTCGGTTACCGGGTAAAACAAAACAAAAGAATTAAACATCTTGACAAAGCAGAACAAATGAGAAATATTTTTTTTATATATTTGATATAAATTTTATATTTCAGAATTGAATAGGATCCAGGGTACAAAATTTTAGGTAAATAATTAATAATTTTACTTGTTGTGCAAGACTTTTATAATATGGTTTTGATAATTATTTCGATATAACGCCACCATCAAAAATATGCTCGAACTTTATGCTATAAATTGTTTTAGAAGAGAAGGACAATATATCGCTTCTCTTATTCAATTATTATTTTTATTTAAATTGAAATATGTTGAGTTTCGAAATATTGCGAAATCGCTTGAGCGTCTTGTGTTTGGTTTAAGTTGTGATGAATTGATTTCTGTTTGGTTATTATGGAGGTTATTAACTGTAGCGGAGTTATGTTAAAGAAATTACGCCTTTTAATAATGAAAAAGTGAACAAATTTACCGTTTTGTATTTTGACCAAATCAATTTTGCTTTTATTAAATGTGGTCCTTTTGGGTCACACTGTGCGAGCTTCCAATATCTGAGAGGTGGGCTGTAAACGGACCGCCCTTGACGACTTCCGTCTCCCTCAATTAATGGTATCCCTATCGTTAATTAACCGCGACGCTTATCTTCAGATTATCGATTCGATGAAGTGTGGCGAAGGTGTACACACTGCTCTCCCCACCGTCTTCTTCGCCGCGTCAGCAACCACTCTGCTAAGGCAACTCACGCACGTCATGTTTAAGAGGTCCATATTCAGAAGATTGACGAGATGGGAATCGTTCTTGCAGGTTTGTAAAACCATGGTAAACGGCACGCCATTTGCTACGACAGGCGTATCCACGGGCCAAAGCAGAAAGTAATTTGAACCAAAATACCATCAATATTTTATTACATTTTTGGCAGTCGATATATATTGCGTTGACTGAAAGTTTAGGAATGTTATGTATATGTCACTAATCAGATATTGGGGGAACTTTTTAACCTGTTCTTCTGAACCATGTATAGTATGGGTAGCCAAACTTTTAAATATTACGGGCGACCTTCTTTTGAAATTATTGGCGCGAGGTCTAACACTACAAATAGTCATTAAAAGCCAAAAATAAACAAAGATAATACCAACGTTAAGTTATTTTAATTGAATTAACGAAAATATAAAAATATTGTGTAAAAATTGAGGTTATATTTAATGTTGCAATGGCGCCGCTAGGAGTCATATTTTATATAAACCTTAAGGAAATCTGCTTTTCAAATATGTCAACTCTGTATCTCAGTATATACAATATTTGTATTTTTTTTAAAGCTAAACTTTAAAAAATCCATAACTGGCCAATAATTATATGTTTCACATAATGTATATTTTCAGGGAACTGTTACTCTTTGGATGATAGTGTATGCTATCGAAGCATGGATTATGTGCGTGAAGATTCTAGAATGGGCTATTTACAGATGGGCAGAAAGTGTAAGCTGTTAAATTATATTCATTTTTTTTTATCGTCAATGATACCATGATATTGGTGAAATTTTAAACGAGATCAATAGGTACGTTTCAATGAACAGAGTAGCAGACTAAAAGTGCTGATTTCTAGTCTTCAAAAGACCAATGCATGTAACAATATATTGACCAAACTGTACACATTGTAACCCAGAAACCGTCAATACTACAAACCATTTCAAAGCACGGTTAGATTATCTTTGATGAGTGAAATCACTTTTGTTGTCATTTAATTTATGATATCGACTGAAGGTTAATGGAATTTCAATATTAAATTTGAATTTTTACAACTTTGTACGATTTCACATGTTTTGCCACTAACGACGCGGGTTTCGCCTTTCAGCATCTTCAGGCATTTCTGTCGTACGGATGAAACAGAACTGATATTGTGATAGCTTAATTAATATTTGGTAAATTTTTCAGAACACTTTTATAACACATGGACATCCAGCATACATGATTTCCAGCAGCGAGAGAATACTTATGATTTTGTTAGAGAAGCCGTACTATCTTCACCAAACAATTTGCTGGGTCTTCGGCTTATCGATATTCGTAATTACGATTATCGATTCAGTCACATCTGAGTCTCCTCATCGCATTGTGATATGGTAGTTATTTGTTTCTCAATGAATGCTTGCAGCCAAATATGCTTTCAATCTTATTGGCCTTTTAGTAGAAGAAAAATATTAAACATATTATTTACTTTATTTTCATTACTGATATTATGTGAAAAAGGCTTTTAGGCAGGTTAACAGCAGCCAAATTCATGGAAACTTAATTTCAATGACAGTTCAATTTTTTTAAAGAAAAAAACATAAGTAGAAATTCTTATCAGTTTTGAATGCTGGATTCTGATTCATAAAACACACCAAAGCCAGATATAAAATAAAATCCTGCTTAAAAAAAGCTTTCATTCATTTGTATCTGAGCAGTCAAAGCAAACATTCAAACGATTCCAATTCCGGGAGTTGATACCAGAATAGTGACTCATGTGTCACTGTATCATAGCGCATATTCCACAAACATTTTTGAAATTGAAGTAAGAATTTCTACGAATTATAGAAAAACATTATTGCTTCTTCTATAAAGTAGATCATCCTCAACTGGTGACTGTCGACAACTGTGAGGATACCCAACAAGTACATGCAGAGATAATTTTGTAGTTGTAAATGGTCAGTTAATGTGTCAACTGTTGAGACTGCTGATTGCAGTGTGTTGATAGCAGGCACTTAAAAAAATGTGTGCTTGTGTTTGATTAACACCAATATTATTGATTTAATTTTTCAGATATTTTGTGTTAAAATATCTTTTATGCGGCCACAATGAAAAATTCTATGAATTCACTTTACACACAGATTTGCGATCTGAAGACTATGTGTAATAATATAAAATTTGGTTACAGGGTTGCACCAAATCCATGGCAAAACACAGAAATTGGAACCAATGCTTATTATTTGCATAGACCAATCGATCTCACGAGCAGACATGTGAATCCTCGCAGCGAAAATAAAGATTTAAAAAGAAGTAAAAGTGCTTATACCATAAAGAAAAAATTCGAAAATGAAAAGAGATACCGTTCGCTATCTATATAACAGTATATAATTATTACTGGCATTTCTTATTTTTAACAAAAATTTATTATGATTTCTAAAGTCTTATCTTGTTATATCATATACAAACCCTGCCAATAGTTGATGTAACCTATGATTATGAGGCGTTGATTTTTTGTCTTGTTTTCTGTGAAAAAGATATTATGATTTTTGTATCCCATGTCATGCTATTTTTAATTCCATGGTTACACTAATCGACAATGGTGTTCATGCTATAAGCATGAATAAATGCTGTGTTATATTTCACACAAATAATTTCTGCTGAAGTATCATATAAAATCCCTGTAATCAAAAGGTCAATGTATATCTGTACAAGAAATATGTCATTCTGAAATCTGTAAATGCACAAATGAACTAAAATGTAGCTCTACCTAAAGAACAGTTACGTGACAAAGACTAGAGATACTGGGACACAATGCTTCGCTGTTTATTAAGAATTAATTTGACAAGCAAGATGTTCACCGATTTTTCAGTACTATATCTGTAAACTAATCTTGTATAATTTTTAATATAATTGTTGACCTTTTGCCAAGGTAGTCAAAATGACAACTGCTTACCTGTTTATTTTACATATACGCTATGGAGTGCTCTGATGAGGTTGACTTAAAGAGAGCAAAATGCACAGAGTTCCAAAGTTTTTTTTTTATCAGATCAGTTATAGCGAGAATTTTATTTTGAATACCTAGATTGCTTATTTCATTATCTCATTATAAAGAAGAGTATTGAATCAACATTTATTGAACTGGAATAGGTAAAGCGTAGCAAGAAAATATTCAATCTCTCAACATGCTCGAGGGTCATTCCTTTTAATGATGTTCATCTCCAAACAATGTCAGAGATATTAAATGTTGATCAAACCATCATAATGTTACAAGGGTCAATAATATAATGTGAAATAAAAATACAACATCTTTAATTGAAGGATTTATTTGCAATAAAAATAAACATCTTTTTGTGAGCACAATTACTTAGAAGTAATATTTTATTAATCATCATCTGTTTTACTTCTCTTAGCACTTTTTCCTAGATTTGAGAGGGGGTTCTTTTGTCTAGCCTAAAACAAAAAAAAATATTTGACTTTGTTGCCAAAAATCCAACATAAAATTCAATAAAACTTTTTAAATTACTATATTTTTTACTAAGTATAATGTCCCATACCTTGTTCTTAAGTGCTTTACTGCTACCAAAGCTATGTTTGTTCCTTTTCCTTTTGAGAGAATTTTCGGTTACAGGCTGTGCTGGCTTGTTGCCCGTAATTCCTTTCACTTGCTTGAGAGCTTCAGGAATAATATACTCTGGCACATCAGCCAAATGTTGTTGCACTCTAACTGTATGCAACGCTTTATCATGCCGAAGAGCGAGCAACTCTTGTGGATTGTCATCGAAGAAACCCTAAAAATATTACAAAACATTTAGATGAGTTAAAGAAAAATTAACATGAACAAATTATTTTTGACGAGAGTAACCTTCGTTTTATATAAAATAAACATTGATAAATTTGCTATTCCACTAGTTATGTTACTTAATATGACACGTATTTCAATTCCTTGAGAAGCATTTTTAGAATAACATTATCATAAGCTTAATTATTACCAAATGACCATATTTAACAAAAAGAGGAATGTAGAAATTAATAAAATCTTCGACATAACACGTGGATCAATAAGTCCCGGGACTGACACATAGATGGCGTTGCCAACAAAAGTTCCGTATGATATTTCATAAGTACCAACCTTCAAAAGATACCTGTCAAAATTTCATGACATTCTGATGTTTGGTCCATGAGTTACAGTGATTTTAGTGACGCTCGTCTTGATATTCTCAGAATAATGGATTCGAAACAATTTCGTGTGTTGATTTATCATTGTTTTTTGATGAAAAAAAACACAGTGCAAGCTCAGCAATGGCTTGAAAAGTGCTACAGGGAATCTGCTCCATCAAAAACAACCATTTTTCGGTAGTATGCTGAGTTTAAACGTGGTCGTACAGACACTGAAGATGCTGAACGCTCTGGCCGGCCAAATGAGGCAATTACCCCGGAAATCATCAAAAAGTCCACCAAATCGTTTTCGAAAACCGTAAATTAAAATTGCGTGAGATAGCTGACACCTTAAAGATATCATACGGCAGTGTGTACACTATTTTGCATGAACATTTGTCTATGAGGAAGCTGTTGTCAAAGTGGGTGCCGCGTTTGCTCACAGTGGATCAAAAACAACGTGTCGTTGATTCTGAGCGCTGTTTGAAGCTGTTTCGCCGAAACAAACAGATTTTTTGCATCGGTATGTGACAATGGACGAAACCTGGATCCTTCACTACACTCCAGAGTCAAAGCGGTCGTCAGCCGAGTGGACTGCAGTCGGTGAGAAGCGTCCAAAGCGGCCAAAAACGCAAATGTGGACCGGTAAGGTTATGGCCTCAGTATTTTGGGATGCTCATGGAGTTTTGTTCATCGACTACCTTGAAAAAGGTAAGACCATCAATAGCGAACGTTACATTGTCCAATTGATGCGTTTGAAGAACGAAATCGGTGAGAAACGGCTCCAAATGAAAAAGAAGAAAGTGCTCTTTCACCAAGACAATGCGCCGTGTCACAAGTCGCTCGCTACAATGGCGAAATTGCATGAATTGGGCTTCGAATTGCTTCCACACCCACCATATTCACCGGATCTGGCCCCCAGCGACTACTACCTGTTTGCAGACCTCAAAAAAATGCTCCAAGGAAAGAGATTCTACTCCAACGAGGAAGTCATCGCCGAAACGAACGCTTATTTCGAGGCCAAAGATAAATCGTTCTACAAGAAAGGTATTGAAATGTTAGAGAAGCGCTGGACTGATTGTGTTGCTCTTGAAGGAGACTATGTTGATGAATAAAGTCGAATTTTGCCAAAAAAACGTGTTTTTCTTAGTTAGTCCCGGGACTTATCGATCCAAGTGTTACTACAAGTAAAAAAAAGAGAGAGAAAACAGGACATGTGGTTTAACACTAACAAATTTATTTTCCTCGGAAAAAACTAAGTTTTCACTACCAAACTAGAAATCATTTTAGTAAGTTGCATCATGCTCAGTTATTGTCTCTAGCTCAAGTAGTAACAATACAGGTATTTATAAAGAAGAGAGCGTGTGTAAATAAACCAAGACTTACTTTAAGTTTTTTACAATTGAGAAGTTCAATTTTGATTTCTTTGAGTCGAGCCTCTCTCACTGCTATTCTTGTAACAGCTCTCCATGCATCTTTAGATCTGTACCTGAATCCTTCAACTTGTTCTAGACAAAATTCATATGTTCTGAAATACCGAATTATAATAAAAATTAAAATGTAATAATAAACATGAGAAATTTACATATTCACTGCATTTTAGTCAGAGAGAAGATTAAATCGACACTGTTTTGATCAGAATCAAATGAATTGATTCTACCAATTCGGTAATAATGATGTCATCACTAAAGCAGCAATAAGATTATATTTGTGCAGCCAAATAAAACCTCATTTAAAAAATCATAGATCAGCAATTCTTAACCTTTATGAGATCATGACCCAAATCGGGGTAATAATTTTCATTTCCTCACTGAAGATTGTACAAGTAAAATAGCACAAGTCAATAATTCACTTTTATTATACAAAATGCAGTATTGGTAACATTTGAGAGATCTTGTGAATGTGAACCTTGGCTTTGAATGACTTTTGAGTTCATTTAATAAAGAATGGACTATGTTTGCTACTGCAGGTAATTTTTCAGGTTTATGGATCTATAAACTAATTGTCCTAAAAAGGAATGTTATTATCAACAAAATATTTTGCGATCCATAGGTTACGAATTACTGTTAATACAAGGAGGGATATCACTTACTTTAATACATTCTCCATGTTGTAGCCTTTCGACAAATGTTCTTCAACTTCAGTCATTAGCGGTTTTTCTCTCATTGACACGAATGATAAAACAGTTCCCTAAAAAAAAAATATAATCGAGTTATTTAAAAAAAAAAAAAAAAACAAACAATTGTAACAAAGTATATTTATTTTTTTTGTAATAATTTGCGTTACCTTGTCATTTCCACGTGCTGTCCGCCCTGCTCGGTGGACATACGAACTGACATCTGGTGGGAAATCAAAATTGATAACATTCGATACACACTTAAAGTCAATTCCTCTGGACACTCCTGACTCTTTGTCTTTCTTCCGTTTTGATGGCAACTGTTGGCCTTTCTGAAGAAGATACATTTAATTAAATCTTGAGATATAACAAGTGTTCTGTCTTTTCGCATATAAAGGAATAGTATTGCAGCTTAACAAGCAGTATTATTTTAAAATAGTTTTAATCATATTATATATTGTCCTTTTCTTCTATTCATTACTAGTAGATTCAGCTCTTTTGAAATAACAGATAATTATTATTGTGATTAAAGACAATTAGATTAAATTTTATTAAAATTATATATAGTTTCACTATGAGCGCTTGTGCTTCCAACATTGAGCATTTGACTTTCTAATGGAGATTATCTTAACAGAAGTTTTTTTATGAGAACTGCATATTTCTCAGTCCTTTCATTTTTGAATGTGTATAAAAGAATGAGGCTAGGACAAGAATATTAGTTAACTAAAGGTTGGATGTGTGAGATAAAATTTAAGACTTCACAAACATTTAGTTATTCAACCATAAATTAATTGCACAATTTTCATTGTTAGAACCAGTCAAATCCAAAACCAAACCCAACAAAAATGATCACTGTACCATAGATAAATTATTCTAGTCACTAATAAGCGGATGTTTTTTACACAATTGTAAATTATTGTTGGTTACAAATAAGGAAAAACTAATTATTCAATAAATTTCCAAGATAATTTTGCAATGGGGGAGAGGTTTAATTAGATAACATTGTATTATTTGAACCTTTTTCTTCTTTTTTTCTGGTTCTTCAGGGACAAGTAAGCCCCCGTCTGGTTTCTCAAGGGATTTTTCATCCGATGCAATAATTATTTGATAAACATCCTTGTTGAACTGACTGACAGCCAAACAACGAACGGCGGCCGGTAGCTCAGAATTCAAAACACAAGCAGGAATTTTAAACTGTTCCAAGTAAAGTTTAAGTCTGCAAAAGAAACCATGAATAATTCTTAAGTTTCAGTGTAAAACAATCTTATGATGGTGATAGAATTAATATTCAATCACTCGGCTGTGGGAGTAGCAATAAACAGCTCATTTTTAATTGATATTGGACAAAATATCAACTTGGTGTAAATTGACCATATTTTATTTTGCTGATAAACATGCTTTAGAAAATTTTTAATCTTACTATAGACAGGTTTTACCTAAAAATATTTCAGTCTTTTCACAACTGACAATAAAATGGACAATAATTAATAACTATTTATAGACTAGAATTTACTCTAAATGAAACTCTTTATGTTATGGTGTTTAATGTGATAAAATCTTTTCATCACTGAAAAATTATGTGATCATATAGAAAATATTGAAATGTGTGTGAAATAATTTAATTCACCACCAAAGCGACCAAATATTCAAAATCTATGCACGGTACGACTTACTTATAACATCTGTCGACAGTTCTCACGAATATAATGGTTTTGCCTCTGACCAGATTCAGTTTAAGAAGAGCATAGAGGATTGCAGCTTTGTCATTTTCTTCTGCTGTCAAATGGTAATGTTCCAATTGAGAAGACGGTGCTAATTCAGGTTCTTCTAGTTTGAGAATGACGGGATTTCTTAAAATTATTTTTTTTAAGTTCTGAACATCTTCTGAAAGAGTGGCAGAGGCGAGGACAGCTTGATAAACTTTGGGCATAAAACTGAAAAACACAAAAAAAATATTGACATCAGTTATTTACGTGGCATGACTACTAAAAGTATTTTGTCTACTCATTGCTCATACTCATAGGAAGTTTAAAAAAAAAACAAATCTTAAGTTATAAAAACCAATGAATTATTCTCTTTTAAAAACAGAAAATCATTCAAAACTTTATATATTGAATATTGCTCGTAAAAACAATATTTTTAACGAGCATTTTAACTAGTTATTAGATTAAGTTGATTTCTTTATCATGTTCACGACTTATATCGAGGAGATGTTCCTAATGGAGTAACTCAAAAAGAAAGTTGTCAGTCTCTTAACCTTTCTGTCTTTTAACCCACTGATTGCTAATGTTTCAATTATTGTGACATCATGTTTTATAATGTTGGTAGTGATAAATCTATTATGAACGAGTTAATTTTGTATAGAAATATATCATGATTTTTGCTGAAAACCCCATAAGTTTGTTTATCACCTATAGCACTAATTTTATTTCTTAATATCCTTTACATCACTTAGCAGAGAATGGGGTGAAGATGATAAAAGGAATAATAGCAAGCTAATCAATCTCTCTATGACCTGTTTAATTCAGTCAGGGAGGGGACTTATAATAATGAATGGAAAATTATAAACATTCACGCGTTTTTTTATATAAATCAAGGATTCAAATATGACCCAAACAATGAAAGTTCAAAGGTAAACATGAAATAAACTATTGTAAATTATCGTGGTAATGGTCAGATGAGTAAGAATCATAATATGTCAGGAGAATCAAAGATCTCGTAATGGACCAATTTTAACAATACAATTTGGACAATAAATACATCAACTTAGGTGATACAATGGATACAATTTTTAGTAACAATAATGGATCAAATCAATAGCATTTTACCTAATACAAATGAAAATAAATTTGGACTAGGCAATGTGAAGTGAAATAATGAGTTTCACAGTAACAAAAAAAAAAAAAGCAACCTCAGTAACTCTTTCACTTCATCTTCATATCCAAATGAAAATACCAGATCGGCTTCGTCTATAACAAGCATTTCAAGACCAGCTTTTAAATTCATGTGATTGGCTTTAATGTGACCCAAAGCTTTTGATGGTGTTGCAACAACAATGTCTGGCTTTTCCATCAATAAAGGTTTCATCAGTTTGATATCTCCATCAATAGATAGATCTATACATCGCACTTCACGCGCACATTTGAGAGTAAGATCGGCAACGGCTGATGAAATCTGCAAAGTGTAAGAAACTATTACTTGTATTCTTGTCTGAGATCTAATCGGATACCTATGATTGAGGATATTCACTTTGTGGAGAGTGTATGCAAAAGTACATTTAAGTATAAATTTAACCTACATTCATTGTAACATTAAGCTTGTTTTTCCCAAATGAATTTGGCTGTTACCTTGTGAATTTTTTTTTTTAAATACAACATTTTTATCAATAACTGCGTTATTTTTGTACAAATCAGTTGATAATGCTCGCGTTGATCGGAACCGGTCCTGATCAATAAATATATTGTGGAAATAAGTACTAAAAAATGTGTTTTTATTATTTAAAAAAATTAACCTATATTATGAGTTTTTTTATTATTTTAAATTGCCACTAATGTTAAAATGTTTTTCACGTGATAGTAAATTACTTACCTATTTAAGATTAATGAATGCGGGCAGTGACTTATATTATAGACGGAAATTGCTTCGTACATGCGTAATTAACACATTGTGATGAAAGAATTGATTTGTCAAGGAGATAATATTGAACAGAGCTCGAAAATGAGTTACATTTGATCAATGTCATTTTGTATAACTTACTTGGTTGCAAAGTTCTTTACTGGGTGCCAATATCAAAGCTTTAATTGCCTGTTGAGTGTCATTCTGCTTTGAATTCAAGATTCTTTGTATTGTGGGAACTGTAAAAGCAGCAGTCTTTCCGGAGCCAGTTCTCGCGCGAACCAAAACATCCTTGCCTTCTAGTAATAATGGAATAGCGCGTTCCTGAATCAAGGTGGGCGTCATCCAACCGAGCTTTGCAATAGCCTGTAAAAATATGATAGTTGAAAAAAAAGCAAATTTGGTTAAGGATTACTTCTAAAATATAGATAGTGGTTCTTCTAATCTAGAATTTCCAATCTTACTGCAAAGAATTTTATCGGATTCTCACCTTCAAAATTCTGTCGTCTAATTCCATCTCATGGAAATTAGGAACCTTCTCCTCGTTTGTTTCCCCCATATTTTATTTTTAAACTAATTTACAATCTCAACACAGTACCGTCAAATTACACTACCATAACATAACCTTACTATTTTCACACGAGGGTGATTGACGAAAACGTCAGATTGATAAACAAAAAAACATGTTAACCTAGTAAACTTTACCGACCTCATCACAATTTTCCAATAATACCGAATTTTTCATTACAGCTATAAATTCAATTCTATGAATATGGATTATGCAAAAATATTTTTTTTTAAATTATTAAAAAATTTTAGTGCCTTTAACCAAATATTTCATATTCAATTTTTATATATTGAAAATCTGTGAAGGAAGTGAAAATGATATATATATACATATATGTATATTACACAAACGTAAACAACTTTCAATAATCGCGGAATATAAATATATAAACCGGTATACAATTTATTTTGCCTATATATGTGTGAGAAGTCCCAAATATTTTTTGCTACAATAACAATAATTTTTATTTATTTATTTTATTTCAGCTAATAATGAATTTTCAGACTATTTTTTTAATGATATGGCGAATAATAAAATATCTTCATCATTGATTACAACATAAATTAAAAAAAAGAAAACAATATGTATAAAATGAAAAACCATAAATTACAAATTTGAACGTATATATGTGTTTTTTAACAATAAAAATAACATTAAAGTAAAATGTGTTTTTTTACATAAAAAAAACTGGACTAAAAGTGAAAAAAATACCTCTCAAAAAATAAATAAGTAAACATTATTTTCACGAAATAATAAAACTTTTCTTTTCGATTTTAAAAACACAATGTAAAAGTTCTTATTATTATTAGTTATCTTAAAACTAATCAGATCAGTATTTTTGAACATGTGATGCAAGCTTTTTGCGTATGAAAAAATGAAAAAAAAACAAAAAACTAAATAATAAAGACATATTTTTAGTACTTTTTACAATACATTTTAAGTAAAGGCCGATTTCACTCATCACGTTCATGATGAATGAAACTGGTTCTGATCATAAACTTTATTGTGGAAATAGTACTAAAGAAATCGCCAATAACTATTTAATTCACATTTTTTTACATTCTCTTACTGACTCTTTACCATGGAGAACCTCTCTTGCTTGTAGAATACAATCGATCCCACCTAAACCATTCAATTTAATTCCAATTGTATGTTATATTATAGAGGGCTAGGCAGGAACCCACAACTACTTTTTGTATCAATTTGAAGTAGAAGAACGGGTATCAAAGTGTTTTAAGCCATGTGATTATAGCCTATATAAGTTTTCCGAAAACAGTCCGCAACCCATTAAAGTATGTATACAATAGAATATTACTTTATTACACGGTGAAAAAATAGCAATGTATTTTAGTTCTACAAAATTACAAAATACATTGCTATTTTTTCACCGTATTATAATGGAGTTCTATCAAGTAAATGCCAATTCAATCAATATATTTCTTTATTGGTATATATAAACAATAAATATACTTAGGGAGTATATGGGTAATATATTGTCTATGATATCTATGCTTTACTCCTGTCAAAAGCGAAGCCAAGTTTGTAAATCTGCGGTGTTTTTCCAAATGAAAGCACGATGCTTAAGTTTATATTGCCCGCAATAAATATATTTGGCCACAGTAATTCAGCACCGAAAAACGTTATATTATGTTGTAGTAAAACGAATATTCTATTTCCAAAATTATTAAGGACTTTCTCAATTCAGCCAGATATACAAGATCATAACCATGAAAAAGTCATTAATGTCGCTATCATTGGTCTTCCGAATGCAGGGAAAAGTACACTTATCAACAGCCTGGTTGACCGTAGAGTGAGTACAATACTTGTTTATGTTATATTATTATTATGTATACTACCATTATTGTATAATCAATTTCATTCTATATCAACAATAATAAATGCTTTAAATCTTAAGTGAACAATAAATATCGTACTGCTGCTTGATAATGTGGTCGTTTATACTTACCCGAAAACCTTAAATCTATAAATCATGTATTGCACAATTTGTTTTTCATTAAACTGCCAAAAGAATTCGATACATCCTAAAAGCTATGAAAGTTGCCCGTAGTATTTATACATACAATTGAAGCTAAATATGCTCAACAGTAGTGCTCTGCAACCGGTACATCGATGTGCCACTAGACGATGCTGGAAATTTTTTTTAGATTTTAGATTTAAAAATATTTTGTGAAAATGTTATCACATGGTAGCTGAAATAAATATTTTTTCGTCAGAATTATATCTTATAAGTACATAAATATATACAAGATCTACAACATTAAACGTAAATTTATAAAATAACATAATTGTACATACATAAAAAAAAAACAATGCAGAAAGAATGAGTTTTAACAAATGCGCCAATGATGCATATTCCGTTTTTTTATAAATATTGACTTATGGGATGCTGCGGAATTTCGGAAAAAGTATTGGTGTGCTGTGGAAGACAAGGTTATGGAGCCATGGTCTACAGCATGCTACTCTTTTTCTTTCAAAATTAACTATATGCTAATAATAACAATACACGAAGTATCAATTTACCCTATTATATTTTAAATGGTAGCTGATCATTGTCTATCTAAAAACCTTTCATCAAAAGATTATTGTACTGCTATTGGTGGTATTGTTTAAATAATTATGTTATACAAAATTGAATGTCATTCTACTCAAATAAGTAGTTATTAAAATTATTTCAGGTATGTATTTAACTCCTAGCTTTATGGTCTATATTTTTCCTGAGTAATCCCTTTTGTACATAATGGATATAAACTATTTGTGGTGTGCCAGGTCTATTGCAATGCCTGAAAATGTCAAAAGGCGAAACATGGGTTGCTGGTGGAAAATATGTGGAAATGTTGCAGTAATATTTACTCAATGAAATCAATCTCTTAAACTATTTAAACAATTTTCAGAAAGTATGTTTTGGTTTTTCTTCCAATTCTAGCTAAGTAATCTATGGACCCGACTGTTAAATCATCATTTATTTGAATGTAAAAAAAAATCCTTAAAACCTTAAAAATATTCAATTATTCAAAGGATATTTACCCCAAGGGTTTCGTTTATTTAGAATAGTAATTCAAATATTTCTCATCTTTTTGATTGTAATCTTCTTGGCATGTAAATTTTTTGTGTATTTTTCTTTTGTTGGGAAAAAATATTTGAAGAAAACATTGTATCAATATTGTCTTAATTGATTGTTATTATTGTAGGTTTGTGCTGCATCAAATAAGGTACACACGACCCATAAAATGGCAAAGGCTTTTTATACAGTAGGCAATGCGCAGGTTGTTTTTATTGACACTCCTGGAATAATTACATCCTCTGAAGAAAAGAAGTAAGTATATTTGTAGAATCTTTCTTGATGTTACTCAAAAATGAAATAAATTGTGTGAAATCCCACATTTATATTATTTGTTAAAAAAATCCTTCTGCATCTGAGTTCGACAAATCTGTACTGTCACAAGCAATCAAAAAGTGATTGTCATAAAGGGAACCGTAAGCTTATTTTACAAACTAAAACAAATGTAAACAGTTTCAAATCAGTGAGCTTAAAATTATATTGCCATGCATTATAAATTACTAATGCAATATGAATTGCAAATAACAATAAATTATCAACAGATGTCATTGTCGTGTCCAACTGTTAGTTTTTACCATAATTTTTCCAGTTTACTTTTAGTAAAAATAATATTAGTATTATTATTATGAAGTTTCTAATTTTAACACCTGTTTCACCTCTCTGTGAAGTATCTTCAGACTACCTTCTTAAATACATAAATGGTGAAACAATGTGTGAAAACCAGTCCGCTAACAATGTTTCTTTCGAAACCATTGTATATAATTTTCAATAATTGCAATATATAGTTATCAATCCTTGATGTTTTCTTCATTGAAAATAAATAAATTTGTCTCAAGTAATCCACTTTACTGTTTTGTTTTTATACAAGAAGAATATTTAATATGTTGACATATTTCTTTTCTAGATTTAAACTTTCTAAGGAAATGATGAAAAATGTAAATAATGGATTAGATAAAGCTGATGTTATTGGAATTATACAAGATGTCAGCAATACATGGACTAGAGATAGCCTTCATCATTTAATAGTAGATATATTGAATAACCGACGGGAAATCCCTAGTTTTCTCATTCTTAATAAGGTACATTTATATTTACGAATTCTCTTAAATGATTTACAGTAAAAATTTTAAGTGTTTCAAAATACTGATTATACGATTCTACTATTATGAAATATTAAACCTTAAAAAATAAGCTGAATGATCTGTTCAAAAAATCTGTAAAACATTGTTGGAGAGGAAATATTGATTTCAATTATTGTTTCTTATTGAAGATATTATTTATGCCCTTGACCAAAATAAAATTATTCATTTTATTTCTCTCTATTTAAGAATTCTGTAAATGGCGATTTTTTTCGATTTGTAGAAGAAAGTAAACCTAATTTTTATATCAGTTCTTCTGTTTATCAAATTGTTTTAAAACTAGAATAAATTTATCTCAATCAAGAGATTGACAGAGTTGATTAATTGCATCAACGCAATGCATATGCAATAATGCAATATCCCACTTGGATTTCAGCAACAGTTGTCAAATATTAAAAATAGCCTTTAAGAAACACTGATAAAGATATCGAACTTTTCAGTTTTAAATAGCGGAAATATATTTTTTCAGATCGATATTTTAAAATCAAAACGGAAACTTTTGGATGTAATAAGAGTATTATGTAATGGAGTAGTTGCTGGTAATCCGGTGGAATTTGGATCGAAGCTTATTAAGCGTAGGCCAGTGAATGTCAGTCGTGGATTTGATGGATTCTCTGATGTTTTTATGGTATCAGCCCTAGAAGGAGATGGCATTAACCGCATTAAAGTAAGTATTTAACATGATTCATCCCCGTTCATGAATATTTTTTTATCTACTATTTATTGTGATACCTTTTTATTAAAACCTTTTGCCGATTAATACTGAACTATACTGCGAGTCTTTATCAAAGTTCAGCTACCCACAATTGGAATTATAAAAGAGTTTTTTGAAATCTGAATAATTTCATGAGATAAATATTTTATACCCAAAGCAAATACATATTGAGGAAGATTACGAGTAGTATTCATTAGCAATCCACACCCATTTCCAACGTGTAACATATGGTCACCTAATGTAGATATATCAATGGCAGTTTTTCTTTTAGAATGGCTTCTATCAGAGATAAAAGGAAAGGACTAGTAATGATCTTATTACTCTTGTTAAATCCCATTTTTTTGTAAGAATACGTGGTAGTTACAGACCGGCGAATTTATGTAATCTAATATTGATCTTTTTCCCCCCAGGGCTACTTAATTGCTAATGCCAAGCCGTGCAAATGGCCATATCCAGTTGACGTTTGGACCGATCAGACTCCTGAGAAATTGATCATGGAGACTGTCAGGGCTAAGTTTATGGATTTTCTGCCCCAAGAAATTCCTTACAAAATTATCACAGAAATAGAGTTGTATGAAAAAAGGCAAAATCCGGACCGCGTGATAACTTCAATTGTTGTAACATGTCCCACGGAGAGAATGGCAAAATTGATTGCCGGCGTTGGGGATGGAAAGTTGAAACAGATCACTGATGCAGCCAGATATGATCTTATGCAGATGTTCAAAGAACAAGTTACGTTGACCATATCTCTCCGTACAGATAACCGAATTCAGCCTAATTAATAAACGGCTTCGAACATAAGACATTACTCAATGGGTCTTATTTTAGTGAAGTGATCTTTTAATGATGTTATGTTACCACATATATTTACTGCAAGAAATCAGATATAATAAAAATTTCATATATTATATAGTTTTGTATTTTAACAGAATTTTATGGTTAAATTAGCGCCCAATCAATTGAATCAATAAAAATTAAATCCATCTATCTAGTATTTTTCGGAAAAAGCTATCTTAATAAATATACAATAATTATGTACTTTCTTTACCAAAACAAAAAAGATGCGGGATATAATTATTATTGAGCAGGAAAATTTACACAAAGTAATAAAACGGAACATAAAACTGAAAACAATTGTTTCATTTATTTTACTAGCATAGTTCCCTCTGCATTCAACACAATGGCTTAAATTGCATTAGCAATTTATTGAATCTAAAGCTAATTAACACAATGAAAAAATTGTGATGTATTTTGTTTTTACAAAAATTATTAGGTTATAAGTTGATAGCTATTTTAGCTTACGCCTGAAGTTCTAATCTTCAAGTGAATGTTTTAATTGAAAACAGAAATTATAAAACATATGATGTTAAAACTAGAAATAATGATAAAAGTAATATTTTTTCATTTTTTATCATGATAGATAAATAATTTTACCAATTGTAAACAAATATTTCCCAATAGAGAGTTATGATGATTGTTGCAAGACTACAATGTTAAATTTATCTGCTCTGGGTTTATGCGTCCTGTCAAAAATATGTTAAGATCAGATGTAGTTGACAATCAAATGATTACAGTTTATAGATTATCATAATAATCCATTATGCAACCGCCGAAAAATTGTTCCTATCGTTTGACAATGACACTATTTGGCAATAAAATTTGTTTGTTCATCTCTCATGTCAAGTGCTAACTATCATGATATATAGATAAAATTATAATGTTTGATGTGTATTGTATATCTTATCGTTTGTTACATAATAATTAACATCTAGTTGAATGGATCAGACATTTTTTACGGCTATATGAAAAAACCACTTTCAAAATTGATGTACAGGAAAACTCCCATTTACACTAGTCAGGATCGTGTTGTTTAGAGTAGTGTAAATGGGGGAGTAAATTTTATGCAAAATTAGGGATTTTGTTTTTTTTCCATGAAAAATGCATAACTAAGACTGTTCTTATTGTAGTTTTGCAAAAAAAAAATGTGTGGACGGAATATTTCGTTACAAGGTGATATGAAATGCAAAGCACCCGCAAAATCTAGCATATAGATAGTCGTCTGGCTGGTGGGTGTTGTATACTCAGACGTTAGCCAACATTTGGCCATATGCACCATATAGATAGATGGCCATCTGGATGTGTGTGTGCAGACATTCAATCATGCAATTGGGGTATTTGTGGTCAACTACATAATTGTTTTATTTTGTGTAATATTCTTGTTACTGAAATTTCTTTTTCTATCAATGTTTTGGGTTACTGAAAATCCTCTTGTAAAAAAGTAGCTCAGAATTATTTTCTTTCTGTTTTCTGAGCATTTAATTTTCTTCGTTATCTAACATTTTATCATATTCTATTCAGCAGTCATAATTATCAGCAGCAATGACAAACAAGTATAAGTTAATTTTTATTTTAGATAAGCTTGGAATTTGTCAATATATTAAAAAATGGTTAATTTTATACTATTTACTACTATAAAAAATAATAAAAAAAAATACTTTTCAGAGGTTAATGAAAAAATATTTTTTATTTTGTCATATAAAAATATGTTGGACACTATTTAATACTAATTAAAATGTTCAGACTTTCACAACAGCTTTTCCGGTGTTCTCTCCGCGGAGCATACCAACAAAAGCTTCAAACATATTATCAAAGCCGTCTGTAATGGTTTCTCTGTATTTCAATTTTCCTTCTTTGATCCACTTCATATTTTGGGTGATGCCTTCTGTCCATCTGTTTCCCCATCTGTTTACAATGAAGCCTTCCATTTTGAGTTCTTTGAAAACAAATGTCGGCTGCAGAATCGGAACTAAAAATAATAAGAGATAAATATTGAAAAATTTGTTGCTAGAGCAATATTAAGCTAGAAGTTGTGTAACAATATTTTGGAAATTGATAGTACTGTACCAGTATTTTCTTTTTTGAAAGTTTAAAATAACTATATCATGGATATGCTAGTTGAAACAAGGTCATTGATATGTAACGAATACGAATGTTTAATGAAGATATAAACAAATCAATTGGTTTAAGAAATTTCACAATAATTTACTAATAATCACGTAAATAAATGAAATTTAACTATTCATAATTGAAATGTCTGATAAACAGCATTCAATTATTTGAAATTTTGAAAAATATCGAACAAAATATAAAATCTTCTGGACTCACCTTTGGGTAATTTATTGACATCATCATTGTATGAAGAGATTGATCCACAGACTGCAATTCTGCCGTATTTGTTCATTTGGTTCAATACAACTGAGCTAAGATCTCCTCCCACCTGAAAAAGAATTGTGCAATTTATTTCATTGATATCTTGTTTGAGGGATGGTGGATTGCAATTTTTTTAAGATTATTGACTATTCTCAATGTGAAGAATATTCCTTCGTGCGATTATCATATTATTCAATAGGATAATAGTTTCATTATCTTAATTCAATATCATATAAATCACACACACAGTAACTTAAGTATAGAAAACAAAACTAGATTATAAAACTTAAAATACAACAATCGACTCCATGCTATGCATGTCTTATGAATTGGACGGGTTATATATAAATAGATATGAAAATTTCACACTATTGCAAACATTGCAGGTCAGTCTACTAACAGCAAATGTGGTCATTTCACTATAGTATAGAATGTTAAGTATAGATATAATAATTTTAATTACATTGTCGAAATAACAGTCAACTCCTTTGGGAGCAGCTTCCTTAAGGGCCTGAGTAGTATTGACCTTCTTGTAATTGATGGCATGGTCGAAACCGAGTTCGTCCCTTAGCCATTTGCATTTTGCATCTGTGCCAGCAAAACCGATGACTTTGCAACCTGGACAAAAATGATACAACATTTTACAAGATTTTTTATGTTGAAAATTCTCTTGATCTTGAAGCTTAGAAAAAATTATGGAATTAGTCAATTAAATGTGTTTATATAATGCCTTTCCATGAAGTGACACCATGGAAGATTAGTAATTTAAAATTAATAACAGTCATCCTACTGGCAGTATATATATATTTAATTCCCTATAAATTAATAAAAGGCTAAATAGAAATAAATTATTGTTAACTGATACCACATGATGAGTTCTTTAGTATTAAAATTATTCCCTCTTTTGGGCTTTTCCCCAACTTAGTTAAAACTTGAATGAGTTTTTCAGTTATAGAAGAAATATGAAAAAAAAAATCTGCACAGGCACAGAATTCATTTCATTGGAAGAAGAAACTGGCAGGGGTCCTGACCCGGATAACATAAATCCGTATGTTTACCTTTAATTTTGGCAATTTGGCCGACATGAGCACCGACCGCTCCAGCTGCACCAGTGACTACAACGGTTTCTGAGGTCTTAGGTTGACAAAGTTCCAGAAGGCCAAAGTAAGCTGTGTTTCTGTAAATGCATACAAATAGATACTATCAAGCACCAAAGTAAAAATTTTAGATAGTTGACATTGACTTTATTTCCATGTATTGAAGAGTAGAAAAATCTATTCAGACAATTAAACAAGTATTAAAGTCACACTGAAACAATAATAATGAAATATTTTCAATGCATGCCTTGAAGTTGAGTGGCAACGTTAACTATCTAGTTCATTGGTTGGCAGCCTGTTAATATCCACTATCACAAGTTTTTAAAAATTGTAAAAATATGAGACATGTTATGGTTCTATTGTCACTTTACAGAGAATAATGTCTGGAGTTCCCAACCATAACATTTAGTAACTAACAACCTTCTACTCTTAACTTGTTTTTATGCTTTTTTTCCCAAGACAAATAATTACTTAACTATTTTTCTCATCATCAAAATGCTTAATCTGCTAGCTGCTAATGTTACAACTGCTCATAGACAGGTTCAAATGTGTTGATAGTTGATTCTAAAAAACGCAAAAGATTGTTTTTGTGTTAAAATATTGAAGTGTGCATAGTAAACTAAAATAAACTTTGTATGAACGATTCAGTGTGATAGAATGCCTGAAGATGCTGAAAGGCGAAACACAGGTGACCAAATATGTGGAATTATATACAATTTTACATGTATTGTCACTAACGACCCGGATTTCGCCTTTCGGCATTTTCAAGCATTCTATCACACGGATGCATCAGAACTGACTTTAGTCACTGAAAAAACATGCGGAATCGTAAGTTTCAACAATTCAAATTTGATATTGAAATTCCATCAAGCACATTCAGCCGATATCATAAAAAATAGTCAAGTTGTAGTAATAATTTTCTTACAATAGTTTAATACCATTACTATTGCGTTTCAGTAGTGTGACAACCAATAAAATAACTATGATGATACTGCAAATACCTGGTTACAATTACAAATAGTTTTAAAAATATTGTCCAGCTGACAATTTCTCAAGTGCTGTATTCTTTATTTAGCAATATAATGTTCATAATTCAATAAAGCAAAGTAGTTGTTATTATTTGATTACCATATTCTGTTGGATAAAGAAAAAATGCATATCTGGTCATGTAATAGAGTTTAAAGTTAAAGGTCATTTAAATTTAGATATTTTTTCATAATCAATTATTTTTCAAGCCCAGGTAGAATATTTTTGTGTACAACAGAGCTACAAAAATACATCTTTTCAAATGGATACTAAGAAAACAATAAAGTTAAGATTTTTTAACCTTATTTTCGGAACAATTTTGATCGCTAGAATGTGTGATGACTAATGTAAAACAGAGTTTTGTATCCAAATATAATACGAGGTATCTAATAGCAAAATCTGACAAATTCAAGTATGAAATAGAAACACATTGTTCTCGATGTTTTCGTTTTCGCTTATAAGCGTTATACAGGCTAAATCTATTTATTGAGACTTAAATATTTACCCAGGCATTCCCAGTACTCCAAGACCGAGAGACAATGGTAAATCACCCATCTCTGGAAGCAAGTATTCACCTACGATGAGTTGTGATTTATTAGAATCTCCAGCGATAGTGTAATCTCTCCATCCAAAGTTACCGACTACGTGCTGGCCAACGGGGAAGTTTTTATTTTTACTTTCAATAATCCTAAAAAAAGAAACAGAAAAATATTAATAAGGTTACATCAATTATGTTTGATCATTGATGATTATTATAGGCTATTGACAAATATTTTTGTACATACCTTATCTATACAAACATGTATAATATCTACATTATCAGTAAATCGTTAAAAAGTGTGTACGGTGAAATAGTGTTTCATTACATTTATAAATTAGTTATCTTTGGTGGGCTTTGTGTTATCAGTGTATTTATCATAGAATATAAATTAGAAAGGTTTTGCGATCATGGATTACGTGGACTGAGAATTTATTGCTAGCGGTAGCGTATAAATGTCATTTTTAATCGGATGTTATTTAAATATTGGTTACCTTTTTATTTCAATAGAGTACAATTCATCTCAAAAATAGTATACTGATTATATTAAAAAATATGTTACACGATTTTTGATGCTTTATTCTTTAATTATGCATGTCATTCTGTCAAGAATTGATCGTTGACATCATTTAACCTATTTTCTGCTGAGCCACTTAAAGGGTATTTCATCACAAATAATTTTTAAAAATGAATTCAGTATTGCCGGTGGGAAAGTATCAGAAAAAAATCAGGGCATAATCCAATTGAAAAATTAGCTTACACATAAATGTTTTATTTCTCTTAACACTCCTATATTCTGAGTATAAACATTCAACTGTCTTAACAGTTGAAGCGTCAGCAAGTTTTTCAATATTGACCGAGTTATATAATCTGTTTACTTTATCATCTAATACTGCTTAGTGCTTACATCATTTGTTGCTATGTCATTCATTGCCGCAAATTACTGTCTAACATAAAAAACGTGAATATCTCACCTTGAATCATGATATTTTTTGCTTTGTCATGGCTTGGGTTTGAAAATTAATTATAATTGAGAGTCATTCTCACTATAGTTATAAAAATACCTCAATTATATTACAAATTATCTCTATCATTGCACCTTTACATTATTATCAAATAAAATCAAACAAATTACAGATAACTCAATCAAGTGGCTTTTTCATACAAATGTTGACTCCTAATTTTTGTTGAATTTTAAAATGATTCTTTTCTATCAGTCTGTACTATAAGATTTTTAAATAATACAAACGCATTTTACGACTATTATTTTCAATATATATTTTACCATCAGCACCAGTTTCGCTCATCGCTAGCATAACATATGTCACAAAATTTAGTGTCATTGTGTTAAAGTAACAAGCTAGGCCGTTGGAACAGGAGAGAGATGTGTTGTGTGCCTTTTCTGCACAGCTATATATAGATAAGCAAATGTTAGTTTAAGCATAGTTCTGACGATGGCGTGAGCCGAAATAGCTATCAACTATATTTGTTAAAAATAATTTTGTAGAACTAAAATACATTGCTATTTTTTCACCGTGTTATAATGGAGTTCTACCAAGTGAATGCCAATTCAATCAATAAACTATCATTAATAGTTAACATAAAATTTGATGTATTAAATCTACAAAACTTATATCTTACTCAAAACTTTTGACGTGGCAGTAATGGCCTACAAGTATTATATTATGGAGATTTAAAATAATATTCAATATATCCACTCACTTTGCAACTTGTCCACCAATCATGTCAGTCCCGGCTGGATATCTTATCATGTAGGCCCTCATATATGGATCAACGCTCAAATATTCGGCTTTGCAAAGGTATTCTGAAATAAATATAAAATTTAATTGTACTCGTAAATGCACTCATGATTAAATAAATGATACTAATACTAATTAATTTAACCAATGAAATTTTTGAAAAATTATTCTACAAAAATTGAAGTAGTTTTTATCATTAACACATTCAATGCGAGAAACGTAGTAATACCCGTTATGCCGACTGCCGGTTAACTGCGGGAAGCGTATTAATACGTTTTACATCTTCTGGTGGTAAACGTCGGGAAAGGTATTAATATCTGTTTTTTTCACAAGCATTTTAGTTTATCTTGCTTAGGAGGTTTAATATGACCTAGGTTTACATAAATGAACTATATTTATGAAACAGGGTGACCACAAACTCTGTTTCATTTTTGGATATAAAAACTCTTCCATGTCAATTCTGCTTCATGCTGTGAACCACTTTCAGTGAGAATATAAATTTTAATTTCATGTGTTCCATCTACACTATATTCTGATAAAAGTATATTTAATTAAATTAGTATTTTCATTAAAGTAAATATTTAAAATTATAGCTTTAATGATTTTACAATATGAAAAATATTTTATTTTTTAAATGTGAAATATCAACATATAATTTAAATTTAAATTACCAAATACACATTATTCTGGGGACTGTGTTCTGGAAAGTCCTGTGCCTTTACTCAAAAGAACATCTGTAGGTCATAAATTATGAAATAGTGCAAACAAGCTTGACATTGAATGCCTCACATGCACTGCCCATATATTTAACTGTTCTATACAAATCCCTGAGATTACCAATTGTTTTTTCAACAAATTGTTGTGACAAGTTGCCCATACAACAAACTTTTATGACGGTCAAAAATAAATGCATGACGTACTGTGCGGCTAAATGTTGATTAGTAAAGGTCCATTATTTTATCATATATATTGAAATTTTTTTATGTCTGAAAGAAGTATTCTTTGCGGAAACATGAAAATTTAATTAATAAACTGGTGGTGCTATACTTGGTGAGTACCATATTGAAAAAACACTTAAATATGTCGGACATTTTAAAAGTTATGGCATTTTATGTAAAATGTTTTTTTTACGCGTGACATTGATTTTATGCCCGCACTTACCTATCAGCGTAGTGCGAATCTCACCCGCAAATAATGTGTTAAATATGAAATTTTTGAAAAATTATTCTATAAAAATTGAAGTAGTTTTTATTATTAAATATTAAATTTTTTAAATAATACATCAAGCAATTGTGATGCCATATCTAAGAGGGAGCCAAATCTTGTTGGATTTTTATCATCACTTTTATTTCATTCAGACTCAATGGCGAGTCATCCACAGTTTTTAAAGAAAAAACTAAATATTCATAATGAAGTTATCCGTAATAAGTGTTAATATTCATAATTAGAATTTATCATTACGTATGTCCCAGATATAAGGATGTTTCTTTTGTTTGTTTTTGATCTTAATCAATTATGAAAAAATTAATTAATAGATTGTTTAATAGATTATGTGTAAAATGGAATTTCAGATAAAGAAAGAGATGAAAAAAGAATGACAATGTTTTATTCAAGGAATTTTTTCAGAATTTCATCATAAGAATAAAAAATGTTGTGTCTTGTCCATAGCGAAGTGGTCATGGATTTCATGGGTAGGAGTCGCAGTATTGACAATTTCATAAATTGATATTTGGATTTTTTTGAGGAATGGATGTCTGTAGTGACTAAAATTTCCTCCCACTCATCTGATCCTAAAAATGGGACGTAGCTAAAGCCAGTAATTCTGCCCTACCTATTCCCTTCTATCCCTATTCTCTTTGGAAAAACGCTAGTTGAGTAACTAATCAACAAGAAATTTTTGTATAAACTTTGTTGAGATACCTCTATAAAAAAAAACTCCAGATTAATGAATCAACGATCAATACTACCACCATCAAAGACCATGTAGAAAATAAACTCAATCACAGCACTTTCAAAGATGAAACGAGAATCATGTTGAAGCCTGGGCACTGTATTCATACGAGAAAGATACTAAGTCAAATCACCTCCATTAGGAGGTTATAAACTAAACATTTCTGAGGTCTAAAATGTTGAGACAGTTAATTGCATGGTGTGATGATAGTTGATACTTGAAATTTAAGAGTAGAACAGTATTTAAATAATCAAAAAACCACTTAGTACTATTTCCGCAAATTTATTTTATCATGATCAGGACTAGTTTCACTCATCGCAAGCATTAAAAATGTAAAATACAAATTCAAATGAGGATATTCATGTGAAAGCTAGAGCTTTTTTTTAATATATCCTCATTCATACAAATAATCTCCGTAAGTTTATTCAATACAACTGAATTCATTTTTGAAATATTAAGTGTTTGAATTACTTTTATGCTGAACTGAACTCAGCAGGGAATAGTCAAAAACAAACTTCGGAAATATTTAATACTCTGGAGGTTGAATGTGCTGTGTCATTCAATTAACTCTAATGAGAGTTTATCGATTGAATTACGCATTTACTTTGTAGAACTCCATTATGCACAGATATTTTATTTGTGTTCACAAAATGAATAATCGAATTTATTTGTTTTATATATAGACAAAACTGACTTGTAACAATTATGAATACTGATAAAAAATGGCCAATTTCCCAGCTAATCCAAACAAATTTAAAAAAATATATTTGATCAATTTGAGTAATATGGAAACAGTGACAGTCATTTGTCCCGAGTTACAATCCAACTTATTTTGCAATAAATATCTATGAGGAACATACATATTACTTACATTTATTTTTTTATTTCTCTTAGTATTTAGTCAGATGGCAAAAGTGTAATAAAAACATACCAATTATTATTGATAGTAAATTTTTAAAATATAAAAGAACCTATTATATAAAAAAAAAATCTAGTATCCAGAAACAAAATTTTTCTGTATTTTTCTGGCTGTGATACGGCACAGCCAAGATATTAAGTTTCATCAAAAAATATGGCGACATTTCTTATTTATTTACTTATATTAGATTTAAAATATGAAGTACACATAATATACAATAACATTCAATAAGCACTGAAAATAAATTGGACGTACCTCCATCTTTCAACTCAGACAGTTCCTCTTCCACAATTTTGAAGTCACTCTTCTTTGGTTCGCCCTGGAAGTGTTGCACTAGAACGTATTTCCTCGCCTTGACCATGTTTGCGGCCGTCGAATAAAGCCTGTTAACTAATCCTGACGCTCGCAAGGAGATCATTATATATGATTTGTAATACGGCAATTAATCAGAAATCAACTCCCACTCCGTGGTAGAATATATCGACTATCGGATTCAAAATATGTAAAAGAAAACTTCAAATTATCGATTTTTTCTGGCATGTCATTGTAATACAATATATAGATAAGCAAGCGGTTTATCAGTGATTACGAGTAACCAGGAGATAAAAAAGTTACAAATTCATTTCGTTTCCCAATGTATTTGTTTACATAAACGTCATAATTTTGACGTTTCGGTATCTAGGGAGTTAAGGATGTCACTAAGTTTTATATGTATTTCTAATAATTTTGATTGAAATATGAAAATAAATTATTAGGATCAAAATTTTACTTATACAAGTCTCTATTGTTGATTTTCGCTCAAAGAAAAGGTTAAGTCCTTATTTTAATTTAAGATATTTTTATTTAACACTTTTTTATAAAAGCGTAAGTACGAATTTCGATAGTGTTATGTATTGACAATCCTGATATATAAAAAATTTTAAAAATACCAAGTGATTTCAAATTTAATTTAATCTTTTTATCATTATCCAATGATTTATTTTTATGTAAGAGCAATTCCTTTAAAAATAATAATCCTTTCATAATATTATTAAGCTATATAATTGATTCCCACGATGCGTTGCAAAATACAGCAACTGAATCACAAATTATATACTACGCTGAATATTGTAAAATACCGTACAGATGGCTCTATTTCAACTTATTACTAGAGATATTTTCTTAATATTTCTTAGAATATTTTTTAGTTTGTAAATGATTTTTCTCCATGTGTATAGTAACTACGTTATTTATATGTATACAAATGTATATTTTAGCGTATTTTATGAGAAGTATCAAAATGAGTGTAAAAAATATTTGAAAATAAATAGTTTCATTTTGAAGTATGTTAATTTGATGTTTTAAGCACTATTCTATTGTTGTAAAATGCTTTAATAAAATATTATCACAAAATGATACTCTAATAAAAAGCCATTTTTAAGCTTTGTAGCATTTTAATAACTGTGCGTTCTTGTTTATGGCTATCCATAGTGTATGATTTGTGGGCTACCGTGAATTTGGCGTTTGAGGTTACCGCTTTTTCTCATTTTCGTTTACTATACTGTAACTGAAAATGTCAACCGATTTTTATATACGGTACTACGTAGGCCACAAAGGAAAGTTTGGGCATGAATTTTTGGAATTTGAATTCAGACCTGACGGCAAGTTGCGGTATGCTAACAATTCAAACTACAAAAATGACACCATGATCCGGAAAGAAGCTTACGTTCACACTTGCGTTATGGAGGAACTGAAAAGAATCATTCATGATTCTGAAATAATGCACGAAGATGATTCAATGTGGCCGCAGCCGGATCGCGTCGGACGACAGGTACATTCACGCAGTCTTCAATAACTATTTATCAGCTCATGTTCCCTCTGCCAACATTGTTTGTTACCCCTTTAATTTGTTCGCATCGACATAAGAAGCCCAGGTTTCTCTTAGTTGAACTATAGTCTATTTATATATCTCTAGTATATAAACATTAGTAAGCAATTGGTTTCAATTGGGAAAAGGCTAATGTTCCACAGGCTCATTAATTGTTATTAACTCTCCCAGAATAGTTTGAATACATTAGGACTGGCGCTCTCTTAGAGAATTGTGTGTTGTGGGTACCTCTTTCTGAAGCACTATTGATCCTCAGGGGTATACGAGGATGTGTGTAAAGCAATTGTATTTTAGAATGTGGAGCTTATGGTGTTCGCTAAGTCTTAAAATATACAGTTTTGCAAGTTTTTTTAGTATTGTATTTGGATGTAATTTATAAAGTTTTATCGAATGTAATACAAATTATCATAAAATATTAAAGGTTTGAAATTGTTAATGATTAACTTAACTGCCAGAATATAGAATTCACAACCATAAATTAATATTATTTTACTCAAGGTACACTCAACTAACAGTAAATCTTCTTACAGGAGCTGGAAATAGTTATCGGCGAAGAGCATATTTCATTTACTACATCTAAAACTGGATCATTGGTCGACGTAAACCAGTCACGTGATCCTGAAGGACTGCGATGTTTCTACTATTTAGTGCAGGACTTGAAATGTCTTGTATTCTCGCTGATAGGACTTCACTTCAAAATTAAACCGATCTAATCTTAAGTTATATATTAGTTTATACTATTATGTAGTTTAAACATACCATTTTTCTCATTTTAATAATACGGCATACATTTATTTAAACCTCTAATATTATATTTTTTTATAATCAGTTTGGTGTACTACCTTTCTGCTACATTATAGAGGTGAACCAAATTGTGAATCGATTTCAAGAATGATTTTGTTTATTTGACATACTTGTCTGTTCTATAAATTAATCAAGGAAAACCCACAATAAGTCCAAATTTGCTAGCAACTCAAAATATCTAATTTCTTCTGCTATCTAGTTTAGTATTAAAGATAATGTTATACAAATAAATGAATAAACTGGGAAAAATTATAAGCATATAAAGATTCCTGTTGTTTTGATTGACTAGACGATTAGCAGAATTTAAAAATATTAAACTTTTCAGATAAAGTGAATAATTTTTGCAGTGTCACTGTTGAATGATACTCTTATATATTTTTGTTGAAATTCATTTGTTAAAGTTATATCTGTAATTGATATAATTTGATATGATTTAATGATAATTTACATGTGTGATGTGACACATTATTTGACAATATTTACTAGAGTATGATGATTTGCATGTTGTGAGTTAATTTGGATCTTTTGAACTATTCTGGGAAATTTCCTTTATTTAATTAGTTCTCTGAAGTTCAGATAGTTTGAAAATAATCTTACATCGCTTTTATGGTGCCAGATTGCTTGCTAAACTTGGTTTGATATTTTTTCTTCTAATTTATCGATATGAATGGATGTATTTGTAACAATTTATAATAAACTCATTTCTAAAAAGTTCATTGTTTCAATTTCTATCTAGCAGGAATAAATAAAAACTATTTCGAGAGTATAGTTAAACAAAAAAAATATGTATTTAATGGCGCACACTGAAGGTGTCATATTTTGTGTGTTCCACTTGTCGAAATTGGCGAATAATCAGATGATACTCAGCTTCTACCAACTTATAATTACGTAGCAGTTTTGAGATTTTTGACTCGATTCTTAAATTTCAGTTCTTTTTTTGTTGAATGCATTTCAAACATTTAAAAAGTTTCAGTGTTTTCTATGATAGCTCAGTGTTATTATATTGTAAAATTATGGTAAATAAAAATAGTGTAAATTGTGAATTTACTATGAAGATTTCTGATTACTTCAGAATTCATAATAATTCTCTCACATAAGTAAAAATATACATTATTATATATTTTACTAGCGTGTACCCTGCATGCGTTGCAATGCCACTAAAAAAAAGAAACCGCGACTTTATGGAATCGCCTCGTTGGGAGCCTCTCGCCTTCCGATTGAATAAGTCGGACTTGAGGCGAGGCCGGAGCCAATTAGAAACGATTAGCTTAGGTTATGTTTTTCTTACTGAAATTTGACAGTGGCAGCTGTATATGTTTTTATTTATTGGAGTGCTTTTGGATACACTTTGTTTTTTGTTTTTCTATCTGGTGCATACACAAATAAATCAGAAGGTTTTCCATCACGTGAGTAGGCCACATACAGTTGTCCATGTGAGAAGCATGGTTTTTCTAAATTTAGTCCACACACTTGTAACGATTGTCCTTGTGCCTTATTGATGGTCATTGCAAAGGCGACTCGCACTGGAAACTATAGACGCTTAAATTCAAATGGCATATCTGTTGGAATCATTGGGATGCGTGGCAACAGTGCTTCTTCTCCTTTGAATTTTCCATTTAAAATTTTAGCTTCAATAATTCATCATTTTTCTTACCGAAAGCCTGGTAGCATTGCAAAGTCGTGAGGAATTTATGTTTCGGAGAAGAATGATCGGGACGCCAATTTTCAATGTTAAAACATGCGGCGGCATGCCTGGCAAATCAAGTGAATTCAATAATTCTGTTGGATAATGACGACTTCGTCTTTATTCGGTATAGTATCGATTGACTTAAACGTTGTTGCTTCTCCTGGTATTTCATTTAGTATGCCGAAATTGATTGCATTGACATCCTTGTTTTTGGCCGTTAATATAGCACATGCACTGAGCCATTGATGACTTTTATGATTGTGTGCAATATTTGGAAAAACTTTGTGAATCAATTCGTCTATGGTTGCGGTTATTTTACAGAAATTCGCTGGCAATGTGATACATTGTGTGGATTCCTCTATTCCCATTTTCCCATTTCCTATATCCAACAATTGTTTTGCGAAACATTCAGCGGATGCATCATGTTGTAGTTGTACACGCATATTCAAAGTGAATCTATGTACGTATCTTCATAAAACGAATGATTTTTGACATGCATTAAGTTCATCGGCCACTGTTGAATGTGATATAACAGGTAGAGTTTGTCTTATCGAAAATCACCAGACAATAAAATGAGTGCGCCACCGAAAAGTTGTGAAGAAAATAAGTGCTTCCAATGATTTTTTGTATGCCATAGTAAATTCATCCCATACAATGATTTTACATGATATGAGTAGTTTGCCTGTTTAAGAATTTTTGTTGATATTGCATGTTGGTGTCTCAATTATTTGCATATTCAATGGCAGTTTCAGTGCTGAATGCGCTGCGACCACCATCCAAAAGAGTTGCTGTAATTCCAGATGATGCGATTGCCAGTGCAATGTTTTTTCGTGATCGTATGGCTGCCAAAATGAGTGAAATGAAGAAGGTTTTAACGTGTGCCTCCGGGTGCATCTTTGAAATAAAATTTACCACTCTGACTTGTAATTGCATCCATAATTGTGTCATACACTATACGTTGATCTGGAACCAATTTCGGAAGATTCGTTTGAACAAATTTGACCAATTCATCCACATCAAAGTGTGTTTCTCATTGGAAATCACGATCAAGTCAGTCGTTAGATCAATTCAGCGCAACGATTCTCAATTGTACCAGTGATTTGTTAGCGATTACTAAACATATGTCCTCAATCAATAGCAATGCCTCATTATTCACGTTTGGTGTGAATTGAACGTGTGGATTTTGAATTGTTGCACGCAAACTATCTAAAATATATTCACTCCTGTAGTCTTTGTATTTTCCCTAAAGATCTTTTGGATTGGACGGAAAGTACATTGTTAATATTACTTGCAAATAACGCACGTATTTGTTGTGGGTGAGCAGTATTCGATGAATCAGCGAATGAAGTATCCCAATGTGCATCGTATTCTAGAAGATTTAATTCGAGGCAAGCTTCACTATAAGTGACACATATTTGACCGTTTACTGTTCTCGATTCTTGGAAGGATGTCGGTTCACGTATGTTGATTAACAGTAAAACATCTGTAGAATGTTGGCACTTTAGAGTAGAGTAGTGTCTTTGCAAACATATCGTCCCTACACAATAAGAAAAATGCAGTTAACGTTGTTGGCTGTGGTGACAAAGCTCTTACACATCCATTTTCTCTTGTGAAGTACACACGCTGTCCATTTTCGAGGTGAATTGCCAAATGAGTAACTGTTGGATGCCGTTCATGAATTGGAAATGATTAAATGCGCCATATTGCTTCACTGCTACTAATGTAGCGTCCCAGTTGATATTGGTTGATTTCATCGATAGATGCAGTTGAATTTCCCACTCCAAAAATTGTCATGTCGCTTCCTTTGTTGACATATTTACAAATGTATTTGATAGATTTCACCGAATTGCAACACTCAATATTGATGTGGGCTTTGTACGTTTTCAAGAGAAGCGGTGAATATGGTACAATCCAACGATTATCAACTTTAACGTCATTGTTTTGTTCTTTTCTTTCGTGCGTAAGTTTCGTTTCGTAGTATACTCAAACTGAGTATGAGTTGTACTCTGACCTATTGCTTTTCGTTTGGATGACATAATTGATTTCACAGTGAATGTTACGTTTTGAAATTCACTTTTGAAAAATAAAAAAAAATGATTGATGTAATAATATCCGAAGTCGACCGGCAATTGGAATTTATACGTAATATTTATTTAAATTCGTTCTGTTACAAAACAAAAAAAAAAAGTCGGTAAAAATTCAAACGTTGAAATACTTTATTCGAAAATCGAATTTTGTTTCAAAATATTCAGTACCTACTTAAAATACCTACAGGTGAGTGCATGTGACAGATTTGACATTTTTGTTTTCGGCGTTGCTATGGATACAATGCTTCATAAATGGCCATTCTGTATTACAATAGTCTTGTATGAAAACATGTTTTTCGTAAATATTCAATTAATTTCAGTAATCAAATCAAATTCTGAGTATCCTATCTTTTGCCCGGTAGTCTAAGCAATAATTCGACAAAGTTTTATCGCAATTGGATTAATGGTGTAGGAGTTTATAAAGGACAGACAGACAGACAGACATTCATTTTTATATATATAGAAGACAAACAAAAAATATTATTTGACAGGTTTTTCTGGACGTGGATCACATTATGTCATGCTGATTTAATTGGTAGACCTCTATGATAATTCTCTCAGTAGAAAATAAAGTATTTATCTCCACAATGCTTAAAATTGTACTTGATAGCTCCTTCTGATTCATCAATGCCACGAATTTCAAAACTTGCATTTGCTTCTTTACATTGTCCTGAAATGAAATTGCTGGTAATTTTTTGCAAACTTGCTTTACAAAAGTGGGCAAACAAATCTGAAATGACCATAATGCCTCATTGCACATGCAATAAATTATATGAAACAAAATATAATAAGTGCATAGTATAATCGTTAAACATTAAATTTACAAAAATAATAACTAAATATTTTGACATACATTTTTTATTTATGGATGACAAGTTCTAGTGGACAAGCTTAAAAGAAAGTCGTTCGGTGCATTGTAATAATGGTTGACACATACGACTGCTTAGTTAACAAGTACATAAAATACCTTTACTGTAAATATTGTGAAAAAAGAAATGAACAATACATCATTTCACTAATCCATAATACATAAAACTGAGGCCTTTTATTTATTTTATGGACTCGGCGGTAATTTTGTGGAAGTAAATTATAAACTAAAGTTAAAATTTATGATTGAAAAAGTTGAGGCCAATTTTTTTTGAACGAAGGAAATCTTATGCCTAAATCTTCTTACGTTCAGCCAAAATTTAAAACTAAAATTGATACAAAAACAAATATTCTACTGCTAATAGTAATAGAATGGCAATAAATTTGCAGATCAGCAAATTAATGCAATTTACTCTGGTTAATTTTTGTGCGGTTCTCTATTGTAATGTTTTTACTGACACCACCAGATGGCGCGCATTTTCGAAGACGCGATCGACTGCTGTTATTTTGACATGACGATAGCGATTTGTAATTTGGTGTTCAATCAAATAGATACTGAGTTTTGTGAGTTAAAAACATACAGAATTCTTTTCACTTACATGGATACGATTATTTGAACATATTATACGGCCAAAGATGTCTTCGCCGCCTTTTTCGTGCGTGTTTTGCAATGACAAATTTGAATCGAAAGATTCTCTTGCCCAACATTTCAGGTATATTTTATTATTATGTTATGACTTTTCTTTGTTTATTATATTTCAATAATACAACAATCAGGCTGTAAAATATAAAACTCAAATATTCTGTGCGCTGTATGAAAGTTAAACATTAAATATTTTACAAACTTTTCTTCGTATTAAATTAATAAACGTAGTATTTTCCGACGACATTTAATTTTTATTAGGATACATTTCACAGTTGCAGACATTATTATATTTATTATTTAACAGCAAATGCATATTTGCAGTTTGCTAGAAACAAGTAATCATAATATTTATTATTTAAATAGAGTCATCAATACTTTTACTAATTTCCTAAATAAGATTTCTCGAGGAGCATTTAACACACTTCTCATATTTTTTTTGTAAATTTATTTTTTGAGATCGCTAATTTGATAAATTAAATATGTTTTAGACGTTTAAAACAAGCAAGATACTGATGAAAGTAATTCCTTCATATAGTTCAACATACTTTTATTTGTTAATGGTGTGTATTAATAAAATACAACTGACTACTCATTAAAATGTACATGTCCAACTTTTTAAAACCAGCTTATCAAATGGCGCTTTATCTATTATCCAGCGTTTGATTACCCTGTAAGTGCAAAAAGCATGTGGTTAGGGCCTCAGAATCTTAGGTGCTTCAAAAATAGCTTATTGATATATTTAACTCTGTTTAATATGTATTTGTTTTTACTTTACATTGAATACTTCCTTAAAGAAATTGCAACAATTATTTTGGATGAATACATAACTATACACATAAATGCATAATTATGGTTTCATCAGAAAGCTCTCAGTATTAACCCACTGACAGCTTATTTCTTGACAGCTAATTGCAGAGTATTGATAGATGATACTAAAAAATATAGGTTTATTATCAGTGTTGCAACACACAGTCTATTTTTGTGTTGAAATATAGTCTGATTTATCCTGCATATCTCTTTGAGTTAGTTGAATACTACTAATTTAATTGTTGAAATATTCATTATATATTGGAATACCTTTGATGTGTATCAGCAGGCAATGGGTTAATAATGAGAAATATGTGCTTAGAAGAGAATATAAGTAGAAAATTTATATACATTAACTAATGCATACATTTTAGATGTTTATTTATTTATTTATTTATTACAACTATACGGTACAAAACTTACAAATTATTAATTCAATGCTTTTGCACCGTAACATATTAACATATATAAATACAAAATATAAAGATATAAAAATTCAACAAATAATATAAAACAATCAAAAATGATTGCAAAAAAGAAAGTCAACCAAGTAAGCTCATGAAATGTCTACTTTAACTGAAAAAATAGCATTCGTCTGAGCTCACTTTCGTCCACATGAAATATGTCAACATCCGAGGCAATACCGTTGAACATTGTTAATGCCCCTACCATTGGCATCCCCATTGGCAGACTGGTTCTACACTTTGGAAGAACAAACAAATTATGTACACGATTTCTTAAAAAACTATCCGGAACATACAAATTTACATTATTAAGGATGGCAGAATTCTCATTTTGGCCTCGAATTAGTCGAAAGAAATATGTGGCTAGATATATTTCTCTTCGATTTTTCAAACTATTAAAAGTGAGCATACCCAAAAGAAAGTCAGTTGGATCAAGCCACAGATAGTATCCGTATGCTCTCAAGTAAAGAAGTCTCAAAAATTTCTTCTGAACCTTTTCCACCATAAGGGCATATTTCAAATCTCCTGGGGCCCAAACAATAGACCCACTCTCAAGTACTTCGTACTAAGGTGTTGTACAATAATATAAAAATTTGAACACCTGAAAAGGCTCTCGTAGTACGTAGGATAAAGCCCAACATTTGCAATGCTTTGTTGCAGGTAGTCCTAATGTGACTATTGAAGGTTAGTTTACTTTCGAATTGTACTCCAAGATCCTTTACTGATGAAATTCGCGAGAGAGTTCGGCCACTCATTGAATAGCGGAAAAATAACACCTGCGACCGTCTAGTAAACGATAAAAGATTGCATTTGTTATTATTATGTTATTTTCCTATCTGACAAATAAAGCCTGGGGCCTCATGAGTAGTGTTTCCTCTAATTTTTACAAAAGTGTGTACAAACCGTACACTCATTAATTTACATTAAATAATGTTATTGTTTATTGGTATTATTATAAATAAACTGTTTCATTTAGTAGTTGTGAGTTGCACTAAAATTTTAATTTATTTTCAAAGTTGCACTAATAATGTATCATAATTGTTCTGTTGTTATCAATATTATTACAGTTTTATATACATGTATGTTGATTGTATTAATTTTTATTACACTAGCCTCACCACCACATACGTATAGCCTGCTAGTAATTTCATATTTTATCCTAATACCCATTTTCTGTTATAAAATTAATTAAATATATAAATTATCAACTAGACTTATTCATGCGACATAAAAAATATACTAATCAATGAAAATACATCTTGGCACTTAACTTTGTGCTCAGCATAGATAGGTTCTTTTACAGTTTCGTTAATTGATTTTTCAATCAATTGATGGATGTATAAAATTACCTCTCACCCATTTGATCCTTAAACGTGGTAGGATCGATTACCTAACTACTAATTCTGCCTTAGACTAATCCTACTTTCCTTTTCTGATGTGATTAAGGTTGATAAGCAGTTCTCATAGAAAAACTTCTGTTGAGATAAATTTTATTAGGAGTAATTACTAATAAACACATTTATAATGGAAACAGTAAAAAAAAAAAAAACTATTGACTGTTTGATATAGGTGATCTGTTTCTTAGATTTTCGGTGTATGTTTCTGTTTGACATTTTTTAGGACTCATGCCACTGGAATGTTACCGGGCTCAAAGTTTGTTAAACCTGTAAACCGCAACCCTACTTCAAAAACAACTATTAAATGTGACGTTTGTACAGAAGAATTCAACACCACCACAGATGCGATTTCCCACAAATACAAAAAGCATCGTGATGCACCCATCAAACATTTCTGTGCATGGTGTGGGAAACAATTTCCCATTAAGGTATAACATTCAATATACTATTGACTAAACAAAATGTCATAAGAAATAACGGTTGAAAGTGGGTTTGGGAGGGTTTTGGCACTTTGTCGCTTAGTGGTAAGAGCTTTTATCTAGAGGTCGAATATTATGTAACAGAATTCAAATCCCGGAAACGTTAATATCAAATTTAAATATTTTCAACTATAAATTTGAGATCTTGAGTAATAGAATATGAGTCATTTCTCATTGAGCTTATTTTCTATGATATTTTTTTTTATCTTGAATTATTTGATAATGTTTGATTGTTATGAAAAATAATCATCTAACACGGTGAAAAAAATAGCAATGTATTTTAGTTCTACAAAATTATTTTTTTAAGGTATAGTCGATAGCTATTTCGGCTCACGCCATCGTCAGAACTATGCTTAAACAAACATTTGATATAGCTGTGTAGAAAAGGTATACAATACATCTTCTCTCCTGTTTTAACGACCTAGCTTGTTTCTTGCTCGCAATAAAACTAAAATTTGTAAATGAAACTAAATAGGCGGCTATATGAATAAGTTTACATATGGCACAGAAATGGTCTATTGCAGAAACAAAGAAGCACCCTGCAGAGGGTTAAGCAATGGTGATAGACATATCTTAGTTTGTTCGTTAAAAATCCTTTGTGATAGTTGATGTCAAAAGTTGATGAAGAAACAATTGCTCGCAATAAAATAAAAACTAAAAATGAAACTAAAAAGGCGTCTATATCAATAAGTTTACATATTGCACGGAAATGGTCTATTACGGAAAAACAAAACAGACCCCTGTAGAGGGTTGGAGTTCTGCCACGTGAATGTCGATTCAATAAATAAAAAATAATCATCTATCTAAAAGTATGTGTTTTGTGAAAAGTGATTGCTTCTGAAAAAAATCTTAGTAGCAAATTACGAATTTATGATTTAATGGTATTTTGAGCATTTTTGATTTGTTTGTTTATTCAAATGATTCTTTATAGCACATCTGGGAGCTGCATCAGCAGACCCACGCCCATGAAGTGAAGCCGTTTACTAATATGTCATGCAATGTCTGCGATGCCGAGTTCTACAATGAGAAGGCATGCACCTATCATCAGAAGTCTTTCCACAGGGCTGCTTTCTCCCTGGAAGCCGTTGATATACCGCCGCCTTCCAAAAAGATATCCATCAACAGCCACGGAGATGTTTTGTCCATGTCTTATTGTCCTTTCTGTGGGGTGGAGTATATAATCAAATATAATCTGCAGGTATTTATGTATATTTTAAAATAATCTACTTGTAAAATAAATATTTAACAAACTCGCTTCAGTGATTGATTGGAAAGGCATTTATATGTTTGAACTTTAATACAAAGAACTCCTGATTATTTGTTTGTGGATTATCCAGATTGTAGATTATCCATGCACGAATTCAACACAAGAAAGTTGAAAGTGAATGATTTTGACTGTAATACAAGTCCATAAAAAAAATGCACCAAGTCCATAACAATATTACAAGGGAAACTTATATATGTAACAATAAAAATTATTTTCAAAGTATATACAATAATAGCATTATTTTATGTATTTTAAAAACTTCATAAGTATGATAATAGTGAAAGCATTTGTCAATACACACCCTGGCTTTCTCTCATGTTATTCAAATGTATTAAGTTTCTTTTCTCCATAATCCGTAATTTCACAATACTCAGTCTTTATGCTTTCCTTGAGTTAAAATTATTAAAACATAAGTAAATATGGCTAATAATTTTCTAGTTGCTAGGTTGTACATGGTGCAAGTGTAGGAGAAGAATAATGAAAAAAAATGTCTAATTACTTTAAACGTAGGACCCACGAGAATAAAATTAATTTCGAATGACATTCGACCTAGAACCCGTAAGGGTTAATCAAAAATGAATAGTTGAAATGTCAATCAACTGTCCAATGTGTGCACATGAAGCAAAATTATTGCATGATGCATTGGCTCTGATCGACTACTTTTATGCCACATTAGGATGGTTAAGTTGGTTACAACAGCATGTGTTTTGGAATTACTTATGCTAGACGTGACTTCTTCACTTCTTCAGCACGATCACTGCTAAAATTATGCCCATTTTCAATCTACGTATGCTTATTTTCTAGAAACATATCCACGATCATCATTCGAAACAAAGTCCTCCCATAGATGTAGTGAAGTGTACGATATGCGATGCTCATTTCTATGATCAAAAGGCTTACAATTTTCACACAACATACCACAAAACTGATGATCTATATGTAACGAGCGAGGAAATGAGGTAAGTTGTCAGTCAACTTGATTCGGTCGCAATATTTCATGTCAAACTTTATTTTTTGTTATTTTTGTCATTTATTATTTTGATGATGATACTTTGTATTATAAAATCTGCATTTTTTCAACTGGATCCTTTGAATCACCACTGTTATATATACTGTAATGTCAATTATAAAACACATAATTTCTCTATACAGTGAGTTCATGTTGCGTCTAATAAACTCTGTCAAAGAAAATAATAAGAAAGCTTCTGGGAAGAAAATCCCATAAAACATAATAGAATGCTTTATAACTTATGGCTTTGTTGGTAGAATAGACGATATTTCATTAGAAGATTTTAAGTCGATGCTTGATTCAAATTTATAAGACACCCATAAATTTATATATGTACATAATTATAATGTAGTAAGCGTGGAGCATATGGGCTCCAAATGTGATTTAACTAAATAGAGTTTTGTTTTACAAAAACTGCTTTTTTATTCAAATGCAAAAGTCTATTTTATGAAGAAAGGAGAGGTAGAAGTGTAGGGCTACAAAGTTATAATATCATAATAAGGTATGTGTGCTCATGGCTTAAGAAAAAGCAACATATCATCACTGCATAGTGGCAGTCTTGCTTCTTTCATAGCCATATTAGCACAATAACCATAAATCCAGAAAAAATATAGCATATTAAGTAAAAATCTAGAATATAAGTGCAAAATAATGATTATTGCTATCCTTGGATGGAATTCTACCAAGTGAGTCGTGTGGTATAAGCTACACTTATAACATTTGACTGAAAATCCACTGTACAGGACATCAAATTCCAATTTGCAAATGGAACATGCAATCACTGAATAACTTTGAAATTTTTTTTTCAGACAACAGATTGTTACAAAGATAGACCTAGACTTTGATTTTAGAAGAATTAAAACATACACACGGGCGCCAACTAAAAAAAAGATGAAAAGTTTGATGGTGAGTTTAGCAATGGCTGTAATTATTTAAATCAGATCACTCTCAATGGCCTGGTGTATCGGCCCCCCCTTGACATCCACAGATTCTGCAAATGGGTATATCAACCTAGTATTTTTAAAATCAAATTTATGTTATAATATAATTTGTTGTGTTATTTTCGACAATAATTTTAACATTATCAATATTACAGGACAAAATGGAAAAAAACTTTTTTCAAATCGGTGACATGTCAACATTTTCACCATCCCCATCTGATGATGAATCTGAAGAAGACATCCACGAAGCAGAGAAGCCAATTTCGAGTAAACGTAAACATGAGAAGGTTTCGAGCAATCCCGAAACCATCACTCTCGACCAGTTTGTTAACATGAATAAAGAAATATTCAGTGACTGTTTCGATACAGCCACCGAACCTGATGATGCACAGGAAATTAATCCAATGTGTGATGAAAATCAAGATGACATTAAACTTGAGCAAAGTTTAGAGACAATTATTCCAGCTAATATAACCAACCCGAATATTTCCGCTATGCTGTTGAACGCTGAAGTGAATGCGAAAAAAGTAAAGAAAGAGATAATGGTTAAAAAGATTACAGTGCCAGTAGGTTCTGCCCCCCCACCCGGCTTGAAGATTATTACCAGCGATGAATTGAAAAAAATGAAGCAAAAAGGTATAGTCTTATCCGTTGTATCCAAACCTCCGCCTGTCTTGAACACTTTGAGAAAAATTTTGATTAACACAGACATTAAGCTGAATACATCGGTGGATATTATTCCAGTCCAAGATTTAATAAACATAAATGAAATAAAAGCGGAGATGCGTCCCGCATTACCTTTAGATAATGCTAAGCAATTGGAAGACAAACTTTTGAGCAGCCGAACTGTTAAAGATAGTGATAGTGACACTCCAGAAGAAAGAATTACGAAAACAACTCTTAATGGAATTCAAGCTGTAAACAAACTTCAGCAAAATTCTGAGAAAATTATTTCAGATAATATAACTGATACAAATATTTCAGCTATGTTGTCGAACAGTGAAGTGAGTACAAAAAAAGTTAAAGAGATATTAGTTAAGAAGATTACTGTACCGGCAGGAGCTGTCCCACCAAACGGTATGAAAATCATTACCAGTGATGAATTAAAAAAAATGAAGCAGAAAGGTATACACTTATCGGTTGTATCTAAGTCTCCGCCTGTTTTGAACACTTCGAAGAAGACTTTGATCAAGACAGATGCTAAGCCAAAAAAATCTGTAGACATTATTCCCGTCCAAGATCTAATAAAAACAAACGATATAAAAGTAGATGTTCAACCTGTATTACCTGTGACTATTGCAAAGGAAGTAGGAGAAAAATCTGTGACTGTAGGTAGAGCTTCAAACGATACTTCTTTTGATGAGGTACTAAGCGAACTACCCTCGTCCTCTATAGATCGTGTTAAAATTTCTCCTGACGAGATGGATGAAAAACTTATTAAAATTAAATGTCTCGACAACAAAGCCATTGTTGTATTAGAGCGTGACCCCAGAATACATTCATCTATGTTGCAATTGACTTTATCGGTCAATCCTAACAGTCTTGCTTGTAAAAAACCTTCTCCTTTGAAAAAGTGCAAAGAGATTAAAAGACGAATAAATAGCCCCAGATCTGCAAAGAATGTTAAACATTACAATACCTTATCTAACGTTAGTGCCCATTGATAATAGAAGATATTGGATATAATTTATTATCCAGTTTGTTATATGCAACTTGTATTTGGGGTTGATTCTTTTCATGTGATATTCTATTCTTGCATTATTTGACTAAATATATCTAAATATTTTAGTTTTAATTAAAAGTATTGTGGCTCGTTTTGGATTCTGTACGTCAGTGATGCACAATTTATTTCACAGTAAGGCTGATTTATCTATTTTTCAATTGATAAGAAATATTCATTGTATGAATACTGATATTTTATTGTACTGCTTAAGTCATAAGTATTTAGAATTTTATCATTTCAGATGTTACATTTATTCTCTCTCTCTCCTTCTTTTTCTACATGTAACTTAGTATCAAAAGTCGGATCACTGACACAGCATCTTAACTTTGTATCAAAGGAGTATGGTTTTCCATTCACTATATCGTGGAGATTATTATTTATTGTTCATGCAGTTTAAAAAAGTGAAAGATATTGAGAATTCACTCGAGGAAACTTAGTATTTCATTGATGTGCCGCTGGTTATGTTATATATGGCTACGCTGGCTGTGGAGTCATGTAATTTATTGTGCCTGAATAATCTTGCGTGTGTGACTGTCTTTCGGTTCATAAAATTTTAGCACACTTGAAATTTCTGTCGAAGCTTAGGATTTTTTGATTTTAGAGGGACCCTAAAAAAAGATTAGAATTATTTTCAGTCCCTTATCCTAGAGTCTCAACTTTCCCATATTGAACTAGTTGGAATAATTTATTCACGGAATATACAAGGCTAAAATTACCACCAAAAAGTTTACAATATAGAAGATGAGTCATCAGCAGAAACATACAAGCTGGCACCTTAACAACTAGTTGTCATTTAAAGACTTGTTCTTTTGGATGCTTGGCTGGGACTATAGCATGTGAATGATATTTATGGGAAACCAATGAATGTGAAAATAATAAATTGCGGTTTCCTTGTGTTACATTGAATATATTGGTGTTTTTTTTTGTTTTTTTGTATTGAATGCATCATCATTCACTTTTTTTTATTTTACTTTAACCCATTCCATGTCACAGATATTTGATACATATGTGCATGCCAGACTTGGCAATTTGCAAAAATAAAATCATCACTGTACCTTCCCAAGATAGTGAAAGTATAAATAAACTTTATATTCTAGCAAACATAACATTCTTACGGGAGATTTGCAACACCGCTTTATCAGATTTAATTTACTGCTATAATACCAAGTGATCTCTGGTGTTTAAATGAAGCAACGTCCCAAAATTATGTTGCATCAGGCAACTCTAAGCTAGTACCGGTGATATCTGTCAAATCTCAGTGAAACCTTTATCAAAAATTTTTTAATGCATTATTGCATATTGTGATTCAATTACTATAAGTAATCAATCATCTTTACTGATCTGTGTGAGAGCATTATGTTCATTTCCTTGCATCAGTTCTCTGCATTATGAAATAAATAATTTTTTCTACTTTAAGCTTTTGTTGAATAATTTTGATTGGGTAAAAGTAATGCTCACTTCAATATAGAGAAAAGGAACATTGGGCCTGATGTAATAATACCAAATTGATGACTTCGTGAATTCACTATTAATGAACCGAGGAGTGTAAAATTTAGTCTTCATAGTCAAATTTGAGTAGGTTTTATTCTATATATAAGATGTATTTTCAACTGTACTCGTTTTTAAACTATGTAAGTAGTAATATATCATTTATTATCCATTTTCTGCGGACGATCGCTATGAACGAGTATTTGTATGTAGAGCTTGAGCTGCAGTAATTGTTAATATTTCAAAAATGATAATGCATCTGGTGTTTTTCTCTATAACTTATGATGCAGGTAGTAGGTGAATATATTTATAAATAAATAATTTTATGCTAAAAAATATTTTTTTTATGGAAGTAATTATTAACAGTAATTTTTTCATCATATTTCAAGCCATTTTTTTTTGAATAATTGTCAAATAAAAGGTTTAGAAAAATGTATCTTATGACTGACTTTTTTTATTTATTAAGTATGTAATTATTTTATACATTCATGTGTTTGTTGAACAGAACTGATCAATGTTATAATTGTACAGAAATCAGTTTTCATTGTAGATCTATTATTATCTTTCAAAGATAGGCAGTTGAAATTTTTTGACGCTGTTAGTGTGTCGATTTATTGCACATTACGTCAGCCTAAAAGTTTCACAGTACCTTATGAAAAATAGTAAAGTTGGTTTGTGATATTGATTATGTTGTTTGTATGGTAGAGAAAAGTTTACACATTCGGGAGCTTATTAAGACAGTCTAAGCTTTTGATGTTGAAATGTAGCTTTGAGTTATCTCATTAGAGATGATGCAATTATATTTATGTACTTTTAATGTTAATATCTTAACTTTTATCTGAATCAAGTGAGTAGTTTTGAACTAAGTTGCTGGTCATCAATGTTCTTGAGAGTTTGATGTTTTACGAGGTCCTTGGGTTTTTAATCTCATTGAGGACATTTGCGTAATTTTTTTTTTTTTTTTTATCTATGTATTTGTCAGGCATAGTAAGCAACTTCTAGTCCTGCTCTTGCCCTAAACTTCTATCCATGCTCTATCTGAAAGTTGAATGGTTGAGATATTGAATTATAAACATTTCCTGTAGAAAAAGTTCATGTGAGATACAACATTAGGATTTCATATGCATCACAGTTACGGAAATATTTGAGCAAACAGTTCGAAGGTTGGATAAAAAGTACACAAACACATTTTAATTATAGGTTGTCTCGTAAAGTTTTGCAATTTGCAATTTAATTTTATATTGTCTATTATTATCTTGAACCATCCTTTACCTGTTTATCATTCTTTTATTCCCAGTTGCAAATAAGGTGACATCTTTTGAAGCAATTAATACATCAAAGTTGTTCATTTATAAAATGTTTTATTTATTCTTCTCTTCAGTTCTGCACATCTGATTTAGGTTCTGGAAGCCTAGAGATATTATATTCAATGAATCTCGGCAATAGTGGCAGAGTGAATTCAGAAAAATGACTCTTTTTCAAAAGATTGAATTTGTGCTGATAGCTAAATAATGTTTTTTTTTATTCAACATGCATCATTTTTCTACCATAATATAACATGGCCGCCAGTAGAAGTTGGAAATAAAATATCCTATTTAGGGTTTGTAGCTGTTAAACATAGGCTCAACAATATGTCATGAAAGTTGTCTATTGGTAAAATTTTATGGAAATTTATACAATTGACAATGTACAGTTATTTATCATCTAAAACGACTTGATAATTAAAATCACTAAAGCTCTTGATCGAGGATAGATATGACAGTTTAAGTAGCATGTACTCGTGTGACACTAGCGCCCTCTTTTAGCGGACAATGATAATGGTTGACGCATCTCCTATTCTTAGATGAATTTTGAATAATGCTCGTGTTTAATAATGTACTGTAAGAATTTTTGTGAAATGTGTATAATTATAATAAAAAAATATACATGGTGTGATTTTGTTCTTTTATTTCATGTAATATTAGGACATTTTAAGTTATTGTGAATAATTTTTACAAACAGTTTTATTGAAAATATATCTATGAACATTATTTCTAACCTTGTAATAGAATATCACACATAATTTAATTTAGATATCTTCTCAAAAATATTAAAAATATATCTATATCTGGTTATATATATTAATCAATTAACATTATAAAAGCTGTTTTATTGCATTTATTTATTAATGGGGTTAATAATCATCTGGGACCCATTTTTGCTCATATTTGATGTATTAATAGTAAAGATTACATGTCCATTTGTTTCCAATAAGTTTTAATTAATAAACACTGCTCACTCAAACATAAAAGAATTATGCATCAGACACTGTTGATGTTTATTTATTTTATATAGTATTTATTGGAATAGGGACTCAACAGGTGGATTGTCAAATATAAGAACACCTTGCATCAATGAGTCAGCAGTTTTCGATACAGGTTGACAGATGCTAGCTGGTAAGAAATTTAATTTCATAATTCCTGGTGTACATCAGTGCTAGAGAAGTTTAAGAGCAGCTGGGCAATATTTACATAAACAATAATTAGGCTACAAAGTTACTTCTCTACAGCAGCTTTAAGACTTTACATACAGAGGGCAGTGCAATATACTATGCATTGTGGGACATAATTCAAAACTTAAATTGTGATGTTGGGATATTTTATACTGTCATCATCATATAGGGTGGCTGTTTTATAAATATTGTTATTTTTTTAAAATTTATTTTGCATATGATATGATGGAAAGTTCATATTGAATAATTGATATCAACTTGTTTTCTGTATAGATTAGCCATTAAATTAATTGTGCTGTAGATTTACATTGTAAATACAATTTCAAAATAACTCAAATGCTGCTTATAAATTTATTTAGTCTTGTTGGCAGTTTGAATTCATAATTTATAAACCACCATGCATACATTTCTATCACATGTCTGACAATTTTCCCTTTAATGTTAAATCTCACAAGAGTCAAAAAGTTTCTAGTTCTGACCACTTTACAATCAAGGTACTCTAACGCGCTGAACAGTATGAAAATGCGTATATGAGAAATATAATACCTTCAATGTTTTATAACCAGGCAGCTTGGGTATTTATAGTCCACAAATGACTGTACTATAAAATAATTATTAAGTTTCTATGGACCATCCATTTAAATATAAAATACATAACTACATTATTTGGTGTTTGGCAGTAATATTTATGCACTAATGATATTTTGGAAATAAAAATTTAACAAACACACAAAATATTTGGAACAAACCATATTTGGTTTTAATCCTCAGAAATGAACCTCACTAACTCAGAAGAAAAATTAACAATTTTTAAACCACAGGCAGCTATCTTTACACAAAAGAAACAATTTTTAAATAAATAAAACAATTATTTAGTAATATATTCACAATTTTATGATTATCAAGATTTGCTCTGCATCTCTCATCATAATCATAAAACAACTGATCAACTGATAAAATACAGGTAATGACAATACTATTCTTATAAATTCGGAGTTAATATGAGGCATACAAAACAATTAGTATAGAACTAAGGAAATAGTTTACAGGAAATCATACAAAATATTTCCAAATGAAATTCATCAGTTTACAAATTAAATATGTTAAGTACCTCTTACAAATAAATATCCACTAATCCGTAATCAAATATTTAACTAAATTAAAAGTTAATTATGTAAGAAGCTCTGATCATAATATTAAAACATTGTGAGAGTATTATAAAAAAAAATTGTTTTATTCATTTAAATATAATGCCTTTCCACAAAGGAGTGACAGTTAATACCTTAAAAGCAAAATTAATTTTTAAAATATTTTTTTGATTATAATCAATAAAATAAACATTCAACCAGCACAATACAGTACATGTTTTAAAACTATATTGCATTTTGTTTGTCAAAATGAAGTCTGTGCTGTAGAATGAGTTGATAATTTTAAATAGAATTGCAAATTATTCATGTAGATGTGAAGGATGTTAGTCCAAAAATCAAATGCTTAAAAATTTGTATATATTCATAGGGCTTTTTATGGCTCACATCTATTTATCACTGAAACCTTTGATGGTTTTAAATTACTATTGTGAACTTAAATCATTTTGCCAAAAACAAAATTAGAGATTCGAATCCATTTACATTTTTAGTGGCGCTATTAATTTAGTAATGCTAATCTATCAATATTCTGTAGTTACATAAACATTTTCTTTTAAAGTTGCAGAAAGAATTCAACTGAAAAATTAAAAAAGAAAAAGCTGATAAGTTTTTATCAACCATTTTTATAAAAAAACATATTTCAGATTCGATAGATAAAACTACTTTTTTAAATAATAAAAAAATGTGTTTTTATTATTTAAATTATCATGTCTTTCCATCAAGAAGTAATAAGGAACACATTAAAAAGGACAAAATTACTGTTAAATGAGTTCATTAGAAATTCATCCTGTTAATGTAACATGCTTAAATCTAAGAGAATTGCTTCTTCTGGGATAATTTGCAAATTATCACAAGTCTAGCAGCGAATTGATATGTGTGTGAAAAAAATTGTAATTGTGTACATAAAATCCTTATTCTTTAGCATCAAATAGAAAATTAGATATTTGGGTATAACTAATCTATGTTTCATATATGTATGAAATGTGACATCAAATGACCATGGTTATTTCTAAAAAATATATTTGATCCTTAATTGACTTCAGTGAAATTATCAACTCATTCGAGTATACATTCAAACATTCAGGCAAGCAACTAATTCAAAAAATATGTTTATGTGTACCTAAAGTAGATAGGGGAAAACTAAGAAGCTTATAAAATTTATGTATTGATAATAGAAATTGATTGATTTGCCACATTGACTTGAATATAAGCTGTAGTTTTTATGAAATATTGTCTCATTACCAAAGTTTTATGTATCAAACAAAGAAGGTTTAAATATAGATATTCCACCCAATGAAGCACAAAGCCGCTATAAAAAAAGATTTTTGGTGTCGATTGTAAACAAAAAATATTTCTTTAGTTATAAAACAACATATTCACTGAATTTTAAAGAAATTAATAGATATAAAAAATCTTATTTGAATAAAATAATACAAAGTTTAACTTAATAAAAAATTGAATGTAATAATTGATGTTAGTCTATGGTTTATTATAAATTGAGATATTGTCTTATATTTAGATCAATATAGTTTATGGTTGAGTTGAAATTTCTGTTTAGCTGTGCCATAGTAGTCTCTTTTACTATTATAAAGGGACTATGGCTGTGCCTATATGTTGATTGTCATAACAAACACCAATATATGACTGGGTTTGTGTTCTTTAAAATCCAAAAATATTACAACTACCTTCTCGTGGCTTGGATCAAGTAATTGAGTTTTGCAGTGACCTCTTGTAATATAATTTGTGTAATAACTTTTCACCCATACGAAAAGGGAAGTGCATTTTTATTTGAATTTGTACTTCTACCTATAGAATATTATTTACTGGGTATCAGAAAAATCTCATTTTTGTTACATGAGTCACTGAATGTTGCCTATCTTTTTCAGAAGTCCTACTTGGGAATTCAAATGTGTGATATTATTTTCAAATATAATGAAGTGAATATATATTTTACAATCAATTTTCATTTTTTGAATCATGTACTGTAAAGCCTCAAAATATAAGACTGGAAAATTTTGCTGATAAGATTATATGTCAAACAAAATATGTTTTTGTTCTTGATCAATAATCAAATGTAAATATTTTTCTGTACATGCTTTACATGTGATCAATCACATACCCAAAGAGGTGTGAAACATGACAGTCAATGACTTAAAATACCCAATTTTTCACTATTGTATTAATTTACAGCGCGATCTTCAAATCTTTTTGTAGTCTAACTGACTTTCAGCTTCAATGAACCCCTGTGTAAGTTCATGTTGAGGCCTTACTGTAACCGTTTTGACTTCAAATGTAGTTATTTTTTTCTATTATAAAATTATAAGCTTGCAAGCATAGAATAAATATTAGCGTCTACTTTATTTTTGTACTACAATGCATGCCGTTTGGTAGTCTTATTTTTAATTGATGTCGCTCAATTATATTTTTTAAATATTTAATGGCACATCATAATACTTATTGTATTTTTAAAAGTTTTTTATGTTTCACATTCAGATCACTGTTATTTGCAATGGCTTTGCAATCTCACTTATCACATTGACGCTTCATTTTCCAGCATTCAGTATTCACAGTTTGACTATGCCTCAGATGCAAGCTCCATCATGTCTGAATTGAAGATCTGAAAATGAAAAAATATTAAACATCTCACATAGAAATCAATTATTAATACATAGCCTTTTAAGCAAGACAGATGGTTTCCAGCTGTTAAATTTGTTTCTCATAGGATTTCAAAAATAAAAGTAACTGTTTTAGTGGAAAAAATACTTATGAAAAATATATTCTTTCAATCCACACCATCAATTTATTTCTAATATATAACATAATTATTATTAATGACCGTGTAAATGTCAAAAATCTTGTGATAACAGTTTTTTTGACAATGATCATAAAAAAGAAGAAACATGTGTGATATCTAGTCATACAACATGTGGATTTAAAAAGTTATCATCTTGATTTTACATATTAATTATTAACACAGTTGTTTTTTCTAATTAAGTGCTTGAAAAATATTTCACAAAAATGCCAATACCTCGAAAAATCAATTGAACAACTTCTCCTGAGAAATGTTTCAATAATGATTCAAAAATGCTGTTGATCCTATATTAGGTGAATGGAAAGAAATGTCAAACACGAGTCTTCCTTTTAATTGATGTATGAATGTTTCTATCTGGGATTTTCAGTCAAAAATTATACAACTAACATGGATAATACCAACAACAGTGACCACTTGTCTACAGAGCTGATATGTAATGTTGGTTTATCATAAAATATTCATCGAATTTTACTGACAGGAATCCATCAACTGCATTCAATGGGTTTACATAACTTTTTATTTCAGATATATTAAATAAAATTGATGGATTTATTATTCCATTTCTGATGTGAGTAAACGTGACACATTTTTTGTTACCTTGAGAAGCACTTAATCTTTTAATTATTGAACATACTAGAAATTAAAGATGGGAGGAGATGGGAACTTTGTTGGCATGAAGGCGGAGGATATTTTAATATTTTTAAATTACTCATGTGGCTTATGAGAATGATGAAGTAACAAAAAAATGTTAAAATTCTATGGCTATGTATGTAAAATTAATGTAGCACTATGTTAACTTGATTGATATGACTCATTAATTGAACTTATATCAATAGATATAACACTTGAATATAAATAATGAATATCTTGTAACAGGAGACTGCATCACAATAAGTGCTCATTTTCATGATTATATCATAGAAATGTTCGTCTATTTTGAGATTGAAAAACTCTTAGCTCATAATAAATTATGCAACACATCTGATTGATTGCAAGGCCAAAATATGATCTTGACCATCATATTAATTACTTGTTTGTGGTGTATCGCCATTGATTGTCTGTGGTTAGCAGATAACACACTTTGCAAACATCTGAGTCAGTTAATCCATTGAAGACACATCAAGGACAATAATATTGACTGAAATAATATTTAATTTAACATAGATCTCTGGGATGACATCTTAATAAAAAAAGTAGTTTGTCAACAGAGAGAATATTAACTGCTTGAATACCATAAACATAAAAGGCTTATGTTTATTGCGTAACTCTAATTTGTTATGAAATTTAAATATCAAATTTGATATAATGAAACATTGTACATTTTCAGATGTTTTGACACTTACAACCCGGAGTGCGAGGTCATTTCTTTTGCATCTGTGTGATAAAATGTTTGATGATGCTGAAAGGTGATACTTGTAAAATGTACAAAGTTTCAATAATTCAAATACAATAATTTTGGTAAAATTATTTCCGTATTCAAAACTGAATTATCATGATAATATCGTTGCAGCACTCATTGTGTCTATGCGACATGCTTAGGTTTATGATTTTTTTAAATGTCTCATAATATACATGTAAATGTTATTGTTTATTTTTATATTGATTCTACATAGATATCACTATGCATATACACCATTATATAAAAAATGTATTGAAATACTATTTGAATTTTAATGGATACTGGTCTGCTTGGGATTCAAGTGGTTATTTTGATGTTATAAAATACTAAGACATCTATTGGCCGAGACAGAAACTTGTATTGTTGTACTCTATAAACTACAGTGGATTCGAGGTGACTTATTATAATTGAAGAAAAACAGTGCAATACTTGTAAGGTAAATGAGAAATTGTCATTTAAAAATAAATCTTGTATAGGAACTTACTTCATATGTGTAATTCTGAATATAGATACTATGTCAAAAGATTGAAATATCTTACAACAGCCTAAGAATGAAATAATCTAATGTTTACTGTAGAAAGTTGAAGTTACTGTTGAAGGTACATTTTACATGGAAAATCATTGCTTCAGATGTCTGAGGGTCACAGAAATAGATAAAGATGAAAATTTGCGCTTCTATTGCATTTGGTATGAACGAAATGCCAAGGAAATTCAATGTATATATTTTTAAATCATGCCTCCTTGTGCATTTGTCTCAACAGATGTTTTATTTTTTGAAGAGAATATTTAAAAAAAAAGAGAGAAAGGATAGGAATAGGACAGGACTAAAATTTGGCTAATTATTCTTGATATACCCCATTATGTTAAAATCAGGTGGATGGGAAGAAATTTTAAGACATTGATTGAATTGGCATTCACTTGGTAGAACTCCATTATAACATGATGAAAAAAATAGCAATGTATTTTAGTTCTACAAAATTTTGTAGAACTAAAATACATTGCTATTTTTTTCACCGTGTTAAATTTTAAGACATCACAAACAGCCTGGCCTTCAGTTTTAAAGTGTTAATTACTTCTTGGTAGAAAGGCATTAAGCAATATTTAAATAATCAAAATACAAAGCTGAGTGCTAATTATAACTTTTTATATTTTTAGCATCCAGGACTGATGGATGGTAAAATTATGGTGGTATTATAATTATTATTATGGTATTATTATTATGGTACTATTGTACCAAACATTGTTTTTTTTTTATAATTTAAATATTAATGCCTTTGACCACAAATCCTTTAGTGGATTGGAAAAAATCTCTTCCATTGAGTCTCTAGTCTGTGAGGCCCGTAATGGATGCTAGCGATGTTGGCCACAGTTAGTATCAAAGTTCACAGTATCATTAGTATCAAAAATGCTTACCTTTCTTTCCTATGTGTTTTACACACCATAGCGCCTGAATTGACACATAAGATAAACCATCGGATCCGCATACAGGCTGTCCATTTCCAATCAACGGTTTTGAGGTCAACGAACATGGGTCATATGCCTTAGTACATCTTCCCGTACTTACTGCTTCCAAATCTGTAAAAACAAACCCATTAAATTAAAGTGTAAAGAGAATATTCAGTGAACCTACCAGGCACTGGTAAAATGACATCATTCTTTTAGTTCTTCTATGGGGCCAGCCTATTGCCCCCTTCCTGGGTAAATGTGATAGCTTTATGAGGCTGATGGACCAGTCTTGCACTTTCATTTTTTTACTGTATTTTATATCATTATTATTATTGGATCATGCTAGCTACACAGGGTGCCACTACAAAAAATTAAGTTAGGGAATGAAATATCAAGTAAAATAAAAAATGAAATACTGAGGTTAATAGCTTACACAAAAATACTATCAAACCTCGTCAAAAAAGATGGCATTTCTCACACACTTATAGATTTTAATTAAGAAAAACCACATGAAATCAACTCAAAGTGAACACTCATTATAAACATCCATTACCAGTAAAGTAGTTAGTATATGTGAAAAAATCTTAATTAGACAGTAACTTTGTCAGGACTCAAACCCACACCTACAGATTAGTAGGGTACAACTCTTACCACTAACAAGGTGAAAAAAATAGCAATATATTTTAGTTCTCCAATTTTTTTTTAAATACAGTTGATAGTTATTTCGGCTCTCGCCATCGTCAGGACTATGCTTAAACTAACATTTGCTTATCTATATATAGCTGTGTAGAAAAGGTACACAATACATCTTCTCCCCTGTTTTAACGACCTAGCTTGTTTCCTGCTCGCAATAAAACTTAAAAGGCGGCTATATCAATAAGTAAGTACTTGGGAAGTTAGAGTGATTATATGGACAGACATTTAGTTATCGGTAAATCTTACGTCTATCATAAATAGTGGCGCAGTGGAGATGTTCGTAGGAGCGGTATGTGACTCCATTTGATCCGCAGACCAGGGATGAGGACTCCAATTTCTGTTTATTGATGAGATCAGCTCGGTAACAGGCAAGCTGTCTAAGAGTTCCACATTCTCCTGGTTTTGCTGCACACTTCGGTTCATTTTCTATAAATAAAAAAAAATCAACTGGAATTACATAATTTTATTTTATGTTTTTAAGTCACATCTCGTAGAGAAAAGAATTTATAAAAATAAACATTTTTTGGTATTGATTCCAAAGTATTATCAGGCCTTGCTGATTGTAAACATTAAAAAGAATCAAAACTACAGGTTATCCTTGACTTACGACTGTGATACATTCCTGGACCTTGGTCGTATGTCGAATTGGTCGTATGTCGAATTGGTCGTAAGTCAAATTTCATACAAAATATGTATGTAAAATAAACATTAATATTTTTTTATTGTTAAATTTATACTTATTTATTAATAAAAAATAAAATATTTCCTTCATTTATATGTAAAATCTTTCATCATCTGTACTTATATATGTACAATCCATCGGCTCATCATCAGTAGTAAAGGAAGAAGCAGTAGTAGTCTTTTTAAAAAACATATCCATTTTTAGTTGAATTGTTTGTCGTTTTTTTTGCCTGTATATTTCTTTGTAGCAAGCAAGATCTTCCTGAATACGGCGGTTTATACTCAGAAATCTTTTGTTGTCCGAATCCATTTTTGCAAATATTTGCATTACTTGGTCAATTTAAGGGAATTTTATTTTATACTATTTTTTTACTATTTTTTTTTGATGTAAGTCGAGGACTACATGTAATGCTTAAGGTTTTAAATACTTCAGTCTAAGCTGAATTTCAATTGCTTATAGTTATGTAGCAAGCAATCACACATTTACTGAAAAGTAAAGTTTTTGGAAAAACATTTATATGTGCCCAAATATTATATTATATATAACTACTTCACTGAGAAGATTGTTTTTTTTAATAGTTAATAAGTGTATAGAAATATGCATAGTACATGTTGAAAGTTTATGAAATTAATATCATAAAATTTTGAAGCCTGTAATATGATATAATATCTTACTTCAGACCAGCACTGCTATATGGTAATGAAATAACAAAGTCAGCATTAAAATATTAGACCAGGGATTGCCAAACCATAACTCTTCAATTACGTTAATGGTAACTATGAATGACAGTGTCGTATTATTTGTATTATATTACATACACAAAATCTTAAGCTGGGCTAGTAGTTTACAAGCACGAATCATATACCAGATGGATCTAATAATTTATTTGGTTTTTTAATATAAGAATAGAGACTAAAACTAAAAACTAGTTTATATGCCTAAGTATTTAAAAAATCATCATATACAGTGGAAACACGATCTTACGTTCCCGTATGTCTCTTTGGACCATTGGACATTATTGGACCAATAAGAAAAATATTAAATAATCCCTTCTTGATGGTTCCCTGACTAATATTTTCTATATGGCTTGTCCACTCTATAAATAATATCGTTTTTGATCGTTTTTATTTCATATTTATTGCTCCTTTCATTTACGGAGACGATATTTGCACTGGCACATTAAAAATGCCGACAGTGTTAATAAACGCGTATTTTAAAATTTTTACAATACTTTAAAGTTAAGATAATCGAGATGGGCTTTCACTGTGCGTTAAAAAACATATTTATTTCTAACGTTAACGGAATTTGAATTGTTACAAGTTTGTACGATTCCACATGTTTTGTCACTAACGACCCGGGTTTCGCCTTTCGGCATCTTCAGGCATTCTATCACACGGATGGAACAGAACTGATTTAGTGACAAAACATGTGGAATCGTACAAAGTTGTAACAATTCAAATTTGATATTGAAATTCCATCAAGTACTTTCAGTCGATATCATAAAAAAAAGTTAACGGATTTATTATTATTAACTGAATATCTCAAGGCAATTTTCCCACGAGAATTGGTTGTTATTCAATCTCTCTATTTTTAAGAGAAAAGTATTAAGAATTGACCTAGGACAGTACTAGTAATTAGCTAATCGCTTTGGCTATGCCACGATTTTACGATCGGATGGACGAGAAGCAATGCAGACCTAACAGATATCCATATGTTTGAAAGCGAATTTACAAATTGGTTTAAGAATCAATAATTTATAAGTGAAAGTAACTGAAGAAGAGCATGTTGACGAATCGGTAAAAGATCCGGTAAATTAAATTCTATCAACCGTAATTTTCCCGTAAAAATATAAATCCTTGTTAAACTCATATTTGACTTTTTTGGGCTTCGAAAAGTTTGACGTCCACTGATTAGGTCATAAAAAGATGACATTGAATTTAAGCTCCAATGAATGCACTGAGGTCAGGAGCTTCGCAAAAAATAATGGCTTGTCATGAGCTTTGTATATTATATATTTTAAATGTCATCGGGAAACGGTCTTTATAGACATAATTTGATATTATTTGCCGACTGTTCGTGGGCGAGGCAGTCATAATAGGCACAGATTAAGGATTGCAATTTACCGTCACTGTTCAATGACCGGTATTTATAACGACATTGACATTTTCACAGCATCAAAAATCAATTTCTTGTCTTGAAAAGTAGTATTTTTTTGTAGAATGAATGAATAAAATAAACATATTCATAGATTTCTCATACTTAGGTAACTCATTTCGCAGACTTGTTTAAAAAGTAAAAATTTGGTATAGATTTATTTATATGTTGTATTTATAAAGTCTGAAATATTTTCTGTTGGCGTCTTCTCTAGGCAAAGTTAGAATGATGGGCAAAGTTGCAGCAGTTGATTATGTATATTATATACGTTTTTATCAGGGCTGTGGAGTCGTTAAAAATCACGACTCCGACTGAGAAAGGTTATTTTTTTTTGTCTTACCTATACTAATTGTCCTATTTATGTGAATTAAATTAAAAATAAACCAACCAATCCGACAAATTGTTCATTGAGATATTCTACAAAATCATCTAATCGAAAAGTTAGTTGAAGTCGTGTTTTTTAACGACTCTATAGCCCTGGCTTTTATAATAAAGTATAGTAGAACTTCTATTATCCGGACTTCGATTATCCGGATATGTCAAAATAAACAAAACATTACGAATTTGCTTATATGAACGAGGCAAATTGGTCTACTGTTTACGTACGCAATGGAATGCAATCTTAACATTTTGATCGTAACCAGTAACGAAGTAGAAAATAATATAGCAGACATTGCAAAAAGAATGAGACAAATCGCAATGTGTGCTGAATGCGACGAGGAAGATGTAACCGAATGGTTAAATTGTGATGCAAGCGATCTTGGATTCCAAATTTTGGATTATGAGTAAATAATTAAAGAAATAGTGGAAAGAATAGAGGGGGACATATTGGTCCTACATATTTTGAAGCTTTCCAGTGTTTGGATGTTGTCATGAAGTGGTTTGAAAGCCAAGAAGAGTGCAATTCAGGACAACTTATATTTATTAGCTGTGTTGTGATTTGGCAGTATCGTCAAAAAAAGATAGTTTTAAGCAAACACATATAATTGATTAAAAAAATAAATATATTAATAATGTTTATTTATTTAAATAAATGAAAACAATTCATGATGAATATTTGTCTTTTCCTGTAAATTATGATTTTTTTTGATTATCCGAATTTATCATTATCCAGACTATCTTCATCCCCAATTAGTCAGGATAAACGAGGTTCTACTGTATACACTAAAGCTTTGGACACCTGAGATACGTTTCTTTAAATGAAAAGCTTAAAAAAAATGCAGTGAGCATCGATTGATAAACGAAAATAGTTTGCAATTCATTGGCTAGTGCTATGTCGAAATTGTGTTAAAGTAGTCTGTGCAAAAAGTTTTGATTAAAACTTAGCAGGTGAAAAACGAAAAATAAAAGAACTACGATTATCGTTCTGAGATTCAATAATATAACAAGAGAAATATGTTTCAAGCAAATCTACCAATTTTTTAAAATTGGAAAAACATTCAAGATACATTTGATGAAAAATGACATTAATACTACACATCCGATATCACAATTTTGTCTTGGTAAGAAGCTTTAATTTGATTCCGACGTTGAATTCATCCCACCTGATCGTAAGTGCAAAGATTTACCATTAAAGAATCGACTATCTTGATTATTCGTTTATATTAGATTCAATAATCATATAAGTATAGGGAATTTTACTTAACATAATAATTAAGTATTATCTGAATGATAAATTATTTACAAACGACATTCTGTCTTTATCATGATATTTAGATTTGTAATATATTATAATATAAAGACAAAACACAAGAAAACGATATAAAAAAGTAAATAGATTTTGTCTGAATGAAATAACTTTTTTGGATTAGCTGTCACAAAAAATACCATTTTCGCAGTTGTCTGCATGAAATCATTGAATGATGTAAGTATTATATCATATGAAGTGTGCACGTGGCTTCAAATCTTATATCCTTATGAATAAAGATAAAAATCAATATTTGCAATGAATCCGTTTTGTTGACTAAGGTCATGATTACAGAGGCGTAAGTCATTGAAAATTTCATTGAATAACATCTTTTGAGATGAAGAGATAACATTTATGTATTTATTAATCAATAGAATATGTGAACATTGTTGCACGAAGATAATTCTAATTGTAAATTAATATTTTATTGTATGTCAGACTGAATAGATCTAGGTAAAAAATACTTTATAATGGAAATTATATTATATTATGCAGTCGTAAAGGACAGTAAAAATAGTTAAACATGTCTTATAAAAATTTTCTTGAACCATTTTTTCTAGACTTCTTATATTCGATTTATTATTAAGGTTCGTGCAACAGAGGGCGCCAAACTTTAGACGCTAGTATTATATTAATGTGTTGAGAGCTTATGTTGTAGGTTGGAAGGTGTAAAGCGTTGAACTAGGATTGGCGTCCAGAATGACAAGTGAAATATTATAATGTGACAAACAGAAAGATTGATAGATGTAATTTGTGTTTTATACTATATATACTGTCATAGGATGTTTCTTTCTCAAACTTATATTTTTTTTTTTTTGTTCGGACTACTTTTATACGATTTTTAAATAGGATGGTTCAATGTAACCGCATCTCATATAAAACCCATATCATAATGTCAATTAATTAATACTAATGCTAAAAAATAAGCGCTTAATGTTGAAAATACGATAGATCTGTAGTCCTTACTCTACGTAATAAACAGAAAATTAATGTAAATTTTTTCATATTAGTTAGTAATGTAATATGTTGTAAATATTTTTACAGTTTATCTATAAATGACATCTAGAATTAGATGTGCAAACTTCGTGTTGGAATTTTTCATATCTTTGGAAGAATTCTTGTGACAGACAGACAGATTGATAAATGTATTTTATACACTATAGTAGTAGTTCACTAGTCTGATTACAATAAACTTTGGTTCTGTCATTTAATTTAGATATATTAAAATTTATTTTGTCTCATCTGATGTTTTATATTTACAACGAAAATACGAATGTCGATACTCTTAAAGTGTCGAAAGTAATACAGTCTTATGGTACGTATCGGAATGTAGGTACATAAGTGCAGATAATGTTTATTGCAATCCACTTCAAGCCGACACATCGACATGAATGTAAATAGATACTTCACAGGAATTTTAATTGCATATCTGGATCATGTAAAACACATTTGAATAGTTTTATATGCAAATTCAACGAAAATATCTCGTGATCGACACACGCCCCAGTGAAGTGCTCGTTATCTAGGGCAGTGGGTGAAATAATATTCGATTTAAATACACCTTTATCCAATGGCGTGTATTCATTGATTAAGATCACAAAATATCGTTTCTATAAAGTAACATGAAAAAAGGCTGTATTTCGTCGACCATAAAATACCATTGGTTGTACAACACACCACCTCGTTAAAATTGTTTTAGCACATAAGTAATATAACACCAATATCAATGATTTAATATAAGTTACAGGTATGGGATAAAACCTTCTTATTATGAGATCGAAACTTTATGGAATTCACGCCCAGTCTGCTTACATTATTGTTAAAAAAATCCGTGAATTTAATGCTCTCGAAAATTTAGAAATTAATTGATACATTCAAGTAATCTCAAGCTACTCTAAATATTATAAAAAATATATTTGAACGATACATAAAATTGTCAGCGCTAAAATACGTGACACGATATATTGTCTATCATTTCTTAAACAGTATATAAAGCTAAGGTTAAATTTGGTTTTTTCGTAGCTCTGACGATATCGAAAGCCGAAGCTTTCAACAATCATATCTAAAATATGATCATATTTGTATAATGAAATTATTCATTCATTATGTAATATATTATTATAAAAGCATATTATATTTCGGTAATATTTTATGGTTAATTTTCTTTTCTTCCTGTTATTTAGTGATCTCTGATGTATGCGATTATTTGGCCATTCCATTCAAGCCGTAAACTTCCTCATGTCATCGATTTTATGAGTATTTCGTATTTTTTGTTTAACCGCGTGTATTAGTAGATTTGTGAGCCGCTACTGAATTTCGGAGGCTGAAATTTATCCATTGCAATTCTTGAAATGAAAAAGGATGGAAAATATAAGTATTCATTTATCGCGCATATTGCGTATCGCTTTTAGCAATACGCAACAACTTACGTTTTAATGATGTTACATATCATTATTAAGCCAATGAATAGGTTACCAAAGTTGCATAACTGGGGCAATTTATTATTGGAACTGTTCATCGAACGTCTGCAATTTATTTTTGTTTACGTTTACTGAAATAAATCTCCGTATATATACCGCTATGGACATTTAAAAATCGAAGGTGACCGGTAAGAATTAAAAATTATGTCATTGCTTGATAGGTAGATAGGAATATTTAAAATTTAGTGTTACCACATTAAAAAAAACAATCTGCATATTAGTTTTATGGTATTACTTACTGTTCGATTTTTAAAATCGATTTGACAGCGATTGTCTTAAAAATTCAAAAGACACAATAGCTTCTTCAAGTTTTTCTTATGTAGCTGTTATTATCGTGACCGTTAATTTTATATTGACAGTGAAAATATAATGCCAAAGAATCAACAGAGCTTATTTGAACTCTTTACTCTCTACTTAGAAGTAACGCTTAGTTAGACATAATACTAGGAATATTTAAAAATAATGAAAATATACATTTATTTTCGTTACCCTTACAGCGTGAGCCGGACCTTGTTGTTCATAAGCAACCTTTTTCATTACGTCTACTTAAGTACCGAGTGAATGTCATCCATCATTTTTTATGCGAAGCTTTCTTTCTTTCATTACTGTTATTCTCTATTATTACTGCTATTAAATTCTTTAAGTAAATCACTTGGAATTTTAATATCTGATAAAAGAATAGAGCTCTTGCTTTATATGTACCTCTATTTCACAAAATGAGACAAATCAAATTGTTTTTATAATAACTGAATAGGGTTGTATAGTATTTTTTTAATGTAAATCACAGAAGGAACAGAATAAAAAAAGAGAGGAAATTGGTTTTTCTCAATATTGTAATACAATTGATGTTTTGGTTATTGCATAGAAAGATAATAAATATTGCCATATTTCATAAATTTTGCTGAAGCACTTCCAAGTAAATTATTCAAAATACATAAAGAAATCATTATCAAATGTCCGAATATCATTAATAATGACAATTCCAAACTGTCATCTGAGATAGGATCATGTTGTGAAACGCTATTTTTTTAGAATATCATACTAAAGGTTAAAGAGTATTGTGGTAAAAAACTACGCGGTACTTAATTCTATAAGAGTTATTAAACATATTTGATATCTATTTCAACATCAAAAAACGGCTCTAACGATGGCAATAAATAGCGTAGCAATTTATAATAGCTTAAATTTAAATTTAGCAATGGGTCTTCATGACCTACGGTTGGCTATAATCTACGCCACTGGGTACGAATCACGAACGAGTCACGAACTACTCGTTATCATTGTTATCAATCAAAAGCTGGGTTATGCATATTTAATCATCTTATGCAAAGTAATGCACTTTTATTTGATTTAAATCACCTGATGACGAACCTATTATGAGTGTGCAAAATAAATGTTGCCTGTTGAAAATACTTCATTTATTATGTCATTTTGAATGCACTCGTAAAAAGTCCTCAAGCGTGAAATTAAAAAAAATGTATTTATGTACATATAAATTAACTAAACTCAAGTCGTGGTATAGCAATTGTCTATGAATCATTTTGTAATTGTTTTCATTTAATTATAATATATATTTATTGTATGATATATATTTTTTTGAAAATCTTAAGAGCAGTCGTGTCAAACTCTTGGTAAGTTAACTGTTTTTGTCTTTGGATCGTAATGCGCCCTCTAGAAACTTTATACGTTTGCATTAATTAATAAGAAACTTATATTTAAAGCAAAAATATCGTTGGTTCTAATTGATGTAATCATATTTTTTGGCAGCATGTTAATTTTTAAAGGTGAGTGAAAAATATTTGTGAAAATTCTAAAAATTAATTACGAAAAACCATTTAAAAAAAAGACATTTAGTCATAAATAAAGATGCAATCTGAACCATTTTCATTGAAAATTTAGTTACTATTTTCAAGTCTGACTAGTGAAGAGTTAAAACATAGTAATATTTACATGGAGTTAGTACAGAATTACAGCGTAAGATGCTGATTCGTGGAACATGTATTCAAATTAAGAACATTCCGAAGATAGGTGAGATCGTGACATGACTAAAGTTCTAACCATTTTTAAGAGATGGCGCAACATTAGATATTTTAAAATGTACGTACTCAACATAAATCAGCTACTGTATGCATTTTCATGCTATCGGCATTTAGGTCCCGAAAATGAGATCGATTAGCCGATTTCACACGATGAGATAATTATTGTTTTTATAATCAAATACAAATTATTAAAAATCTAAAACTTTATATTATACTAACGTATAACAATGTGAGATAGTTGCATTTATTCTAAATGTGAAAATTGTTTTCCTCTGGTGGTACGAATGTTAAGGATTGAAACTTAAAGATCTTAACGTAATTATACAAGTTATGTATGTGGCTATAATTTATAATCGCTGTTTTTTTTTCAATTATAATAAATGCCTTAATTCTGTTTTTTTTTTAATATCTATTGTATTATCTGGCGATCAAGATAATATAAAAATTAAAGACAATTTTGCTTTACATTTACAAACGCAATATAAAAATATGATCAATCCCACTAACATTCTTGACGAGCGTTATTATCAAGTTGAAATTGATGTTAATCTACGTATGTATATAGACATAAAAAATTAGGGCATTGATATTAAATAGACTCACTAGTTTTCTTTATTTCTACGATAGGTTGTAATTTTCATCGTAATAATTCAATCCCACGATTATCACGACACGTGGTGATATAAAATGCCCACATTATAATAACATAAACGATTTGTTGAAAGAAATCTTTAAGATGATATAAGAAAACAGCGTAACAAAAATAATATTTATTTTTAAAAGTATTTTATAGCACGAATTCGATACATTGATGGATATGCATAATTAATAAAATGACAGGTGCGTACATCCATAACGACCCTCTCTTGAATTCCTGAGTACAGAGTATCATCAAATTATTATTTTTGAAATATTGATAACAAAATTAGCATATGATTTTTGTAGTTGTGTTAATAAGTAAAAGAAGAAAAAAACGGCGACAGTGGCTTAGTGGTAAGTGCTTAATCCCAGCGATCTGATAGGCCTGGATTCAAGTCTCGGATGGGTTTACATCAAATTAAAATGGGCGCTGATATTTTTTATCAGTTTATCTAGAGTCTTTAAATATTAAGAGCGTATTAACAAATAATAACTCTTTTACAAAATTCCATTTTTAAAGATAGAATATATGATATTTAATTAATTTGAAGGAACAATGAATTAAAAAAAAATTGTGTACACAATATGCGGAAGGATCATTGGTAGTCGCGTGTTAGCAACAGGCAATGAATATGCTAAATGTGACATTTGATAAATGATTTAATACCCCTAGGGGGAAAAATGAACAAATTATGTAAAGATGCAATTACAGCGATTACGCGCGTAATGTAATAGTCACCCGTGACATAATGAGTGACAGGTGCCCACTGGCCGTTCAGCGGCACGTGGTGGCGTCACTTTAATAGAATAGTGCGACTATGTCACTTCGCTTCTAATGCGCTAATTGGCATGATCACAAACTGCAAAATAGGTTTGTTTTCTCTCGTATACATATTAAATATATAGTTGGCCATACCCTAGTGCTCAGTGTACATATAACTTGTGCGACTGTATATAGATATTTGTGAGTTTAGTACCTTTTTAACATACATTTTTAAATATTTGTTTATACATATTATGATCTACTAGAACTTAAGACATATTACATAAATTTGACAAATGTCGTCAAATTTATTTGACTCATAATTGTTATGAGCAGGACTGTGAAGTCGTTAAAAAAACACGAATCCGACTAAAAAAGTTTAATTTTGTCAGGTTTTTCCTATCATTTCATGTTGATGAATAAAGTCGAATTTTGCCTAAAAGTTGTTGTTGTGTTAGTCATCCTACGAAATCATTGAGTGATGTATTAATAAGATAAAAAATAACAAAGTATTGTATTTAGCTAAACACTTGTTAACAAAGTATGAGCAATTTAATTGTTCATAGCAAAAACAGCATTTCAGACAACTTTACCGTTTATGTTGACTCATTGCTGACTAGGTATAGTCTGTGCCCAGAGATTTATAGGACCGATGGAATCATTTTTTTAATTGTTTTGCTATTAGCCAGTTACTTGTAGAACTCATTTAAAATACGACAAAAATAACGTTGTTATAAAATAGAGCATTTAACTGTAACTCGCTTAAAAAATATACGGTTTTTTTAGCTATTTCAGCTACCGTCATCATCGGAACTATTATTTAACTGAATTGCTGTAACATATATAGAAGTGGGCAAATGCAGCTCTTTTTTGAGTTAGTGCGGCTCCCAATATTTTTTATAATAGAAAGTTATTTTCATTCTCCGATTATTTTCCATTATCTTTACAATATATACAGTTGTAAACTATAACACTTCTCTATGAAGTATTGTAAAATCAAAAAATTGTTGACAGCTACCAAACGAGCATTTGCAGTTTGCTGCGAATAGCTGTAACGAATTTTATTTAAAATTTTAGACTAAGTTAAAAATGATCAACATACCCTTACAAACCATTTATTTTATGCTACCTCCTATATAAATATAATTTCAATACTTTACATAGCAATTAAGCTTTGTATAGAATCGTAATTAAATTAAGAATTCTTGTATTTAATACTACTGTGAAATAATAGAATATGGCCATCGTTGACCTCATGTATGCCCAATCCTGATATTGTATATACATACGAATACTCCATGAATTTTCTATTCTTTGAACATAATAATTTTTACACTTCATGTTGTAATGTTAAATGTCGATTTAAATATATTGAAATGTTTAAAAAGAGTTAAACAATAAGCCAAAGAACCTTGAACACTACCAGTAAAGTATTAATGACATGCATGTATGGATAAATAAATTATTATTATTTGATTTATCGTTGTTTTATGCTGCCAATAAATCGTTTTATCTCAGATATTTCAGTGACGTAACGGAAAAAATAGTTTTCACTGCATTCCTGACATTAACATGCATAACAAAGGTATATTGAATGCTCGTTAATATCTGATGGGAGATTATACATTCTTTTGAATACAGTATCAATTACTTTTATCACACATATTCCTCGTAGAGTTTACGCTAATAGAAAAGTTATTTTTGTATTCGTACGCAAAAAAAATTATTAGAAAAAATCGAATATGCAGAAAGTCTTGCTGTTATTTTTTTTTGTACATAATATGCGTTCGTTTCCCAAAATTTATAAGTAATGCTCAAAATCTTTACGCTGAATGACTATAATTTTTGTATTCGTTCTAAACGTGTTAGTCAAGTTAGTACAAAATTATTATTTATTAGTTTATTGACGTCGTGATTACGCAACTGGTTTTTAGGGTAATTATGTTGTAGAGATAGTGTAACATATTTTAAGTAAAACTATATCTTTACTGGCCTTTCAGTGAAATCGCATCCCAGCATATTTTCATATTATCATATTAACTAGGTAGAATTTCGATATCAAATTGGAATTGTTGAAGCTTTGCACGATTCTAAATGTTTTTTCACTAAAAACCCAGGTTTCACCTTTCGGTATTTTCAAGCATTCCATCACTCGGATGCAATAGAATTGACAAACTCAGTTTTGGGTTTCAATAATTCACATAATTGCTTCAAAGAGCTATTTTTTAGCAAATACTTTCTATCCAGATATTATGTAAGGCTTAGAACTTTTATTGAAAACATAGACGTCCATATGTTTATACAATAGTTTGTCATATTTTCTTTATTGAAAATAAATTTACGCTTAAAACGTAATTTAGTTGTTATATAAATATATTTTCAAATAAAAAACGTACCTGTTACATATATATATAAATTGATGTACTTACGTGGATGATGGCAGATGTAAAGGTAGGGGTTAGCGTATGTAAGGTTGTTCTGGCCACAAACAGGGTTCCATTCGTAACGATTTCTGGCCATATGGCAAGAAAATCTTCTGCCAAGTGATTTTCTCACTTCTCTTACATTACATCCTCCAGAGTGCATCACTTTAAGATCTGAAAGAAAAATCAGTGTGAAATTTATATGCTATGTAGCGTTTTTGGTAGAATAGCGATGTAAAAAAGTACTATAATACAATGTTATGATTTTCAACATTTATAAAACACATGTTTTTTTGTACTATTTCCACAGTTTGATATATTTCTTTGTAAATTCATTATTTTAATATTATTAATTTAAATTCGAAATGATATTTGAATATTCTTGGCATAAACAATCTGCTATAAATATATTATAGAGTTCATAGTGGGTTCCAGGCGACCAAATTTAATTTTTTTTATGATCAGTCATTCGTCGCTAGATGTGTTTGATTATTTACAATATTTATGCTAGCAGGTTATCGTTAGGCATGAAAAATATTTGTGTGAAAATTGCAGCATTTGTAGTTAAAAGTTTGATAGCGATTACATTTTTACGACTATATTGTTCCTGAAGTATTTATTATATTTGTAAAAAAATCTCGATTGAATAATTTAAAATGAATATTTCTGACGTGTTTTAAAAAAAATATTACAAATCATTGTTATGACATCCTTATTTTAAATTGACTTTCTAGGTTCATTCAATGCACTAAGCTTTCAATTTCCGCCGCCAGTCGATTGAGCGCTGCTATATAAGAAACATGGCGCCGATTGCGAATATTATATACATACTAGGAATTAAATAATCATCGGTATCGATTGAACTATTGATACTTAAGGTATGTAGGTGACAGCCGGGCAACTACTTTAAATTAAGCCCAGCAATCAATTTAGATGAGACAATATATGCCGGGTCGATCAAAGGGAATCGCTTATTGAGACAAATAACTATCAAAAGAAATGTCTCAATCAATTTCGACACATTTAAGTGCGGGAAAATGTAACCGCCCCACTGGTTCGTTAGAGTACCGGAATACTTGCGCATTGATTTAATTCTTATTAAAAAAAAAACTGATTTTGATTTCTAAATCAGACTTGCGAATAATTGGCGTATTTTGTCTTAAGTAATTCAATAGGTAAACCCGTTCCGACTCCTGTTCAAATATGACATCTTAATTAATGAATTGTATGTTTAAAAATACGTCGATTTTAATGTGCATTGATTCGATCGATTTATTTCAGTTCGTTGGCAGTAAAATCATATTCATAAATTCACATAATCATCCGACCCGAAAAAGATGGCGTGGCAAGCAAAAATATTTCACCATTAATCCTGTCATACAAACAATTCTCATAGACCCCTTATATTGAGGTAATTCCATAAGGAAGTGATTTGATGCACATTGGTAGCATATCGATATGATGAAAAATGCCCTTATGTATGGTATTTTATTTCAAAATGCTTATTGAAGTATACGAAAGAGAATGGACAAGCCAATATTGAAAAAATCAATCACATCATGTTGTATGTCGAGATTTAATTTTGATTACAAATTATTACAAAGAGGTCTTTAAAATTTTACCTGTAAACTATTATACTACAATTATTACATTTATTACATGAAAATTATTTTCTCAGTTCTGAAACCTTTAGTTTTGTATACCTGGTTATTTTGTTGTTTTTAATTTTTATTGTATCAGTTAATAACGCTCGCAATGATCGAATTCGGTACTGATCTTACAAATATAAATTTATATAATTGGTGCCAAACGTGTGGTTAAATTATTTAAATACAATCCCTTTCCACCAAGTGACAGTACACACATACAGAAATATTGTTGATTTTACGAATGACAACATTTTGAGAATGGATCCACGTGAATATGGATTAGAAATTAGGAGTATGTCATCAAATCGATTGGAAAATCTTCGAGTGAATCATTTTATATCAAGTAAAGACTTTTAATGTGTCCGTTTTAATAACCTAACCTAACCTAAACTAACATATCTTACCTGGCTGTAATATCTGCTCTTTTACCTTCGTGTGTACGAACCATCATGATTTCAATCAAATTATTTATTGTGGCATATCTAGGTTGCGATTATAGAAGAAAATAATAATTGGACGATGGCTGTATATGGATCTAAGGAAGTAAAGTCAAGTATTTTCTTCATAACAAGATATTTTAAGACGTGCACATATATTTGTTTTAAAAGGCGGTCAACATAATATGATGCAGCTGTATACGTCATAAATAATATTGACGCCCGCACAGTTTAATGCGGCAATAGCTCGATATCTACAAATTATAATTTGTCAATATTATTCACAATCTCATAACGTGATGGTAAATATAAAAGATTTATTAACTCATTTCAAGAAAAGTGCTTTCAATACCAGTTCTCAATCATAATTTCAATTTTCAATGCTTTTAAGCAAATAAATACCAATATGATAAAATAATATCTTTCTTTGAATAGAAAGTCATAAGTTGACAAGTATTTTGAGTAAAGACAACTACCTTTTTTCTTATATATATCAAGACGAAAATTTGATGCGGCCACGACATATATTTATTGCATTGCTGATGTTTATAGTGCGGTCACAGCACAATTTCGCGTAAGAACTACTCTTCTATACAAAGAATATACAGATAATTTTTTTATTATGCCCGTTATTTACACTTTTACAGAATAAATATAGACAATGATGCTTTGAATTGCTATCTATCTAGCGTCACACAGAGTGAACAGTGGTGAATATCATTAATGCATTTTTATAAATATATTATTGATTTAGTACCACATGAAGTATTATATTTTTAATTATAGACTTTTAGTCATACAAAAAAATATTGACTAAAAATGCATATGCGCAAAACATCGATAACATATCGAAGTGCATCTTTTATTGCGATTGCTTTGAAAATCACTGATAAGACGGCAATAGCCGGGCTATCGAGAATATCCACTCATAAAGATGTAAATTCAACACAAACTAAATAGAATTCTGAATTTTACACTATTTGAACCATGCTTTTTTTCTCTGCTGGACAAATCTGCTTTTACAATGGCATATTTTTTTTTTTTTTTAATTATGTTTTATCATTTGTGTTTTATAAAAAAAATGTGGTTTATTGATATAGATAAAATATATTATACCGGCAATGATAAAATAATGATTACTTTTTAAAAATTTGGACTAATTTAATTTCGCTTTGTATTATATATAATATAAATATTTGTGCTAAAATTTTGATTGTAAAGTTGTGGCAATACTTAAATGCGCTTCCAATAATAGAATTAATTTATACGGAATGAATTCCAGCGGTTATCGAGATACGGCGCGCAACAATTCGCGGAATGCAAGTTATGCTAGATTGTTTTTTCCATTTTCCCGACACTACGGGTACTGTAATCAATCTATCGAATGAATGGATCTCATATGTCGGCGCACTGACCGCTTTGAAGATGATTAACTAGCCGCGAAAATCTACGCAATTTATTCGCAGCATCTTCCCGGATCATTGACATGGTGTACCATGAAACATGACGCCCTAGGACAGATGGGTGATCATTGACATAATGACATATATTATTAAGTGATCTTCTCTCTTCTGTAACATTCTTCCGCGCCCTGTCACGTTAATCACAGTTGTGGCGTTTAGTTCCATGACAAAACAGAAAATAAACATTTATAATACTTATATCGTCATATAATTTTATATTACAGCTGAAAAAGATTTTGTTTTTTTAAATAAGTACATATTTTATTTACAATAAATTTGAATATAAACTATGTCTATGGTATACTTCCCGAAAACGTGGTAGATAGAGAAAGTTCACCGAAAAATATTTCGTTTGATGTGCGTATGTTATAATTTTGAAAAAAATCGAAAACATTCGAACATATTCAAAAAGTAAAAGTGTTTTTAACACCTACCTTACTGTGATAAAAAAATATGTCCGTCACGGTGATGGACACTCAGTGACAAAAAAAAAATGCTTTAAATTGAAATAATGCTTAGTTAGGTTCTTTCGCTAACTGTATTTTTAAAATACTATAATTGTATAGTGTATATATCATTCCCAATAATGCCATAATTCATGAAAATCTGTAAAACAATGAAATAGTCATAAGCATTTCGAAAGACAACCGCGACGCACGTTATTGTAGACTTAGAAAATATTTTTAAGCTGTGGATATTTTGAAACCCGGAGATCATCGTATGTAGCTAATGATATTGGAATAAATTGGTCATAACTTTGTAAATGTTTTCTTTCTGTATAAATATATTATATCATAATATTGTTTTTAGCTAATTCTCATTAAATGGTATAATAGAACGATCATTATTGAATAAACGTCTTTGGCAGACAGATGTTCTCCTAATAATTTTAATTTATTGTAAAAAAATAAAAAATTAGGCATAAGCCAATGTTAATAGTTCATTAAAAAAATGGATATTTTTTTGTGGTTTTCAAAAATAGCTTGATTGTTATTAATGTTGTAAATAATCAATAAATTGATACGACAAAACAGTATGTATTTTATTTTTTCTATATTCTGAATTTTATACTACTGTTCTGTTTTGTTCCCATATCGATTATTATGATGAACAGAATCCGGATTTACCTCAGAGTAAATTTGAAAACGGATAAAGCGTAGGGACAACCCAGCCGATTTTCATATGCAAATATTTTATTCGTAATTTGTATTTTTATTATATTTTCTTCCTAAAATTTTACTTTGTGGGCTCAACATGTAAAATATATAACGGCCTAGGGTCTACAGTCTGGCACTGATGATAAAACTATCGATGCCACAATGATGTTAGTCCCTTTTTGCCTAATTTGGGAAACAACGTCTTATGTTAAAACTCCGAAATCATTTTCAGGGCATTCAACTCGCTCTGTTAGGTTTCGATTGTAATCAGGATGTCAAAAGTAAGGGACTCTGAAATGAGGTTTATTCTAACATAAGTAATGTTTGTTGCATTAAAATAATAATTATACCACTGTGTGTCTCTCAGTATAATAAACTCATTGAGAAATAACATCATATACACCTATGTTAAAGATCTCAAATTAAAATTTAAAAAAAACATAATTAATACTGACTTTATTGAAATCTGATAGATAGGGCAAAGCTTCTGCCAATAGATCATAGATGGCAACATTTCCCAGGGCTTCCCAAGGACAACGAGATGGCGCAAGAAGTATAGGTGAGCTAGATAAAAGATGACACTTGTCATATTTGCGTTTTTTGATGTCTTGTTTACTGCTAACACGTCGATAATTTTCTTTTACAACACTCTAATTTGGTCGGGATACATTCCATTATTCAAATTCAATCAATATAGTTTGCTACATTCAGAATCATACACATTTTTGGTTGAACAAATAAATGAATTTATATAAAAAACAATAAATGTTTTACAGTCGTCTCACAATATTGAAAAAGAATTCCCTATATGTTTTCATGTCTATAACGAATAATTGATAAAATATTTTTTTTTATTGCACAATATAATTTTCTATAAATAAATAACACATAAAAGGTGTTGATATTATAACAGCAACTGTGTTTCATTGATAAATATTATTTAAAAAATTAGTATATTACTTGAAAATTTTGTTTAAATTAATGTATATTAAAAATAAACACTTCAGTCAATAAATTTTGATAAAATGCAGGTACCCTGTAAACTATTTGAAATAAACTCATCTAGTCCAACAAGCGTCTAATTACAGTTTTAGTTACACATTATTTCCTAATATAAAAGTTTGAATTGTAAAAATATGTTTAAAACAAATAATATTCTATATTTTTATATATATATTTTACTTTGTATATTTCAAAATATGATCAATCCGAAATTCAGTCATATCTAAAAACGTATCCAAGGGCAATGAGAACCTTGTCAAAGTAAGAATACGATTTCGTCTTGATTTAAATACAGCTGCAGTATAATTGAAAACAAATTTTGTTATTCTGATATGTTGAGTTCAAAGATTCATACTGCTTAGTTTCAATTCGGTGTAATGTGAAAAAATGCAAATGTTTGCTCAAAACATTATTTTCATATGCCCAGTGAGTGTCAAAATAGTATTTGAAAAGTATTTCGGTAAATAACAGTGAGTGTTAACCTATTGTACCAGTGGATCACATACCTATGATTTTGCAGCAGTTTTAGATGAGATATGAACACATTTTTTATGAAAGACAATTACTTTTCTGTGTTGAAATCTTAATGAAATTCATGGCAAAATTTATGCTATATCCAGTCTACAATAATTCGGGAGACTTTACCTAACTTACTTTACTTTACTAACCCTTTCCCTGTTGAGTAGCATAAAAGATATTACATCATCGATCCAATTCTCAGTATCGGTGTTAAGGAAACTAATATAGAATATCAGAATACAACAACATTTCTACTATTCCTATATTTATGTTTTTCAATTGTCAGCACTTTGAAATCTGCCTCGTTAGCAGTCAGTAGGTCAATAATCTTATGTGAATTATTTATCAGTCTACAGGGCAATCTAACTATTATTTTGAAAGTAAATTGAAACGCCTTTTCGATACAATTTAGATTGAGTTAATAATCAATTATAAAAGTAATCCTAGACATCCCTGTTTGCAAGGAAACAAATATATGTCGTTGTATTCATATTCGTCGACAGTGAATTAGGAAACTGCGGCCGTCATAGATATTACTATAAAAGGTCTTCATGGAGTTTTCATATCTCTATGGAATGCCAGTGTCTCTCCGAGTATTGGTTTAGAATCACTTGTATACTTATGTAATCATTAAAATGCAAATAACTCCTAAGAATGCATGTTTGATTCTCAACACCTACCTTGTTTACAAACATACTGAATCGACATTACGCAGTTGTTTTTAGGTTATTTTAAAAGTATTCTATTATGGTTAGAGTTTGCGATATCAGAAAAATATATTAATTACCGGTACTAATATATTTCTCGGTATTTCATCTCTTCATATTGAATTACCATTTTAAAATATTAATTGACTTATAGCGGAAGTGTTATCGGTACTAGGGTATCATGTAGATCTTTTTTTATGATCTTTTCTCAGTCACGTTTTTTTGATAATTGAATGTTGTTTTTGTTTATTAAAAATTCCTTTATAAAAAATAATCCTTTTCAAAGACAGCGAATATTTTTACTATTTATTTTTTAATGTTGTTACCATTTCGTAGTTGGTAACCAAAAATAGGATGTAACTGTCAATTCGGCTTGAAAATTAAATTCTTCATCCATTTAATAGACGTCAAAAATTTATTTATGACATTTATATTTTGGTGTCCAAATATTTAAGGCAGAATGTGATTTTTCATATTGATGTTACTAATTCCCACACATAAAAATTCATTCGCACCGTCTTCTTTCCCTATGAATGTAAATTGTGACTATGTCTCTTTATTGCATTAAAATATAACGGCTCAATTCACGCGTTGATGTAATTATGACATTGCTCCATAGACAATGTAATAATTTTAACTATACATAATGCCTGTCCGTACAAAAATCTAGTCCATTACACATACAAAATATTTAAAAAGCCAGAAGCATTGCACATTCAATATAGACGACTAATACAATTGTTTTATAGTCTATAGTTAATATTGTTAAATTGTTTATGGAATAATGACACAATTATTTTACCGCTCGATTTTCAGCCTGCTTGTGCCAACACGTTTTATCATGGCTGACAACCTTAATGAATAAAATCGATTCCGCAAATAAATCATTAATTTATTTGAATAAATTAACACCATGCGTATTACAATATGTCAAGCGTAACAAATATAATAGATCGTATGTAGTCAATAAAATTATGCGTTATTTACTATTACGTATTTTAATTTATTCATATAGTCCTTAAGAATTTAAGGTCTAAGCAAGTTAATTTATTAAAAATATGTTAGTAAATTTAATATACAAAATATACGAAATCCCGATAGGCTGACGGTTCCCAAAATATGTTGCTTTTTACTAAACAAAATTTAAATTAACTGATTCGCAGGTTAAAATTGTGAAATTAAAGCATATGGTAAATGTTTTCGCGTTTTTAGTATATTATCATTTCTATGTATGTTCAAATTTTGATATTTAAATAATGGTTGTTATTTTGCCAATTATGTTAAATATATTTTCATAATAAATTTAAAAACTATTTTTCATTTAGAATTTGTTGTAAAAAATGATAACGTTTGTAAAATATACAATATTAAATGAACGAAAGTTTGAAATGATGCTCGAATATATTTCCAGAAAAGTCGCACCCTATCAATCAAAGACAATTGCATAAACTTTTCAAATATCTGTTCTCATACTTTGAGAGTCTCTGATCATTTTTTTATGATTAAAATCGAATGGTATCGATAAATTTCATAAAGTATTCATGTACAAATTTAACAAACGTGCTCAAACTGTCAACCTTGGATTACTTGAATCAATAAATTATTATTTAATTGACAATGTACCTTTAATATATTGTGGCCCATAAAGGTGACCTGCATTACGGAAAATAATGCTATATTATTACACATGGCGATCCAAACATATTGCGGTTTCGAACACATTGATGTTTTTACTGACTTAAGTATTATTTTTACAAATATTTGTGATAGAGCAAAACTTGTATATTATATATTGAACCTCGAATCTAACAATTGCTGAATCATCATGTTGTTGGTTTGCATATTTCAATCCAATAGACATTGATCTTAAACGTGTTTCGTGTGACATATGATCACATAGCGTTGATAGTTTAAACGCGCGTTGGCCGATCATTGCCAGGATGTGGCTTTGCATGTGAATGCATTTTGTGGTTTATTTCCTCATAAAATTAAGAAGCGGATGTTGAAATATTGCCCTTTTGTTTCATGGAATTTTATTCTAAAGCAATACCACCATGCCTAAATAAGTGCATTTTTACTATTATTTAATATTAAACATATGGGGCGCTTGCAATTTTTAGAGACAAAAAACAGCAAATTAATTTTTTTACGTCCTACAACTCTGACGTATGTGAAATAGTACGCACTATCATTTATTTTTATTTTGTATTCCTTAGATAGATACAGACAATTATGTATATTTATGTGTCACGCCGAATCAGTGAAATTGTCTATTACACGGGAGCGGCAAAAAATTTCGAATTTATGAATAATGCAAGCTGTTGTTTTTTTATGAATTAGTCGAATTATTTGCCGTGTGCGTGAATCGAGCAGTCTACGAAATTTTTTGCTAGATATAATGGATTGTCATCAGCGTCAGAACTAAGTTTAAATAGATTTTATCATAATCTAAATTGAATTTGTATTTTTTGTTAGTTTTTGTCCGGGGTAATTTAATTAGACGCTGATCAATGTGAAATTATAAAACAATATTTAAATGGGTTCACAATATAAAACAGATGGTAATGTATTCGTAACGAGTATTAAAAACAAATCGTTATCCAGTTATGTATCTACTAAAACCCGGAAAGCGTTCCCGGATAAAGATTACAAAATTTACCCTCGAGGAGTTTAAGCTTTGATCCCTCTAATCGAGAAATGTACAGTAACATTCAATGTGAATTACAGTGTGAACAAGATCTGACATGAACATCAAAGCTATTTTTTTAAATGTATGCATTTATGAAGGTAGAATAAAAATGTTTTTTTTTTAAATTGTTTGACCACTTACCACTGTTTGATTAAAGGACCCAATACAAAAATATTTCTAGCAGTTATATATGTAACTTTTAAAAATTAAAAATTGAGATTTCAATTTACTTAAGATTATCTTTTAGATTTTATTGATTAAATTGGCGTTTACTTGGTAGAAATCCTTTAAAACTCGATAAAAAACAGCATTAGTTCTACAAAATTCTGTAGAAATAAAACACATTGCTATTTTTTCATCGTGTAAATTTTTGCATTTTTATTTAAATCAATGTTCATTGCATTTTTAATGTTCGATATTATACGAAACATATTACGTTTATCTTCAATTTTAAGTATTAAATAATTTACAACTCTGTCATGAATGCAACAAATAAATTTTTAGAGTTTTTAGATTAAAATAAAACGACAGCTATTTTCAATAATATAGATTAATAAAATAACGAAAAATACTCAATATTCAAAGAGAAAATTTACAAACTTTTTTTGTTATGAAGTAATTTAACCCTATATTTTCTTAAATTTGTTTTATCCTTTACAGATAAAATGTAAACTGTCAACTATGGGGAATTTGATGACTTATAAAACAATGACAATAAAAATGCAATCGCCTTTCTTTTTCTTCACAAATTTTATAATTTTAACGAATCGTCGTGACGAACATTATGCTTTGAAAAAAACGCATTCAAAGTATTTTTACATTGAAAGCACAATCGCGTAGAGGTTATTTCTTAGGATTATGAGAATTTTGTCGCACAATTGAATTGCACGCCAACACGTCTTAATTAGACACTTCCAGCGGGGGGTTTTTTTTTATAAATTAAATTGAAATAAATTTAAAATACGCTTAAAAACATTACGTCGCTGAATACTGTATGTATAAAATTAGCGGGTTTAAAAGCAATTTTAGGTGGTGTAAGTGAAGTTCGCCTGTCAACTTCTCAAAGACAATATTTTGTGGACACGGTGTATACAGAAAATTCGTGATAATATCTTTAAAATCTTTGGTTGTTAGAAGATCCTCCGCACGCGCGTATTCTCAACAAGGTAATGCATGCCATAGCGCGATAAAATTGTTCATCGATATTTTGTTATATACAGCTTTAATAAAACGTGAAAGCTTCGAGCGATACTGGAATAATGATGTAGCTTTCTTGGATTAACAGAAAAGGTATCCAACGGTCAACAATAAGGTGAAGCAACAATGTTTTTACCATTTCCACACATGAGTCGGCGATTTAGTATCACAAGGGCTTAGCTACACCAATGTCTGTTTTTAGTTAAAATTTGTTTTGCAAATCCCATAAGCATTTTTTTACAACAAATGTGTAATATCTAAGACGATTTTATAGTATCATCTTTAAAAGCAAATTCAAAGCTCATAACGAGAAAACCTGTTTATTTTGTATTTGGTTCGTTAATTATTACATGAACATATGTTTTTTTTTGTTTTTTTCAATGCCATTGTCATAATATATATATCACAAAAAATAATTATGTTATGGTTCGGCTTACCCAAACATATTGATTTATATTACAATTTCGTATAATTACCGAAATCACGATTAATCGGATCTACGTCTCCTACCACAATTAAATATTGTCACACTTTTTAAATATATATTTATCGCAACAATTACGACAATTAGAAATAATTTACATAATAACATAAAGAGAGTAAAATATATGATGTAAACTTGCGATTATAATATATTGAATAATTTATAATTTGAATGACGAGATGCAGATGGATATAAACATTTTCCACAAAAAAGTTAGCTATTTTTTCGAATAAGTAGAAAGACAAAATAAAATCTGAATGATCGGTGTTACTATTGCGACAATTTCTACATTTCAAAATAGGATTTCTTTTCCAATATTCATTATTGGGTGATTTCGAAGAATATGTTCTTAATCTTGATTTTTATCACCACACCGACAATTTTGATTCGAAATTTGGCTATCGAAGAAACAAACCACTAGAAATAAATAATTTTCACCGGTTATAGCGACGTCACTTAATACTTCAGGTAGTAAAAATCTGAGCCTACTTTCCAGGGGAAACCCCATATTAAGTTTTTATTCGTTATCAATTAATATAAAGTATTGAAATAATTACTAAAAAGCACACGAGATTCAATTTAATATTAATAATGAGTTACCAATAAAAGGTTATCAAGTTTAGCTTAAAATAGTGTTACAATATGAAGTGATTAAAATACAATAATAATAACAACAAAAATTGAAAATCAGGCGAAAATGGTCTGTGAATTAGAATGCTAGTTTCGCATTTCACATATACGACATTTTGCATCAGTATGACATGCTGGACTTTGTACTCTGTTTTTTTGTACTTAATTTCATAGAAAATGCAATCAGATACAAGATTTTTACAAAATAGACTGAAGCGAAATAGGCGCCTGTGCGTCCAGACAACCGCTTGTAATATTGTACGAATATATCATAATCTATATTTAATATTAGAGAAATAAATCTCACTAAAATTTTTAGTGTTATAACGATAGAATATTATACTTATTGATTTTCATTAACACCGTATTTTTTTGTATGTAAGAATTTAAAAAAAATACATAAAAAATGATAGTTTATGAATGACCTGATTGACATCTGTCAATATTCATCAGATCTTCGAGCAAAGTCAACACAAGTCTAGTTCGAGAAAAGCCTTTCTAAGTTAAACGATTTATAACTTTATTTGAATATTTTCTTATTTAAGTATATATTTAGTCTCTACAAAAAATAACAATATCGATTTTTGTATTATATTTTGGCATTGAAACCGAAGTGAAAATACCGGAATTCCTGTTTATGAAAAAGCGGTAACAAGTATAATAAATTTGGAGACGTTTTTTGTACAATTTTTGTAGCAAAAAACTATGATAATGTAATATGCCCCTAAGATATAGTATATTATAATATGTAGAAACAAATAATGTTTACTATATAATTATTTTACTAGTTATGCTAATCTATTTAACTTAATTATACAGTTGATGTCATATTGGTACTATATGAAACATATACCGCTTACCATGTTATTTAACTAGACAGATAAGTTTCCTTGAAACATCTCGACTCGATCAATCACCATTGTTTGATGTGAAGCTGATTGTTTTATTAGTATTGAAAATTAATTGCAGACAAATTGCCGCAATTATTTATTACCTACTCGATAACATGGTATACGAAAGGCGTGGCGCCCCGGGATTGTTTGTATAATGATGAATATCTGTAAAAAACGATATTTTACAAATAAAAAACCCATTGCTTCTCTTTGTCTGACAGCTAGCATCTTCTAAAAATCAAAATTGTGAGTAATTGAAAAAGCAAAGATTTAAAAAAATTTATAATTATGAAACTTGTTTACACGAATGTCTTCATCTATGTATAGACCTGGGTCTCGTATAACACAATTATATGGTTCTACAAAAATCTCGTGTAATACAAATTCGTGTTATATAATACAAGGTTTGAAGTTCATACAAAATTAAGGTTTGCGTTTCAAAAAAAAAAAAGAAATCGAAGATTGTTTATGTAAATAAGTACTTTGTTTTTTTAAATAAACAAATATACATTTACATATTATTGAAAGGAAATTTAATAACATAATATACCATTCATTCATCGTCGCTATCACTAAGAATTTAATATTGTTTACTCTTTATCGAGATCGGTTGTTAATAAGCGATTATCTGCTTTTAGCATATAAATCTTTACGTATTTCCTGATAAGGTTTCAAAAATTTTTGTAACTCCCTCTTAAATTTCGAACTCCTTTCCATTATAGGATCGTTATCAATAGAAAAATCTAATATATTAACCAATTCCAAGCCGTCATTTATTGTTTTTAATGTGAAACATGTAGCTACTTCGCTGCAATTGCGTACTGAGTCATTAATTGTGGTAGATTCATTCAACATTTCATTTTTATTTAATTGTTTCCCTTAAACCATGTTATATAAAGCGTGCTATATTAAAATAACTGTCAATTTATACATCCGTGTTCTATAAAACAGTTTTATATAAGGCCTAGATGTAATATGAAAATCTTAAAGCTTTATATTATATTATATTTGTGCGTGGGAGGAAGTGTCCGCTTAAAGACTGAAGTCTAAATCTATTTATTTCAATATATATGGTCCACGATTTTTTTCCTATTTTTGCTGGTCCGCAGGTGTAAAAAGATTGGGGAACACTGATCCACGATATTTTTTTTTTAATAAAATAAATAAAAGTAAAATAATATACAATCGCAGTAACTGTATATTAGGGAAAATATTTGAAGTATGTCATTTTATCATACTCGACACACATTCTTCTTGTTACAAAGGTCACGCGAAATAAACAATAATTGAATGTTTATTGAATAATTTAAAATATATTAATACTATCGATCAAAAGTGAAGTAGTAACTTACCTTTACGACGAATTATAATTGAATGGGTAGGGAAGATATGATAATAAACAAATTGTTGTAGATGATTATTTTGCCCTTCGAACATGATAATAAATTTTATGATTGTGTTAACAAACGGCTACAGATTACACCTTCGTTAGCGCTGCAAGGTTTTTCAGTCAAGTAGGCACCAGATAAAGCAATAGTGTTCACATGTGTTTGTCTTGGGTCATATGGATAGTAGAATAATTTTTCTCAAGTATTCTTGCTTATCAATATTTAAAGTTCATCTTTATTCATAAATTTTTGTCATACAACTAAAAACACTAAACATAAAATATAACACGTGGGATGCTAGACCACATGACGTGATACTAGCATATCAATAGCTGATTCGACGGAAGTGGCTGCAATTCTTGATGAAGTGAATTCTAGAGGTTAACGTCAGATTTTTTTTCTTAATTAATTTTTGTTAACTAACTTTTTCATTCCGCATTTAACTAATTTGGGTGCGTGTTGGACTATAGTAAAGATAAACATATTGCACCTTAATAAAGTATACTATTATTGAAAATGAAAAAACGAAGGTACATTCACATTAGTATTTATTAAGATCAATTTGTTTGAACTAAAATAGTTCAGAATATTTAATAATTGAATACTGGCGTATCTTAATTTCCGCAGAAATTGCGTTCATTGTAATGTGCAGTGAATTATTTGCTTTTTAACGCCACTTTCGATTTATTTTCACGAAACCTTTTGCGCGTCACTGTGTCCATATTATTTCGTGGAGTTTTAGGATTGCTGAACTGCGTAACATTTTTTTTACAACCAAAAATTTTGCGATGTCAAGACAGTACATGGCGATAGGTCTTACATGTTTTATTTTCATTATTTTGTTATCAAAAAGCCAATTAATAAACAATATTATGGTGTCTTAAAAACAATACTTACTTTATTGATTGAAATCGAAATGTGTTGTACGTTGTCGCATATCAAGCAATAATTTTGCATAATATTTTTATGAACAGTTAAGTCAAATAATAAATAAAACACAAAAATATGCTCATTATTAAAAAAAATAAAAAACAATTTTTTTACGCGATTTTTATTTTATGCGAATTTTTTGATAGCGTAGTTACTTTTTTACGCGATGTACTTCTGACTTTTATCGATATTTATTTACAGTTGAAGGACTTACTTAAGATAAATAACATTATGGACTCAAAACAAGAATCTAGGTAAAAAAGTATTTCATTAAATTAGTCTGAGAAAAATTCAAAAAATCGCGAGCGATTATATTTGCAAACCGGCAGTATGACAGCTGTGAATAACTCTAATCAGTGAATACAATTAAGCATGTAACATATATGTGTTATATGTACTTATTTCTCGTTTTGTTTTTGTAATCAATAAATAAATTAAATTTTTTATATCTAAAATTAAAAAAAATGCACGAATTCAAAGAATAAATTTTATTTTTCGTATATTTTTACCAATATCGATTTTTGCGTTATACAGATCAGAAAGTTCGGTTAATCATAAAATTATATCATCATGAGCCCATATGTTTCACATTTGGAGCAGACATGGCTGGAATTATAATGTATGAGAAATAAAAGTATTCATGTATCATAAATTATGACAATAGACCACCAACTTTTTAGCATCGATTTGCCGTATAAATTGGTGTTAATTTCTAACCACATATCTGATAATACTTATGACGCATTGTGGTTTCTAACGTATAAATTTTTTCTATTCTAAATTTAAATAAACGTCGTCAAAATCTATTACATTAATGAGAATAGATTATTTCAAAAAGTTTCGCTCGTCATTTGAACTGCTAAAAATGTTCTAATATATTTTATGTTAAGTTGCAACAGTCTGTTTAAATATCCATATTATACAAATCTTCAGTTGGATGTAAAATTAGTTTAACTAAACTTAATAAAAAAAGCATATTTTTATGATTAGGATCAGTTCCGCTCAGAGCGAGAATCATCAACTGAGATTGGCCAATTATTATGAATTATACAATATTCAATAAATTGAAACGAAAATTTTTTAACACTGTGAAAAAAAAATAGCAAAGTATTTTAGTTCTACAAAATTATACAAGATATAGTTGATAGCTATTTCGGCTTACGCCTACGTCAGAACTATACATTGCTATTTTTCTATTGTGTCATAATGGAGTTCTACCAAGTAAATGCCAATTCAAACAATAAGTAAAATTTTTAATCCTCTCTTTTACATAATTTATAAGAAGTTGGTTATACTAGTTCTGAATTCAGCTGGATAAGGGTTTTTATGAGTCGAAATTTGTTGATATTACCTAGTCTCAATTCTTCTCTTTTAAAATTTCCTGGATCTTCCCGTTAAATTGCTACCCGAAAACGATTCAAAAACCCAGATTTTTTTGCTCATCGAATAAAATTTTGATATCGTTGTTAGAATTTTACAAAACCAAATGAACCAAATTCAATTTTATTGAATGTGGCCTTATAAGGCCTTATAAGGCATCAAATATGGCACGGCCTTCCAACATAAAAGTATGAGAATGATACGTGAAGAAATATTTTTAATATCGTGATTTGATTGCTTACAAATTTAATTGTTTCGGATTGCCACATTTAAATAGATAATTTATCATATCCACACATATTCAATGAGAAATATTGTATTTTTAAACAAATTTTCTTCCGTATTTTAATTGTATAACCTTTCTTTAAGAATACCTTAAATGGAAATAAATGCATTACCCACATAATGTTTGCGGTTAGGTTAAAAGGTTATATATCCGTTTTGAGAACAACTATATCAATATTTGTTCATTATTTCATGTGAATGATATTTATGAGTAAAATTGTTAAATTGGATTTCCGGGAAATACTTGCAATGACATATTTCTCTAACATTTTTTCTTGATTGCTTAGAAATTCTTCGTTGGTGATTTATTTCTTCAATGGAAATCTTCGCGATGTTATTGACGGTACGTGCCAACAATTTATTGACATTATTATTAAGCTCATAAAAATACGTGTCATTTTTATTTCATCTTTACCTCGGTACGATGATTTCTTTTTCTGTGACTAATATCGGGCGATGGTAAGTTACCAACTAACTGCAGTCAAATTCGTAAGTCTAATAGTCTTCTGTTTTTGAAAATTGTGTTATTTATTTTTGAAGACGTAGAAGGATTGCAACACCAGTATTGACGATACCGTATAACTTAAGTATTTCAAATGAATTTTCTATCCCAAAGCAAGATTTAAAAAAATTAAAAATCCTCGGTTTGTTAATGATACAATTATTAAAATGTGATGAAGTTTGACACTAAACGCGCCTTTTTTGCAACCGTAATAATTTGCACGAATATCTGAATACATTTTAGCGTTGGTCAACTGAACTTTAAATTAAAATTTTAAGAATCAACACACTATAGTAAACTAACAGTTCCAATTCGCATAATATATATGATTTTCTGATGACTGATAGATTAATTCTTTTTCGTGACCCCCATTGGAAATATTCCTAGTTAAATATAATATATATACAAAAAAATTATATTTATTAGTATTAAATATACAGAAACTAACAATACTACGATTATTTGTTATTTATTGGTTATATGTTTGACACTAAATGTTATTGCAATCAATTGACTCTGCGGTAAACTATGAGCGATTTATTGTTACAGGCAAATTGCTCGCGATGAATAGTGGGCGGTGAAATTTTTGGATTTCTGATAATTGAAGGCGTTCGCTTAAGAAATTGTGGACAGTAACTATGACAAACATCTATTAGCTGCGAATACTCGGGTATAGTTTTGATAATGTATATTTAAGTAACTATTAAATTCTTTCGATGGTTTTGGCGGTAACTTTGTGGAAGTTAATTTTAATATAAAATAACTTTGATTATTCCACGTATTGTGCTACTAACTGTGACACGTGTTTCGCCTCTTTCAGAGGCATCTTCAGGCTTACTATCGCAAAGTTTATTATAAATTATTTATAAATTATGAAATTACAAATTGAATTTCGGGTTTTTTTTCCTTCTAAAGGAACCAAGGAAGGGGTGATATAATCAAAACAATACTATGAGATAATGATACTGATTTTAATAATCTGCAATAGATCAAATTGTGATTTTTCCTTTATAATGGACCCAAGAGAGGGGGTTATAGAATCGAAATAAAGCAAACCAATAAACATATTTCTAATGACGTTAAACATTACAAACTATTAAACTAATGAGCTGCAATCAGATGGGTTAGTGATTTACTTTATTAATTGGAAACAATGTTAGTAAAGGTAAGCAACTTGTCCTATTAAGAATATTATTTAATAATATTTCTTTTTTATTAAGCGTTTTATTTATTTCTAAAAATTCTAGACTATTCATCTTTAAGTCTTTTTTATTTACTCGGTGGAGTATTTCTCATCTTTACAGCCATTAAACGCTAAATATACACTCACGCACTAATAATATTTTGACGAAACATTTTCAAAATATTTTTTTCTTCTCTTGGTCAAAAACGTAATGCATAAAAATGCGCTTGCACACGATATGATGTATCGTATATTGAATCAATTTTCACAGGTGGCATGCTCACTTGGTAATTAACAATAACTGGTAAATGGTAAAAAAATATGTAATAATATAAAAATTCTTCAAACCATGTTTACCGCTGGACTATGTTTTACGTTTAGGACAAACTATGTTTACGAGAACTGGAGAGAGAGAACATAAAAATCACGAATTATTTGAATACACAATCTAGTTACCATATTTTTCTAAATACGAAAAACGTCTATGAGCGTTGGTCAACCAGTTAAAGGAAGAAAAAGTATTAACGAATTAATTGCGTAAATGAAAAGAGAACTTACCAGGATTGTGACGTTGGAGACATCGGACCTCTCCCAAGCTCTTGTAAGTGATGCCGTTTGAGGCGCAGACCTTGGTGTGATCAGCATGACATGGGCAGCTGAGGTGGCCACATTCTCCTTTTCGGATCACTCTTGCATCTGCGAAAATATATCAAAAAAATGGAACACTGTAATAAAGTCTCTGGAGGATGGGTGACATACAGAACCAAATTATGAATTTAATGATAGTCACTATGAAAAAAAGTGTCTTTATAAATTTTAAAATAATACGCAATCAAATACCCTATCTGGTTATATATTTTTTCGACATATACGAGGCCAAAATGATAATTCTGGGATCTATCGATAATATCGAGTTACATGATCCGCATCTTCTTTTTTATATATATATTTTTTTGAGAATTGTTGACATGAAATATTTGTTTTTCTGAAGTAATGAACCAGCCTGCCAATGGGAATATCACTGGTTTGAGCATTAAAAACTATAATATTGCTTTTAATGACAGCATATTCCACGTGGATGAGAGTGAGTTCAGACAAATATTATTTTTTTAATTTTGTAAAGTAGTTTTCGACAGAGCTTATTAGATTGATTTTTTTATAAATAATTTTAACGTTTCAAAAGCATTTTTTTAAAAATTTTGTACATATGTATCAAATATATAAATTAATTAACCAAATCAGGTGTGACCTTCACTAAAAAGATTATTATATATCGACTATAATTATTAGAGCTATAAATCAGTGTTTCCCAAACTTTTTAATGCCACAGCCCCCCTGAAAAGAAAACTTGTTGAAAATAAAAGATTTTGCGACCCTCCAGTTTGGGAAGCACTGCTATAAATTACTCGATGGGTTGGTCCGGCGTACTCTCTTAAAAATATAAAGATTCGAAGAAATAGATAAACACAACGAAATAGACAGTATAGGGAAGGTTATTAGTCACTTCTCGCTTTGTAAGCGCCATGTGTATTTTTGTGTTATGAAAAAGTAATATATGAATATATTTGGCCTCATTATGAAATGTCTTTAGGGCTTAAACTCATTACAAACGTCCATGGATAGATAAATGGCCTTGCACGGGACAATGTTGATTTTTTGCAATTCCTTATTGGGACATTGTTTCACATGCCAGTCGAAAGCGATTTGAACAATAAATAATTGATCATGTTGATATACTAAAAAAATGAACAAAAAGTTCAGAGCCACACTAAGGCACTTAATTGTAAATGTAAAAATATTTTATTTAAATTTTTTAAGTTATTGATTGCGAATCATTTTGACTCGTATATTATTTGTAACTGTAAGCGTCGGCGGTGGTAAAAACTTTACCCAAGCGTTCAGGTGTTCAATATAAATGTAACTTTTTCACTTTTGATGCGTTAGCTATTATTTATTGGCGTGAAAGAATATAAAAAATAAATATGACACATAAATGATTCATAACTATTATATATATATATATATATATATATATAATCAGCGCCTAAATGTTTGCATCTTTGTAGTAAGGGTCGCAGAATGACGGCTTTAGAACAGCTGGAAATCAACTGACAGCAACAAGGGCCATTACAACAGGAGAGAAGATGTATTGTGTACCTTTTCTACCCAGCTATATATAGATAAGCAAATGTTAGTTTAAGTATAGTTCTGACGATGGCGTGAGCCGAAATAGCTATCAACTATATTTTTTTTTAAATAATTTTGTAGAACTAAAATACATTGCTATTTTTTTCTAATAATATAGAATAGACATAGCTTAAAAATGATATCGATAACAATTCTGACTAATCATATTTGAAACCGTACTCAGTGCGACTCTGTTGGTTTGTATATTTTGCTTTTATTGTGCCAGTGGTACACAACCTATTTGACCGAGAGATTATTTAATACATGCAATAATTCTTCACGGACCGCAAGTGAAACAAATATTGATCTTTTATATGATATTAATCATATTATAATGTTTTTAATTTTTTATTTATATATCAGATTCTTCAATCATTATACACTCTGAATTACTCGTATATAAGCTCTATGGAATTCAACACCAACCCTAGTAAGGTTTAATTACGCATACATAAATAGAATAATTTTTCCACCCCATAATTCGTTTATATATAAAACGTAGATTTTGTAAGCAATGAGAGATGGATTCATCTTAAGAGATTTCCAATCGTAAGTTACATATCGCTGTTAAAGATACAAAATTGTGCAGCTTAAAAACGCTAACTGGTATGAGAGAAACGATTGTTATTACGATAGTCTTGCCAATAATATAAATACATATTATTGTATAAAAGATTTAAAGTTATCAATTACAACTAGTCAAAAGCAGATGCGTCGACAGCGACGTCGAACCGAATGTCACTACAACTTATTGATTGAATTGGCATTTACTTGATAGAACTCCATTATAACACGGTGAAAAAATAGCAATGTATTTTAGTTCTACAATTTTTTTATAAGATATAGTTGATAGCATTTCGGCTCACGCCATCTTCGGAACTATGTTCTATCAACTATCTACTATATCTAATATTTTTTTTTATTTATTATTAGCTATTTTTTCACCGTGTTGCTACACCTCATAAAAGAATATTTTTTTGCGCATTTTATTTTTGTAATAGATATTATATATTTATAAAAAACTGCACTACGATTTACAGAATAATAACAAGGTTTTTCGGCGTTTATATATGATAACTTTTAATTTGTAAATAATATGGTATGATTTTTTTTGTTAAAACGTTTTGGTGCCTCTTCTAGAAATAGTCCGCGCCTCTTAGGTTGGAAGCTGATTAAATGATTAGAGATGCTAGTATATAATAATTGTTAGGAATTTAAAACACTTTTTAAAGTTGTTGGAGCGTATCTTTGATATTATGTAATATTAAACACCTAGCACCTTGGAGAACTGTTAAGTGTGAAGAAATGAGGCTCTGGTACTTGGATCTTACAACAAAACAATTTATATATACTGTTGGTGCCCGAAAGCTACAATGAGCACTTTATTAATTTTATCAATTTATTCTGTACAACTATTAGACACATTTGAATTGATTTTAGATGTTTTATGATTCTTTGTTTTATTCAATTTGCCTTGTGGGTTAGGATTTACGCGTTTTTGGCCACCAGTTGTGCATCACTGCGTTTTGTAATATCATGTTCAAAAATAATAATAGTAATTAAAATCAATGTAAAGTGGATTCGCGGAGCCATTTGGCCAAAGGATGGACACTGGTTTGACAGTCAATTGAAAAAAATACATGTTCTTGTCGGAACAGTCAAAACAAAAAAGTGACCTAACGATTTATTAACGGTGCATTTTATTCCACTCACCGTACGCCAAGTATTTTTTTCCGATTGAGATTTAAGCCAAAAGTTTTTGTGAACATTTGTCATCGGAATTAGTAACTGTCTACGCGCGTAGAATATTATATGATCTATCAAGGTTATGCCTGTCATGCAATCTTATGCATATTACTAATCAAATTAATAATAGCGAAATGTACGCTGTATTGTGGACCAGGGCTCGTCGATAAATCGTCACTTTCAAATCTGTTTACCGGGCTCGTCAATTATCCGATACACAGTACGATTGCTGATGTATTAGGCAATATAATATATGATCAAAGTTGTATTTCGCAAATATAAATATATTTTGTATTATTTTTTTTCATATTATGATTGACATCGACCATAACGCTATGTTTTCTTAATGTACTATTTACGCATGCAAGAACTCTCAGAGTAATTGTGAGACCTCGGAACATATAGTTTTATTCATTGATATTGGAAATAATATTAAAAAAACTGTGTCTAAGAAATTATCACTCTCATGTTCTGACTGCTAACATCTAAATTGTTGGGACGGCCGATTGCAGTGTGTTGATATTCGACACTTACAATATAAAGAAATTAACAGTGTCAAAACTCTCGTGTAACAGTTAATTTTTGTGTTGATATATAGCATGAATTGTTCTGAGAATCTCCGATAGTTTGACGAACACCAACGCTAGTGAACTATTTTTTGAAAGATTCGTTGTTGAAATATCCTGTATACAATTCAACGGAGAACGGAAAAAATGTTTTTTTTATTATATTGATAAATTGTTTTTGATATATGAGCTGTCAAAAATTGAGCGTATAAAACCAAAAACCGATATGTCCATCTTGCAACTTGTGTTTCATGCAAAATATCTTGTTACGGATATGGATTATTTTTTTATCGTTTTGTATTTTCAATCAAAAGTATTATGCATTTTTTTAGTGGCCTGTCAACGGCCTATCGCTTAAGATATTATCGAAATAAAATGGGGATTTATTGGCATTTGATTGTAGCCATTCAACGAACTTACCGGATTATAGATGTCAGTACAAGCTTTAAACAACTGTTATTACTCTCAAAATGTGTTTAATTCGCTTTGGATTCTATAAATCTCACCAACTATTAATCGGCAAATTAATTATAGAGAGGTAAAGAATATTTACATTTTTAACTTGTTGGGTGCCACAAACAGACACGCGAATAACTTTACAAAGCAAGTGATGCGAACTTCGAGAATATATTTTGCGTTTATTATAAGGAAATTTAATTCGGATACAGATTTACTCTATTAAATGTAATACTTTTTGTATAATCTGCAGATGCTTAACTGTCAGAATTTTATTGAAAATCAAATGACTGAATATGATATCAAAAAGGTATCCTAAAATTGTCACGAATATTTTTTAAGCTGAAGAGTTAGTCTGAGTGAGATATACGAAGGATAGTAAATCAATATTTACTAATAAATATGAAAATTAATTATATAAACATCATGTATATTAATTAATATGGATTTTTTCTTCTAGCACAAAATCCCTAGAAGTGATTCAAATATACCAGATTTTTTGATTGCTTGAATATAAAAGATTTGATATTCGAGCTTGTAATTTTATGTAGATGTATGTCATGGTGGCGCTTAAGTGGTTAATTAAAAGAAAACAATCAACTTACTGTGTTCAGGGACCATGGCGTTCTTGCACCTTAGTGCTTCCGCGTTGGCGTAGGTCTGGTTATCAGATGCACATATTGGTTGATACAGCATGTTTTTTTCACACTCCTGGAGCTCTTCGCTCTCGTTCTTGCAAGATCCTCCGTGAGCGATGTACACTTCTGCAAATTGTACAAAAAGTATTATGTACTACAGCGATGTAAAAATACGACAGACAAAAGCTGTCGACTGGACAGTTGGTTAACGAGGCTAGCTTTTTTTTTTTTAATATTCCAGTTAAATTTATATAAGGAATGGATGTCTGCAATTTCTAAAATTGTTTACTCTACTTACTCAATCCTAAAAGTAAGGCGTAGCATAAAGATCAGCCTATTACTAATCCTTACTCAGCCATATTCACTTTCATCATTTTTTCAGCCATTTCTAATCTACTTTGTAATACAAAGCAATTCTTTTGTAAAAAACTACTTTGAGATACATTCCTATGTGTGATGATCTATATCAGTAATGGCGAACCTACGACCCCCGGGTTATATACTGACCCACGCAGGCTTTTAAATGACCCACGTGCTGATTTTTATAAACTTATTTTTATGCCATAAAAGAGAGAACATATAATCAAATATATTTTGAGAAAACAGTTTTTAAGCAAACAAGAAATGTAAACTTTAGTGCCCCAGTGATATTCATTTTCCCGGTACTGTCTGCCTACTTATCACTTGAGCGCTACGTATGCATTTGGCTTAAAATATAAAACATTGTATATACGACTGTATAATCTATGAAAAACATATGCGTATATTTATGGTTCATAAATATTGTTTATAGTTAATAAATGAGTTATCTAAATTTAGGTCAGTATTACTTTGAAATGTCAGAAGCTACAAATATCGACTCATACAAATGATTAATAAATGCTTTAAACTTGAACGCTTTTTAAGTGTACACTTACTCAACAGAGTACAAAGCACACTAAGGTAATTCATTCATGAACGATTCGGACATATATAATTCGTCCGTGGCCAATTATTCCACGGACAATAAATCTGTTCATAGACGATTGAAGCAGAAGCTAAAGCATACAGAATATTTTATACACATAATATTGCAGACAGAATTTCGCGCACACATAAAGCTTTGGACACTGAGTATTTCGCACAAAATTGTAATTTTAACCGACTTTTTCTTTTTTAAATGCCTCATATAAGAATAAATTTATGTGAAAATCTAAGTAGGCTAATTATTAAAATATATACATTTTACACAAGGCAAAATACATTGGAATTGGAATACATTACTATTGGAAGGTGTCTTCGACAAGTGTTATATGTCTTCAAAAGCACATGAAATACTTTTTTGTGATTAATTAATATTGTCGTCTAGAGTATTTTATGAACATAGTTTTATTGCGGGCACTCTTCGAGTATAGAGAATTCGTATGCGGAAAAATCACAGAAACCACTGGGTAAATTACATCAATATGAACCTTATATATCTACGTACAAAATAAACATTTTATTTAGATAAGAAGACGTTGTCTAGGTATCGATAAGATATATTATATATATGGCTGTCTTTATACTGAGGAAATATGAGAAGGAAATATAATACAAAGCAACAAATCTGAGACTAAAGTTTGTGTTTTATTAACATAATATTCCATAGTTTATGACGATATATAGTACTTTTTGTCATATTCAAATTCAAATCTCGCCTCGCAACAAGTGCAGTATGTTTTCGAAATCATTTTTTTGAATAAAAAAAAACATATATAAATGTTTATAGCCATGTAAATAATAATTGCATTTTTTGTTCATTAAAATAATTATTATATTTTTTGAAATGCTTTTACTGACGTAACAAGATCAAGTGGTCAATTTTTCGACAGTTAGCAAGCAGCTGACGACTTGACTTTGAAAAAATTTACATCCATTAATTAACAATTATTATTAGCTTACAAGGCTATTAAAAAAATGCATTGCTTCCGCAACAATAGTCCAACGGTTTAAAGTAGTGCGTTGAAAACGGAAAAAAAATGATTTGTTTTGTTTGTTAGCGAACGATACCATACGAATCACATCGAGCCGTAATCTAAGAATAAGAATGACCTACGGACGAGCACAATTAATTAAGACTTCCATATATTATATTTGTTTTTAATATCATATTCGCATCGAATGGCAGTGTTTACTGACCTAGCATAAAGTGCTTTTGTCCTCTGGATAATCGGATCGACCGTCGTTCATTTCTCTGCTGTTTTCTACTGGAATGTCGCTTGCATATAAGCGTGATGACGATCAATTTTATAGTTAACAAAAGCTCTTCTAAAACCTACCCACTGAATGTATCTCGTTGGTCATTTGTGTTGTATATTTAAGATTCGTTCAGAAGTACACACGACTACATTCAAGCGATATTGCTGTCTCTTCACAAACGTTATCCCAGTTTTTTTTTTTAAAGATATTTGTCATTCTTGTAATATCCACGTAGACGTAACGCTTCAAACACTATCGCAAAAAAACCTATGTGACAAGTCTACAAATTTTATCTAAGCGGTAAGAATCCAGCTCACAATGTGTCCGCTGATGACTCACCTACTCAGCACCTATGTAAAGACTTTATTCTTCTCGCCGAATCAGTATTTAGTATTGTAAATTATTCTTAATTGTAATCGAAATTCCCCAACGAAGAAAGTAACTAGTTGAGAGACAGAAAATAGTTCCTCCATTCATCGTTTTTCAGTTTTTACAGATTTTTATGGAAATTGAATAATAAAGTGGTTTAAATGTTTTATACCTAAATAATGACAGCTAACCCTTAACGAAAATACATTATAATTATAAAAACATACAGACTTAATCTTATAACTTCGTAATTGTATGATAGATCAGGGTTGGTTTTATTTATCGCAAGCAATTTCAATTGATGCTCGCAACGAGTGTTTAATTTTTATCGCTATTTTAGAATTGATTTTTTTTCTCACTTGGGTAGCTTCGAATCTCTTGTTACTTTTATGTAGCCTAATTTTTTATGATAACTGACAGCACACGAAATTTACGTCTAAAGCGTGGCGCGGGCTTAAGTAACGTACTATTTTGACTGCAATCACTTCGTCTCGACATAAGGTTACTATGTAATTGCTGTCAAGTCAAAAAAAAAGCGATTGATACATGGACATTTTGGCTGACCAGACTCAAAAGATCAACTATTGCAAGTGTTTCAACAATCTCTTTATTATTATATGTCTTGTATGTTTACCGGTTGTTTAGATAAATAGCCACACAACGACTTATACCACAACATATTAGTCACAATATATAAGATGTCTAAAAGCAAACACCGGTGTAACTGGTATGAAATAATATTATATTACGTTAACTTATTTTAACCTAACCATGATATGTAAGTCAGAATATAAAAGACGAAAAGAATATAATAAAAACAATTTTTTAGTACTAATTCCACAATATATTTTATGAACAGGAACGGCTTCGGTCATCGCGAGGAATATTAATTTATATGATACCAATTACTGACAAGTCTATTTATCAAAACAAATTTTAGATGGATAACAGTTATACAAAACCAAAGGCTCAAATTGCATTCCTAAGAAACATTTTTATTAAAAAATGGAAAAAAATGTACATATAACAATATTTTTGATGTAATATTGAATTGTTGACTCCGAGTTTGAAAAGTATTTTATTTTTGGATCCAATGACGTTACTACAAAAATTTAGCATGCCAGCATATTTTCCTCAGGAATCACTGGTTAGGATCGATATTATCAATAGTTAACGCACGGATATTAAGTTTAGGAGTTAATTTATTTTTTCATATACTTAAGCGATTTTCCTGTTACATTCCATCAAAAAAAAAAATGCGTAAAAATGAGCTATAAATAGCATGAATTATTGAGTGCGTGCTTTAGTTTTATTTAGAAAAATAATATAGAATAAATTTGAGTAGGTCTTTGCTTTTAGACACGTCATATTACACAATGATACACGTATGTCTAATCAGATGGATTTCTTTAACACGCTCCGTTGATTTATTCTGGCTTGCCAATTTGTGGTCCATTGTTTCAAAGATAACGCCTTTGGGTGGGCCATGTTGCGTTTGTCACTAACTCATAAACAATTATCATACGAATTGTCTGCTCTGACACTAAGCCACGTTAAACGTCATCACCTTTAACCCTTTTTCATAAAAAAACTACAGGAACGCATTTTACGACCGATTTACTATTTTATTGTGCAATAAAATGCGCGATTTGATGGAGCTAAGATTGTGCTATATTTAAAATGTAATGTTAGACTGACGTTAATATGTTTTTTTGCCAGGATTGTTTATAGTTTTGCAATTTAATTGATTCAACTCTACGCTAGCTTTTATCAATAATTACTTTAACACGGAAAGATTTTTATCATATTAATAACTGAAAGTGTTTAGACACAATTTGCATCATATATGTTAATAATGCTTGCGATGAGCGAAACCGTTGCTGATTATAAAATATATTATGCAATAAGTAGTAAAAATGTGTTTTTATTACATAAAATAGATGTCAGTATTTACTTTTTGCCTCTTCTATTTTGCGATTTACATATTACGGTTAGGTTAAGATAAATTAATGTAATATCATATTATTTCATTCCAGTTACACTAGTGTTTGCTTTGAGATTAGTGTAAACAAAATTTATATTTGAGCAATCCATTTTATTAACACAAATTAAAAAATATCGGTCATTGTTTTTGAGTTATTCTGTATGCATTAGAGTAGTTATTCTCGTGTAAATTTCCCTGTGCCCGCATTATACACATCAGCAGTCCTACTTAAAAGTGTTGTGGCAATACCGGTATAAATTAATAAATAAAAAATACATTTTTTTAATAACCAATAATTACTATGGAACTGTTGGCAGCCGTAATGAAATCATGTGGTGGACACACATAAGTACCACTGCTTTAATATCTCTAAAACGTGTCTAAGTACAGTTTTATAAATTTGGCATTTGGAAATATAGAAGATCGATTTACACACAGTAACGTGGAATTGCTGTTAGGCCAAGATATTGTTATGAGCTGGTGATTGGTGATTCTTGGACTAACACGTGAATGCTTCCAAAGAGCATCAAATATCATCAACTTATTACCACGCAACAAGCACTAGTAGATGATTTTATTTATTTCATTGGCTGTTAGTATTTTCAATAGTAAGAGGATGTTTTCGTTTGCATATAAAACGTCGTCTTTTATTATTTTTGATAAATTTATGTCTTATGAACATTTGTTTGAATGTTTGGCTGTAATGCACAACACAGCATTGCAATTACGCACGAATGTTGACTAGTGTCATTGCCAACTGGTGTATAATAAAAATGTTGATAATTATTATTATTATGTGCATGGGGCTTTAGCAAATACTGTTGTATAACGAAAAATGCATACAATATTACTGGGTACAAGCCAAGCGAAGTTTATAGGTATCTGAATATAATTTGTTGTGCAATTAATTTTTATTACACATTAATAGAAATTGTGCATTTATAAAAACTATTAAAACTACTAAAAATAATTTAATTTTATCTCATTTAAATATCAAACAATAATGTGTTATTACTATGGCGATTCCGTGATTATTTCTGGCAATTTGACAAATGGACTTAGAAAAAATCGTGTACGTCAAATTAATATAAGTCACTCTGCTGTCTATCGTGGTGCTACTCAAATTATGGTCCGCGGATTATAAAATACTGGGTCGGAACCCTTCTCTATTTATTCATCACTTTATGTGAATTACATGAACTGAATGTTAGTATATGAAGTCTTAATGCAGTATCTCCTCTGATGCTTATGTTATACGAAAACTGGGTCGTTACCCTGTCACGAAAAATTTCAGAGAGTTAGGTTGGAAGAATGAGGAAATATAAAAAAAAAGTTCTTGTAACTGTAACAACGGGTATCATCATCCCATTTTCAGGAACTGAAAGGTATTGGTTGGATTTTTTGAAAGCATTACATACACCCATGCCATTGGATACAAAATCAAAAGTCTTACGCACGAAGAGTTTGTGCGTCAGTTCTGTTGTATCCGTGTAATAAAATGCGCGAAGATGCCAAAAGGCGAGACGCGTGAAGTTAGTGACAAAACATGCAGAATCGTATAAAGTTTCAGTAATTCAAATGTGATATTGAGATTTCACTTAGTTACCTTCAGGTAATTTCATAAATGTTCACTTTTAAGTTGTTAACTGGCAATTCTTGATGGGCAGGCATGATATTTTAAATAATAAAAACACATTTTTTAGTACTTACTTAGGTTATAAATAGATTTGTTTGTAAATTGTATTCTATCAGCTGATAATGCTCGCGATGAGCGAAACCGGTGCTGATCAAAAAATATATTGTGAAAATAAGTACTAAAAAGTGTGTTTTAATATTTAAATTATCATAAATGTTATTTAACAGTATTTTATTTATAAATAAGGCTGTAATTAGTTGCTAAAATTTTTAAGTTATTCCTTTGTAGTCTTACATTTTGTATAGTGTTATTTGATGATAACATCAAAATTTTTAACACTTGGCTACCGAACTGAAAAACCTTAAAAGATCTTTTTTTATTTATTCTGACATTTGGTCATTGAGATATTATGATGATAAAAAAATCGTTCTGTCATACGGAAAAGTTTCAACAACACTGGTCAAGCGAATTATTTTGTATTATTTTATTTAACATAATTGTGAAAGATTGAATAAATAAATTATGACTGAGAGATGCATTCTTCATAAATGATAACCTTGGCCGGTAAATCAAAATAGATTTTGGAAAAATACATTGTTGGTAATATATATCGGCAACCGTGTAATTTTCAATGCGTTTTTTTTGAAATGTCAACTAGAGAACTTTATTTTTTTTAGGAACAGTTTGGTGCTTGAAATTAGTTGCTGGGAACAATACGTAAGTGATTAAAAAATATTTTTAAATATTATACATTTACAATGATTATGATATATTCACTGTAATATTCATTTCATTAATATATACTGCTATCAATTTATGAGCGAGCTGTAAGATTTTAAAATCGATTAAACAATCATGTTCCGGTTCTGATACGAGGTAATGTTGGTGCTTTTTGGCAGTCGTCTTCCATAACGTTATAGGTGTGCATCAGTTATCTTTTAACTTAACGTGAATTTTCCATCATACCGATTTAATCTTTGTACTGAGCAAAATTATGGGCAAGAATATAAATTAAAGTCGTCACGAGCCATTTACCTTCACACACTAACACCGATTTGTCAATGGTAGGCAGAGAGGGAAAAGAATTGACTCACAGAGAATCCAATAAGAGTTGAACGGTAAATTATATTTTTCTTACTCTTAAACTGACTATTTGGCCATAACAGAGACTGAGGAAATAAAAGACTCAAAGGTGTCCAACTTTACTACATCTTTACTGGCTACTTTTCTATTTTAAACTTGGTTAGGATCTCCTTTTATTGTAGTAATATTTCTAATGGACAATTTAATTGGTATTTTATACCATGTTGAGAACCGTACTTCAACAAAACAAAGACGGTGTGGAGGTTTCCTTTATTTTAACCATTCGTTAATTCCCCACAATTACAAATAATCACGAATTATGTCGAGCCCACTGGTTCGACTTATGGGGTCCATTTTTATTATTTGATTTTAAGAAATATATATTTTTTTGTTTCTTTACGTGTTTCGTGATCGACCAAATTTTGACTTGCGATCGATCGATTGGACACCCATAACTTAGCTAGAAGACTCAAACGACTGATCGGAGAAGGCAATCGATTCTCACCTGTGCTACATATTTTTCATTGATTTTTGCTTATAAAGAAAGAAGAGTTGTAATTCTAGACACGGGTTTTAATGTCGATGATAATTAAGGCCTGATAAAGCAGGAATGTTCAACCGTCTAGTCATTGTTTTTGTTTCTCGTATAAAAACTAATACGCAACAAATATTGTTTCTAAATTCTAATTATTTTTAATTACATTTATGGCTTACGAGAATAATTAATGTTTATAATAATACTGACAAAACTAACAACAAATGCAAAAAATCATCGGCTGAGCTCGTAACCTGCGAGACCCCCTTCCCGTTTTACATGTGGTCATGATGATATTATTACTTATCTAATTAATAAACATTTTTTGATAATTTTATAAATTAAAACCACTTGAGAAATGTAAAAAAAAAGTAAAATTAATTAAAGATTACGTCGGCGGGACAAGAAGTTGCGAAGGATGACACACGTTTCAATAACCAGAATTTTTACCGTTAAGCGGTATGCGATTTTTAAAAATTAATTGATAATTATTAGTAAGGCTTAATAAAAAATATGTTTACTGAGCAGTAGTGCGAAAGTTGTAAATGAGCTATTTTCGCATTTTGGACGTGTGATTCTTCGCCACTGGTGTTTTTGTCAATACACCCATACCTCGCTATACGGCCGTTCTTTATACGGCATTTCGCTATAATGGCCCTCTTCAATCAAGGCACGTTTTCGATTTACGGCCTAAAATGTTTGAAACTCTTTCCATCCTTAAAAACCAGCGAAATATGATGACGACAGTGATCTGCAGGTTACCATTTCTTCATCGTCTTCAGATTAAAGCCATTTAAAAAAAATGTGTGTACACATATGTTACACATATTTTATGTAACATGAAGTTGTTTCATTTTTGTTTATAGATTATTGCTCGTTTTTGGAGTCTGTTATTATTTTATGAACAAATGTACGTACTTGTTATGTATGTATTTATGATTTAAATGAAATAAAAAGATAAAATGCATTTGAATGATAAGCCACGCTACATATTTAAAAAAAATGGAACTGATCCCATTGAATTTGTATAAATTTGTGCTAGAATAATTGATTCCTTATACGGCTTTTCGCTTTGCTGCCAAGTTTAGTGGAACGTATCTGGGCCGTAAAGCGTGGTATTGGTGTATTGTTTTATGAACATTTGAAGCGTTAAAGAAAATAAATTTTAGCCATAATCATTACATCTCTCATATAAAGTAAAGCTTCAATCGTTATAATCCAGAAGAGATTTCTTTTTTAATTATTTTATGAAATATTTGTTTGATCAAATCCATTTCACCGTGTGATCTCAGTACACTCATCAAATCCAAAATTTAGTAACGCCACTACGGATCGAGTCGGCAGTTGATACTTGCCAAGAATATCAATGGCTATTTACGTATCCGCAAATTAAACTAAAGCAAAACGACCCTTGATCAGAATTGCCATCATTAAAAATTTATTATCCAATTGAAAGGACGCAGGAAACTGTTTTACCGACCGAAAGAATTAGTCTGTCTCGTTAAGACGTACAGAACGAAATCAATTCAAATAATACAATATTTTTTGCTTCTACCATAGACAATCATTTGGTATTTAACAAAAATAAATTCAAGCTGTCAGTTTTTGGTTGTCAAGGATTTCAAATAGATGAGGATCGCTTATTTTTCAGTGAAAATGTCAGGTTGGATCGGTCAAAAAATAAATTATGATGTCAATTTCATGATTACGGTGCCAGAATGCCTAACGTCATTCAAAAAAACGATAATTACGGTTTTCTGTGATCAACAGGTTTAAAGGAAGTGATATATTGTTACACGGTGGAAAAATAGCAATGTATTTTAGTTATACATTCTATCATAGTAAATGCTAATCAATAAATGTAATATTACTGTAATTACGGAACACATATTGAAAAAACTGCTGGTAGTGAAAAGCTTAACCGAAAACAATTTTCTGGTTTCTGAATTTATTATATTTGGCAGGCTTATAATTTTTCATGTCCATGCAATATTTAAAAAAAGAGTTTTGATCGCAAAATGCCTAAATAAAAATATTTGGCGACGGTATGCCCAAAGTAAATATATTTTTACTTTTAATTGAAGTACATAAGTATAATAAGGAAATTGATGAATTTTGAAAACTAGCTTTTACCAAGCTAATTGAGGATTGAATTTCACTAAACTGAACCTCATTTGAATGTAATAACATATTAATATCGAATCGACCAACTTATGAAGTTTATATTCTAAAATTTATGTCAGATTAATTGAACATAAATATCTGTATTATTAATTAATTAATGTGTGTATTGTTTTTTATATAAAATAATACAACACATATAGATATAAATATTCGTTTTAATATCCAATGTTGTTGAATTTGTATTTACATTTTCAATTACAGTTATTGCGACTTGGCTCTATCTGATAAGAACTTGTTGCCTTCGGGAAAATTTGAGAGAATCGAATTTCTATCTTCATTTTGCTTTTTTGAAACATGGCAGTCTAAAAACAACTGTCTAAGATAAACAAACCGTTTTGATTGTAATAACGATTCGAAATAATTTACTTTTAACCTGGAATTTTGACTCTAGAAATAGTTGCATTTTCAAAAATTTTAAAGTTTCTCCTTTTGAACAGTTTTCATGTTTTCATATAAGTTTGAACAGTTTTAATGTTTGTTATAGTGAATGGTACACAAGAGCTTTTGTGGTTTTGTCACAAAGCATTAGAGTTTAAATTAAGTTTAAAAAAGAAAACACTTTATATTGTGATATTTTTATTACAGAGGTTTACAACCAACAGGTCACGAACGCTACTATATTGGGAGTATTTGAAATGATTTTGATTTCATCGCTTGAGAGCTGTACGATTATTTTTACAGAGAAAGGTAATTCGATTCGAATTATCACTACATATAGCAAGGAAGCGAGGGTTAAGAAATGATTATTTAAAATTATATTATATATACACTTTTTCTCATCATAAAGTCAAACCATTCGATCGCGCTTGAAAGTGCCTGGTGCAAAAATCCCTGTTATTTTTCCAAATGAAATCAATGAAATTGATAAATATAAAAACTCTCTTCATAAAGAAACAAATTTAAATATTTTAATCCCAGTGCACTTAAACGATTCATTTATTTTTCAAGAATAAATTTTTATATAAATGCATGGATAATCATTAATTACTCCTTAAAGAGATAGCCTTTCAATTTTGTCACGCATCCAATTGAAACCTGATTCTCACTGGAATATTAATTAGTTATTATTTTAATCTCGCTTATTCCAAGAAGCCGTGGGCAAGTAACTACCTTAATCCGGTTATGGTTTATCAAAGTAACAGTTCATCTAAGTGCTACGTAATTGTTAGTTTTTTATTAATATTGATATGCATATTACACAAATTTGTAATTGAGTTGTTGGAATTTCAATTTGCATAATGGAAATAGCCGTATTTTGAAGGAATATCGTCGGAAGCGGGACTGGAATACCAGTTACCGAGTTACAGAATACCGAGAACCTGTATTTTTGTTTATTTAATAAAGAAAAATTTAGCTACCGGTATTAATTTTAATGAGCATATATATTTTTTTAAAGGTAAATATGAGCGAAACCGTTTTTTCCTGACACTGATCAAAAAATGTATTGTGAAAATAAGTACTACAAATGTGTTTTTATTATTTAAATACTTCGTTTTAAAAATAAATTTAACGTATCTTTGAATATCAGTAAATTATCATGCTTATTGATTTCGTTTCGGTATTTCGAACGATACTTTGAATAGATTGAAAGGTTCGTTACCAATGTAAAAATCTAATAACGTTGTAAAGAAAAAATCACATCATATTTGAAATAAGTCACTGTAAACTGCAAAGTGACAGTTATCTTTAAGTGTCGTAAATGACCAAGTCACAATAATCGATGGCCATTTCTGGCGCACATCGCGTTAAACTCTCAATAAATCAACAAAGTATTTCGATTTGAATATATGCCCAGTTTTCTCATGCTATGACTCACAACGAGTGAAAGAAGATTCTGTTGTATTAGCATTTAAAATATCGATTTAGCTGATCACACTGCTGGAGTAAATGGTAATGCTCTTTCTAAGGTTTCCGTCTATATTCCGTTTACTGAATAGGAGCTTAATCCTCGAACGGAGATTAAATTTATATACACTGATTAATGGATTTTTACCCATGTCATACCTTTATCAATTCAAATTACGACAGAAGACGGAATCTAGCACATATATTTTATGAATTCATTTAGGTTAATTTATAATCATGACAATTTCGCTATAATTCACTGATTTCTAATGTTCCCCTGTTGAGACGACAGATTACAGTGTATTGAAAGTTAATACTCAAAAATATAAAAGTGCTGACATTGCCAAATTTATGTGTATAATATATACACATAAGACAATATCTATGAATTTCTTTAACACGAATTTATTCTGTTTTTTTAAATTTTCTTTATGTGACTCAACACGGAATCGATTTAATGTCAGAATATATATAATAATGTCTTTATATCAATAATTACGGTTAAAATGTTGAGGTAAGATGTAACAAACACGAAGAGATACTTTGATAGGTCGATTATTTTTTGACTCACTTGACCGTCAACTTATATTTGATAAGATTTCATTATGACGAAAATTGATAAAGGTTATTTTTTTGTTCTGACCAAGTCCATTTCCAATGTGGAGCATATGAACTCACACTCTCTCGTCTCGATAGATTTCTACAAGAACGGCCTGAGATCTTAAAGAGAATGAGAATAAAAGAACAGAGATGAGGCAAGAATAGTGATTAGCAAAGAAACATTTTATTAGACTTATTATTAGAAAAATTCATACATTTGCACAGAAACCATATATCTGTTAAAAAGTTTATCTGTTAAACTGTCCACACTGGAATTCGAAACGACTAGTGATTAATACACCGGGGAGTCGACACACGCCATATTCACAATGCTTTGTAAATATTTATTTAAATTGACATTAAAAAAAAAAGAAATTTAAAAAAGTATTCTGAATAGCGAAAATCCAACAAAACGTTTAACGTAGAAAAGCGATTTACGAAATTCTTTCGTTCCGTTGAATTAATGAATGAAAAAGCTTAGATAATAAATTAAGCGTAACTTATGCCCTGCACTGGGTGGTCATCACCTCACAGTCCATGACCGTGGCATTGTGCCAGTGATTTTTTTCGAATTCAACACATGTCTTTTGTATCTACCGCACTCAGAATTACATTTAAATCTCCATCTATTAATAAATTATTGAGGAATTTTTAAGAGATAACAAGTCACCTTGATCTTGAATTCCTTTCTTGAATACATATATGCAAAAATGTGCATATTTTCTTATCAAGATACAAATATTTGCATGCAGAGCTGTTTGTATTGTATTATGCATTTTAACAGTGCATTTTGAGATAAGTTAAATGTTTTATACGTTACGCAACGAGCATTTAAAACAAATAGACATTTGGCCGAAAAATGCCAATCCAGCATCCTGTTGCTATCTCGGCTTAAAAAAATAAAATATTCTATCTGGTATATAGTTTATCGATTCAGCTGTGAGGAAAATAAAGCTACATGAGGGTACATATTTGTATACAGTATTAAAAGCTTTCATTAACAGCAAATTAAAAGGTCACAGTAGTATGTTCAAAGGTTTGATAAAAGATGTGCTAAATTTGTATGCAGTACAATTAAAACTATATTCTCAATGAGTCATTTTTTCTCTAACTCTATCAAATATTGACGAAACAGTTTTAGAGTAAGAAAAAATATTATTACCAGTTAGTTTAGTTAATTCATATATAATATTTTTATTTACTAAAATGACTTATGGTTTAGTTACAAAAAACGCCACCGAAGCACTATTATCTACTTTCCTAAATGATAAAACAATTCATGGTCAATTCACGCACTTGTTAGATAAATTGTCTAATACATGAATAAAGCAACGAGCTTGCACTTTTCGTGAATAATGTGTTTTTTGTCGATTGGATTTTATAAATCGCGGATTCGCTGTAAAATAATGATATACAAATGTTTAAAACAACGTTTCAAAAAACCAGATTTCTAATATCAATCAACTGTAAAAGCTATGATATATTTTACATTTTTCTTTTATAAATTTATATGAATTCCTTTTCTTCCTACAGCTAAACTATGAGTAAATAATAATTAAACATTTTGATATTTGAATTCTGGATTTTTTTTATTCATGTCCACTTCTAATATAGATTTTCATGATAGGCAGAGGTAGGAAGGAATTTTTAGACATTCATACGATAAGTCGATTGAAAAAAAAATGATACTTGTGCTGAGATTCGTCACGAAAGTAAATGACGATGACAACTTCAAATTAGCCTCTGAGAAATATAGTTTTTTTTTGTCAGCAAGTTTTGTATAGTTGCTTTAAAAGCTAATGTGCTATACTTTGAAAGTGATAAATGTTGAAAAAATCTGAATACTTTATAGGGCAAAAAATCTCAAAGAGCACGGATAATGCGGGTACCATAAACAACTCTCCAGTCTCATTCATGTTTAGAATTTTTGAAGGATTGATCAGCATTCTTGAGTCATGTTACTGTAATATCAATTCGAAATCACAATTCCGTAATTACAATTCAAAGCATGAGATGACTTTTTTATAAATATACTCACTTTCGTCTTTTGACCGGCGTCTGTTGATGCAATGAAGATACATTGCATTGGGATAAGTCTGACCATCTTTTCCACACACTTCTCCGCCATACTGGTCTACGTGGAAAAATCGTCTGCAACTGCTCACGGGTCTGCTCTCCGGCGAGGAGTTGTCAGCAAAAATTATCCTATCAGATCTTCTAGGATTTGTGTTTTGATATGCCAATGAAGACTTCGGAGAGACGGCGCCTGGAAGAAATACATTAATTTTGTTATACACCCAGACCTTTTTTACGCGATACATTGGTTCCAGAAAAAGGCGCGTAAAAAAAATCACGTAAAAAAATGATTTCACGCAATTGTGTTATATTTCTTTACACACCCTAAAACAGAAATTCGCATAATATCCGATACACTTGTCAGCATTGGCAATTGTATGTGTACTTAAAAAAATAGAATGCTTTACAAAATTAAGCTTTAAAAATACACATATTTTTTTTATTTAAAAAAATAATGAAACGTAGCTAGGCATGTAGCATCATATATAAATGTCTTCTTTAAAACAAATTTGGGGAAAAAATTGCGTAAAAACGAGTGAAGCGCATAAAAAAATGTAGCGGTGCCGTCCAAAACATCGCGTATAATCGAATTCGCGCAAAAAAAAATCACATAAAAAAAGGACTGGGTGTACTTATTTGATTTCAGTTACTACTAACTCTACTCATCCTAATACCAATGGTAGAATAGAATACACCAGACATGAGTAAATGGTAAATTTTGCAATAACGAAAGTAAAAATGTGATATAGACAATAGTTTCTCAACCTTTTTACATACGTGGACTACCAAAAAATCCAAAAATATTTTGCGGACCATCAACATTGGAATAAAATAATAAATATTTGTTAAATTGATTTTTTTATTCAAAGAAATTAATTTTGCAACATCTTATACCGATATAATAATATTAAAGTATATTAAATAGACACGGTGAAAAAATAGCAATGTATTTTAGTTCTACAAAATAATTTTTAACAAATATAGTTGATGGCTATTTCGGCTCACGCCATCGTCAGAACTATCTCATATAAAAAAAAAATATTTATATCACTTAAGACGGGCGATTTTCAATAAATTTGCGTATGGCACCCATTTTATAAGCATCATATTCATATGTTATATATTGCTCTGATAATTTTCTTTCTATCACCTTTTCATACGATATTACAGACTTTCATTCAAATACATAGCTGTCTGTGACTGTGAATTGCTCCTGTGTATCTTTTTGTCGCTTTGTCATCACTTTTCGTTCTGAGAGAAGAAAGAGCAATTATCGTATTATCTCACTATTGCTCATTTTTTAGACACGTTTCCTACGTGCGATAGGTTCACCATTCCTTTTCGTAAAAAAATCTGTCAAAATGATCCACTGTGACGACAAAATTCTTAATAGGGATTGGTCATGACCTTGCATGGTGTTCTCATTTGACTACAATGTACATTTTGAGATTTTGACAAGACATGTCAAAACTTTTATTATATTATAACGTTGTATCATGATTAAAACACCACCGATAAATTCCAGTTTTTGTCGATAGATTACTGTATTTTTTTTGTATTCATGATTTATCAAATCGATCTGACTGTTCCTTCTACACTGCAATTTATCAAATTTTTTAAAATAGTACATTTAAGACACTAACTGTCTCTTCTTCGTGGAAAAACATAATATTTTAAGTAATGATGAAGGTGGAGCCGAAATAGCTATCAATTATTTATGTTATAAATTTTGTAGAACTAAAATACATTGATATTTTTTCAACGTGCAATAAAAACACATTTATTTATTATTATTAAAAACATATATATTTTATGACTGATCGGTTGATAATGCTAGCGATGAGCGAAGCCGGTCCTAATCATATAATGTGTTGTGGAAATAGTACCGTAAAATGTGTTTTTATTATGCATTTAAGAGTTGAAAAATATTAAATTATATTGTCAATGATTTTGGTTAGGGTTGTGCAGTTTAGAACTGTGAAGGCCAGTGATGACAGTTTCATAAATTGAATTATAGATTTGTGTTCTAAGGCATATGTTTCAGTGATATATATTCTCTCTCATCTATCCGATCGTAAAGCCTAATTTAACAAGAGTGCTTAATTAACTTGATTTCTTTCGTTGACTTTTTCCGATAAGGATAAGATGTTTTGAGACAAGCTCTCTAATAAGAACAAATGTAGCACACTAGATTCGGGCGTTGTATTTATGGGATAACATAAAAGTACATATTATCTACCAATGGGTTCTGCGTAACGTATTTTAAGAATCGTCGATATGATAATGGTAATAAAGAACTTTAAATAAGTTGTGCAAGGGCGAACTCAAGGCTCGTCACCCATTCATACTTACGAGGAATGTGTGCAATGGATCGGAACGATTGGCGTACTGTATTCAATGCTGTGCTTGGGCTATCCAAAACAAAATGAACACGAAGAAAAAAACGTATTGTATTAATGCTTTGCACGAGAATTACGTTGGTATTTAAAACCAATCTTTTACACCTGTGGACCAGTACAAATAATAAAAGTAATATATATTGTGGACCGCTATAGCTGAAATTAATTCTAAAATTTATTCTGTGCAATGTTTTTTTTTTAAGTAATATAGTATTTATTCAATGTGAACAGTTGGGCGTAACAATCGTGACAGTTAGTTATATTGTTTATTAAAATTCTAATCTGATCAGTTCAATACATACACGTATTTGTTTTGATTTATCTCTCCATTTATTTTTAACGTATAGTAAAACAAATAATTCGCGGTAAGCGAAGGCAGACACAAAGAGAGCAAGACAGACAGAGTGAGATATAGGGTGATGAGAAAAATTTGACAGGTGGCGCTGCATCCTGCGTTTAAAATATTGCCTTTTAAGGTGTTAACTGTCACTTCTCGATGGAAAGGCGTGATATTTTAAATAATAAAAACACATTTTTAGTGCTTATTTCCACATATTCCAATATCGAGAAAGCAATATTTAGTTTTAAATATTTAACGCGAAATCAGCTACTTTATCATATCACGGGCGCGATATTCGTGGCTAAGGCAATGCATTCACAATATTCACTTCCATTCAGCCAGTCAAAAAGCCTAAATGATTATATTTTCGACGACTTAAATTTTCTGAAACCGGTAAAGAAATCTTCGGAAAATATTTTAATTGACTATTCCGCGACCCTGCCGTTGTGAAACACTGCTGGAAACCATTAATCTTAAGGTTTTCATCAATATCGTTTTCAATATAGGAGTGTGTTCATTAAAATGTTATTTGTAAGAATTGATAAAATCTTCAACCAATGTGTCCTCCCATTTATGTTATCGTTTCATTATTAAATGTTTTGAAGTTACCCTGTGTTCATTGCTTACATATTATATAAAGTTTATATATTCAGTTCTGAACGATAGATGCGTAGGTATTTATCAAGTTAGAATTATGACATACATATTATAAGAAATGGCATTCATGCGGCGACACCAGTAACTATTTCTTTTAGTATAATTAAAACATATTTTTAGTAGTATTTCCTCAATATGTTTTATGATCAGGAATACTTTTGAACGGCTAGTAATTGATAATAAACTTTCGCGATTAGCGAAACCGGTCCTGATCATAGTATATATTGTGAAAATAATAGTAGAAATGTGGTTTTATTATTTAAAATATTATACCTTAAAAATGATTGTAAATTTATTTTAAATTAATTCACAGAGTGTTATATAACAGTAAAAAAAATTGGATAAGAAAATTGAGTAATTTTCAGCAAACCTAATAAAAAAATACTTCTCGATCAACTCACTAACGTCCACGGAAAATATTTCGACGTAAGAAGTAATACCGTTATATATTGATAAAGCTCTTATGGTCATATATATTTTCAGGCCAGTTTCCAGTCTACAAGAGTGAGCAATTCAAATTCACAATTATTAAAAAAAAATGATAAACAATACACAGTTTGAAATTCTTTAAAATGGCGGAATTACGATGACACATCGGGTTCATTTTGTGTTAATAAAATAAAAATTGTTATTTTATTAAGAGGGTGGCCTAGAAATTATACTATCATTGAAAGAACTAATTTAATTCCAATAAAAACTCAGATAATATTGTATATCTCCCCGTTTCTTAATTGCACAGTGTAGTAACGTAATAATCCATATTGAGGGAAGCCAAACCACGTATATTGTCCATAGATGTGTGTAGATGATCGTATAACAAGAAATTAACGTTTTTTTATATAAGATTTAACAAGGAAAGCTTGCTTAAGCGAAACTTAATTAATTTTGCATTACGTTATAAATTCACATAACCAAGTTAGAGTGACGTATTCTTAAAAGTGATTTATTTTAAAAGACAGCTTTCCGGATTACACTCAAGGGAAGCCATATGAGTAATTTGAAGACATTATTTATTGAAAGAAAAAAAGCGTTGCGAAAAAATGCGAGATAAATTTCTCTATTAGTAATCTTTTTTGATGATTAAATTCTCAATATCAATGTCGAAGGCGTTTTTATTAAAGTATAAATTGAAAAATATTTTATTAGTTATTAAAAAAAAATACATGCAAAATAAATATAATATATGAACAACCAAACAGTTAAGTTGAACACGGTGAAAAAAAAAACAATGTATTTTAGTTCTACAAAATTATTATTTTTTAAGATATAGTTGATAGCTATTTCGGCTCACGCCATCGTCAGAACTATGCTTAAACAAATATATGCTTATGTATATATAGCTGTTTAGAAAAGGTACACAGTAAATCTTCTCCCTTGTTTTAACGACCTAGCTTGTTTCTTGTTCGTAATAAAACTAAATATTGTAAATGAAATTAAAAAGGCAGCTATATCAATAAGTTTACATATGGCACGGAAATGATCCATAATGGAGACAAAACGGCTCCCCGTAGCGGGTTAAGTAATGGTGATCGACATATATTAGTTTGTTCATTAAGAATCCTTTGTGATAGTTGATATCTCTTGATTCACAGCTGTTCTAAAGCCGTCATCTTGCGACCTTTATTGCAAAGATGCAAACACTTAGGCGCTGAGTTTGAATTTATATTATGTGATTCCTTTATAACGTGATTGTGAATTTGTTTTATTACTGTTGAATGATCTTACATGTTCTTTAGCTCGAGTGGATATACTTCTACATGGCTGTCCGATATTAACGGATATTTATATGTTATTTAAAATAACATGCCTTTCTATCTATAAGTGATAATTAACTCATAAAAAAAGAGATTTGAACTCGTATATGAAAAAAAATTGGTGAATGGCCTGCAGAAGGTTGGCCACCCCTGACATAAACGATGACTAATAAAATAACTAGACTTATCTTTCCAGACTGATGCTTGAGCAAGTATGAGTCACTTAAAATTATAATAATCACTTAGAATGGTATTATCATTTGAACCACAATTTTACAACGATTTATTCAACATATTCTTTGTTTCATAATTAGACAGTCTTGTTCTCATCCGGAATGTTTTAATTAATCTGATTTTGATCGTGGATTTCTAGTGCTTTAGCCTTCTTACGATACGTTGAACTGAATCGGACCATGTGATAAAATTAAAGTCTCCCAGACTGCGAGAAAAAATGTTTTGATTATTATTTGTTTTCTTGCACTTTTATGTTCGTATTCGTTTTTATTAGAGCATGTGGTGTTTTAATTCAGGTGTCGACCACTTCATAACGGTTTTAGAATTTAAATTATTATTTTTAGATTTAATTAAGCATTACCTGTGCCACTAAAGATGTAAACGAGGTTTTATGAAATTTTTTCACAATAAAATTTCAGATATTATTATAATAAAAAATAACGTTGGATTGTTGAAATTTTGTATGAGTCCACATGTTTTGTTAGTAATGACTGGAGTTTCAACTTTCGGCATTTTCATGCATTATATCACACGGATACAACAGATGGGCAAACACGGATCGATAGTGATAAAACATGTGGAATCGTACAAAGTTACAAATATTCAAATTTGTCAATGTCATAAATAATAAATGTTTTTCGATAACAATTATATTTCATTTACAAAAAACGACCCATTAAAAGTATATCTAATAGACATTAATTAGAAGATTAATTAGAAGAGATCTGCACTTTTAAGCTGTATTTTGTCAAGATGAGTGTTTCTCAAAGTGTGGTACGCGTACCGCATGGGTGGCAGAAAGAGTTTGGTGTGGGTACGCGCTGCACTGTACATTGGCTGTGCCTGGTGCAATAAGAAGCTGGAAACAAGATTTTCGACGTGGAACCGCAAGTCAGATTCAATGAACAACCACAGAACCAAAGTATGATGATTTGTCGTCTCGACATTAACAATTTAATCATTCTAATTAATTATAATGTATGTTCTTTATAATAAAAGTTTTATTTATTTTTAATTTAAACTATTTTTATATTATTATTGTTTTTTTAAATTTTACTTACAATGGGAAAAATAATACATTTTGATTGTTGTTAAAGTATATGCTTTTTTTTGACGAAGGTTTCTCAGTATTACGAAAATTATAGAAGGGGTACACAGTGATGTAGAAAGTTTGGGAAACACTGGCCTAGAATAGTAGATATATATAATGGAATGAATCAATAATACATTGATATATCAACACATTTCGACCTGTTTATACATGTATAAAATTACTTTTCTTGTATTTATTTGTAGTTTTGCTATGTTTAATCTTAGTGACATATTTTATTTGGCTCTATTATTATATATAATACGAGAATACGATGTATTCATTTCATATTTTTGGAGATATCAATTGATCAAGAATATTAAAGTGATCAACCGCTATAAAAATGACCGATAAACCAGTTAAACGCACGCAAGTTTTTGCACACATACACATATTTGATAATTTTAGTAAATATAGTTGTATATTAAAAAATAAAGTAATCAAAGAGAAAGCGATATTCTTTAGACTTAACGAAAGTGTTTTTTTTTTGTGCGATGGAAGTGAAGAAGTTTATCTTGCATCTTAAGCAAGATACATATTTGCTGATGGAAAAGATAGCTAACGAAAGAATAAATTATTTATTAAATATATAATTTAAAAAAAATCTCGTAATTATTCATAAAATATCAGGTGTGAAAAATTCTTATGTCATACCTTGACCTTCTCTCAACAAAAGACATCAAATCACATAAACGTCGTCATTGCTATTTGGTTTAAGGCAACATTATTTTTACGAATACCATTTTATAATAGCTTGAAATAGCTTGTAAAGTTTTCAAAGGTTTTCGATTAAAATTTCCAACTGAAAAAATTCCGCTTAAAATTTAGTTATCATTTACCAATTATTATCAACACCTGTGCTAGTAAACCAAATATAAAAATCGTTATTCACAAATCGATTTTATTGCTTGTTTTTTATTGAATTATATGGCTATTATGGGTTCTTTTATTTTTAGATATACACTTGATGAATGGTTAGGTTGGTAAAAGAAACTAGTGACTGTAGGTCCAATTTCTTCGATACTGAACTCGGTTTATGGTGGTTTACAATTACAAATGTATTTTTTTTTAATAAAATTTTCTGCTTCCCAGGTGGAACATATGGTATCCCTAACACAGTGAAACCTCGATTTAACGTTTTCCAAGGGACCCTGAAAAAATAACGGTAATTGCGGGAAACGGTGAATGCCGGAAAGCTTCAAATAATAATAAACAAGTAAAATCGTAAAAACCATTTATTTATTAGTTACTTGTACATACTGTATATAAAATTTATTTTTTAAATAAGTCTTTTAAGTTAGTTTGCTTCTTTGTTATTTGGCACTTTAGTCTGAACAAAGACTTATTACTAAACTTGTGACTAAAAGTTTCTATGTACAAGAATCATTATTACCATGAATTTTAAACAAGTCAAGGTTTGCATCATAAACAATAATACGCATGTGGTTGATTTCAACCCAAAAAATAGCAGATGCGTCCAATGCGTTACGTCTTACATGTACAGCGGATTCCAACGTATCTAGACATAACACCTGCACTCGGCTGTGTCAAACTTGTATGCCGAGATACGGAGAAATATGCAATAAAAACGGTCAATCGGGATAATATTTGTGACGGGGCCAAAATATTTAGGCGGTTTATCGAGGAAATCGAGCAATCGGGGAATCGGGAAACGGTCAATTCGGGATTATTTAACATTGTTCTTATGGGAGTTTGACGGGACTATAAAAAATAGGCGTTCCAGCCGAGAAAACGTAATATGCGAGAACGGTTGATCGAGGTTCCACTGTAAATGCATTTCAACAGTAGTTTTTCTACTAGAATTACTCGTTACTGTATTAGTTATAATTAACCGCTGTCGCTATGGTTCATTTTTAGGATCAGATAATTTTGGAGGGATTCGAGTTTTCGGACATCATAAAATTTCATTCTTGAATAAAATCGATGTATTAATTGAAAAAAAAGCGCTGCTTATTTTGTGACGACAGTCTGTGAGATCCAACTTTTAGCATTGCCTCAGTAACATCCCTTGCATCCAGTCAAGTGGCGGCTTAATAACGCTTTTCTTTTCGTCGAAATAGTACACAGAAATAAAAAAATGGGAATGATTTTAAATTTGAATTGTTGAAACTTTATACGATTCCACATTTTTTGTCACTAACGACCCGGGGGAGAACTGACTGTCATTTCTGTTGCACCCGCATCATGTTAAAGGTAAGAACGCTGAAGGTTGTGCAAACATTGTAAAATATCATTCTAGCGGACAGATTAAAAGCCTTTCCCATAAACATACCAAACGACCGTAAGAGTTAAGCTGAGTTTGTCACTTAGACTCGAGAATATTTCAGATCATACATCACCTACTTCAACCAAAGGCTATAATTTTATTGTAATTTTAAGTGTGCTTGTGTACATTATACAGTTCATATTAAAAAAACGAAGCTTTTAAAAGACCAATGCAAACAGGATGTAGGCATATTTGCAAATAAGCCTTCCGGTCTCGGAATCCTGGTCGATTAATCAATCCCGCAATTAAGAGAGTGTCTTAATAACTATCTCATAATATCGGTATTAATTATATGCAAACTACTAATTGCAATCAGAAACATTCTGATTTAGTAAAGCGTTTAACTCAGTTTGATTATATAAACATTTTTTTAATAATACCTTTAAGTTAAGGACAAACTTAACGTGGTCTCGTTCCGTGGCATATTTCATGAAAACCAAAATTTAATTCATATATTATATTAAATTGTATACACGGAATTCCGATACCGGTATTCTTCAAGTGCGATGTTAATAATACTCTAATAATAAAATGGATCCGGGACTAGACGCCCTATTCACAAATGAAACTTTAATTATGTATAGATATTTACATAATTGATAGTTGTGAATTTGTACGTTTTATTAAAATTTGGCCACACACAGAGGGTCGATAGTAAGTAATAATAATATTTTTTAATGTCCGTATTATCTTTTTATTATTTACTGTTATATCAATGCTGTTGTCTTATCGTGAACAAAATACCTTATCGACTCAGGTATCGCTCACATTATATTGAAAAAAATACTTTTATTACTTTGTCCATAACATGGCACAATGATAATGTATTAGGTATCAAATGCAATTTATGAATATAAATAAAAGCTGGCTTTTACAGTAAAAAAATCGGTAAATGCGAAATCTGTTATCCTATTACCAATTTTGTACATATTTAACTCCTAGAGCAGCCATGCTCAACTTGCGGCCCACGAGCCGCATGCAGCCCAATCAGCTCTGGTTGATATTTTTGTATACTTCGAAGTATTTTTTATTAGTTGTTCGTTGTTATTTTTTACTTTGAAAAATACATGAATTGATATGCATATATTTACATAAAATAAATAGTGTTATTTTGAAATCATATTACATAAATATGTATGCAGTATAGTATATATATACTATATTTACAGCTTACTATAAATATATTGTGGCCCAAATAGAGAAGCAAAATTCGGAATGCGGCTTGGAAGAAAAGAAGGTTGAATATAGCAGTCCTAGAGTTACCATGCTTAAACTGTCATCGCATAGCAGTTTTAACGCGAGTTACCATATGATTTGATGTGCATGTCTAAAAATATATTTATACCGTCATTTGGTAACAATATATTGAATTTCGATTTTAAAATTTATCTAACCGGTAGAAATCTTTTTAAAATTAAAATTTTTCTAAAAAATATGATCAATTACGAAATACTATCAAATTTCATATCAAACCACAATTCGGTATTGCATGAGAATCTATTTGATGTTTAAATATTCTGTACGTGCCAGAAATTCTGATTTTCAACGCATATAGTTTCTTGATTCACTCCGTCTCAAAAATTGAGACGGTTGTTTGCAATTTCTTGAAAAATGATACTCCATAATACAAAAGTATTTTAAATCCCTAAAAATGTTTCTAATATGTAATTTTTGTGTCAATTAATATTTGAAGTACTCTTTGTTGAAATATCCTTCACGGGGCTCGACAGAGAAAAGATCAATGTAGTAATTAAGCAAAAGTTATTTTTACGAGGACTAGTGATAAAGATAAAATAACGATAAAATTTAGTTAATTTATCTCTCATTATACCTGATTTTGAGATCGAATTCGGAACGGTGCAGAGTTTGAACGTTGACATCATATACGACCACGAGTTTCAAGCAAATCTATAAATTGATTTCAAAATCAATCAAGTAATAAATTTTAGTAAATACAATTAATAAAATCACTTGCAAAGGCTTCGATTATTTCGATACACTACCTGTAAAACAATAAAAATATTTTATAATTCTGAAGGAATACATATGTATTTGTAGGTTATTTCAAGTGACTACAAATTCAGTATATTGGAAAAAAAATACTTTTGCGGATTGTATTCATAAATTATTATAATTTTAACGACTGGTGGAAATTGGCTGAATATTCGATACTATGTAATGATCTTCAAGAAAGAAACCCGATATTGTTCCTAAACGTTGTTGGATGATTGCCACAAATCGTAAATCGATGTCTTCCCATAACAATCGTTGTGTGAAACTTGAAAATAAATAAACAAAATTACCCGAGCTTTACTTGAGTAGATAAGACATCGCATACATCCGATGTGTGGGCTTAAAAGTTAATGATTAAAAGAGATATATTTCATTTATATTGTAAAGACATGCATTAAACTTAAGGCCTTTTAGCCACTTCTCAAAGCTATAGAGATTGGGATGAAGGATTTAGTTCAATTTATTTTCAAATACTTGATGTGTATATAATTTTCATTAATTTTGAAAAATAACCATTTTTTAAAAGTCAAATAACCGAATGAAAACACTGGCGGAATACTGAAAGAACTATTGACTATATTCTATAATTATTTTAGATCTGAAAACGTATTTGTTATTACGCTATTATTACGGAGTTCAATAAAGTCCTTGTATATTCTTAATAATAAATACATATTTTTAGTACTATTTCCACACAAAATTTTATAATCAGTATCGGTTTTGCTCATCACCAGCATTATCAGCTGATAAGATAGAAATCACAAACAAGCCTATTTATAAAAAGAAAATGTGTTGATGATTAACAGGTACCAAAGATCCAAGAACTAAGAAAACAATATATATATAATCATACAATATAAATTTAATTTCAAAGTAAATTAGTTAAGAAATGAAATTTTAAGAATCTCTTATTAATAATTTACAAAAACGAATATTATATAATATTTCACGTAATGAAATTCGATACTTCTTTTAATATGGAATGCCAGAGAATCTTTTTTCACTGTGATATATGTATTATATTAATATAAAAGCTATATAAAGCTCGATTTCGTCTTGTTTTTAAAGTGTTATAATAATCTGGTTATTTTAAATTGAGATACTGCTTAGAATGAATACGAAAATTTATGGATACACTATATTTCACAATAAATTCGTAATGGAGATATCAGAACATATTTTTCAAACACAGAATCAATGTGCTTTTGATCGCTATATAGGTGTAATATCTGTTTTATAGGATCTATCTTACATGTGCATACTTAATAAAATACTTTTCAGAATAAAATAAAATAAGTTTATGGTTATTGAATAATATTTCAAAATATCTTTCTTTGAACTTTAACCTTATAAAATCAACCTCATGATATATATATATAAAAAAAATAGAATCTCTGATTTAGAAAAAATACAAATCGTAATTAGTGAACTTGATAAATTTATTGAAGTTTTGAAACATTATAAAAAAAAGTTGAAATATTATATACATATTCATGTGCATTTATTATTTTAACATTATATTTTTTGTGAATATTTTAACATAACAAGTATTATTGATGAAACGTGATTGCCACTGTAAAACGGTATATTGTTTTAATATAGTCATACATTTATTTAGATTCATATTACCATTATTCTTTTTTGTAAAATACATATAAAAAATGTACATTTCCGAAATCCTAGAACTTATATTAAGCTATGAAAGATTAAAAAAAAAACCGAAAGCTGTAATACATTATTATAACGAGCAGCAGTTTGAAAAAAGTACAACTTTTATCTACTTGAATAGAAAAAATTCAGTTATCGTGTTCCCGAAATGACCAGCTTATTAATATAAGTTGTGAAAAACCTAAATAAATCCACTGTATCTTCATAATATCGATAGTTAAAAAATATATGTTTAAAACTACAGAGAAAATGTCAGCTGTCTACATGTGAAATATCAAAACATCGCGAAATTTACGTCGCGTAAGCAAGACATATAGATTGTATAATAGATTTTGTCAAAGTATAAAAAAGTTCACTAAAAATAAACTAAACGCGAAAGATAAACTTACCCAGTATAATAAAAAAACTCAAGACGTGTGTATGCATTTCGTTTATGAAATAAATAACATTTGTTTCAAATAATTAGACACAAAACAGATTATTTATTAAAATCGGCAAAACTTTCGTAGAATATTATTCAATTTAATCGGCTTGATTTTAATTTATGAGAACTAGTACACATTTTATTTTACCATGAGATATTTTTTGATTTATTTTTGACACAAATTTGGCACGGCACATAGAGTATGTCAAAAGGGTTAAGCGTGTATTGGATTTTTACGTTGAGTATTTTTAGCACTGTTTTTTTTATGCTCGATCCGTATTGTCGTAGGTAATGTAACGAAGTTTTTCCGACGCTCTGCGGGGAGCGACGCCAAAACACAACCGACGCCGACGAGTTGACGTTTGCAACTGCACTTGTAAAATTGCGCTTGCACTATTCTGCTCTGGTCATTGGCAGGTTTTAGGTTTATCAGCGGAAAGGTGGGGATTGTAAAATGTTTGGACGTAATGCGCGTCATAAAATTTTGAACACACACACGTAGTTAAAATCAATGGTAAACTTTATTTACACTTTTTTTTACCAATAATTTATGAATGTCACTAATAAAAAATGCAGTTTCGTAAAAAAATTCAAAATTTATATAATTGTCTATTTAAGAAATGTTGCAATAATCGGCCAATGCTTTTTGCAGAAAAAAATGTTGTAATTTCCATAAATTTTTAGTTTTACTGGTACTGTGTTTTTTGTTTTGTCTTTTGCTTTTGTTTCAATTAAATTTCCTGGACGAATAATCATCAGGTATTGAAAAAAAATTTCAGTCAAAATATATCATATCAATCAATCTTTTAATTTGGCGATTACATCGCGGGGAAATATTTTATATCAATAAGGCAAGACTATAGCTCGAGCTTAAGTCCTGTAGCTAGACTGTCGCAGTTAGACAGCTTAACAAATTGACTTTTAATCAACTGAAGGATTTGCGTTAGACGTTATGTGTTTGTGATAATTGAATTATCTTCCACTAATTCATTCCGAAAAACGTAGCATAAGCTGATCTAAGCCGTATTCATATATCCTGACTCTTTTAAAAAAAAAAGTTGAAAGGTATAGCGAGCTGCAAGTAGATGGTGTGAATAAATATATTTCGAAATGAGATCAATTGGAGACATATATTCTACACTTTTGAAATGTATTATGTATCATTAGAAAAAGTAAATGGCTAAGCAAGTTACTGTTTCTTATTTTTACAGTAAAATTGATATGATGAAATTGAAACACTTATTGTAATGATGAGCAGCGAAGCCAATTTACGACTCTCCATATTTTTGTGTGTATATTATTGTGTCACTGAAATATCGACTCCGTCGTTGATAAAATGATATCTGTATTGGGTATAAAACATGATGAATAAATTCTTTCATCTTTTTTTCGTTCTGTGGTAGAAAGGATGAAAACTCAATATTATTGCTTAGAGATCGTATTGTCATTATTTACATGTTAAAGAGACAGTATATTAACTGAACATATTTATTTTCTGGGATTTTAGTGAATTTACATATTATTTTCAACTGTGAACTTCCACGAGTGAAAAAATATTTTAACAGATACTTCCGAGTGATATAACATTCGTTATATTCTATAGATAACATTAAAATAATTTTGTTGAAAAGTTTATTTTGTTTGTGCTACGTTAATTGGTAACCTATATTTTCACTTCTAAATGTGACATATGTGAATACAATATTGTTTGACCCACTTTTCTAAGCTGTACAATCCGAATTCTATCACTTCATTTAAAATGGCGATCTTTTTTATGAAAACAACAAAACCTTGTTCATGCATGAACGGTCAAGAGAAGAATATATATTTAAAACCGATTTTATTGTCAAAACGTTATAAATAGCAGTTAGTACTTTTAACTACCTATTCAGGAAACAATTTTGGCATCACACAATACGATGATTGAACAATTTCACGTGACAAATGAGTCCCAAAACATCATAATTATAATTTACAGTAATTTAAATGACAATCGGCGCCCTTATCTGATATATTGTGCCCAACAATACATTTATTTAAAAAATTTACATTACACATTTTAAAAGTGAATAGAATTAATCGATAGAGTTACATCTTTGCAATATACCAGAAAATGCATATATTATTCTGTCTGTATGTCCGTAAGAAGAACTCTTTCAAAACAGTGAGCATTAGCGATGTGAATTTGTACTCATCATTTCTTAGTTAAACGTGCTATTTCCAATAAAAATATTTTGTCTTAATATAAATTGATCGATTTTATTTTGAGGGTATCAACGAGACATGAAATATAGTGATATTTTCATCTTCCAACTTTAAATTATTATCAGTTTATGGATTATAAATTTTATCGGTTATTTTGATGGTACAGTAAGATAATTTTTTACAACTAGAATATTTATTAGTTGCACTAAAATAACGCCAATTTTTAAATGTTAGCTCCCTCTATTACATAATTTAGGTGCAGTATGTCGTTTTATAAAAAAAACGAGGCGTAGCGAGATCGATTAGTTCACAACTAATCCTGTCCCAGGACGAATGATATGACCAGTCATATCATTCGTCCCTACTCTGTTAGACAAAGAAAACCTCAGTGATTTAAAAGCAAAAATGCAGCTGTTGTAGAAAAAAAAATAGAATGTTCTATTATCTAACTATTCATTAAAACTTAAACACAATTTGTGTCGTGATGATTTTTATTTTGATAAGATAATGTTGCCACTAAACATATCTGAAAAAGCATAGTTTTCATACGTTGGTTGTCATTATTATAGAGGCATAACTTCGTATTATGAATTCGTTCATGAAATATTTAATTTTAATATAGTTTAAATATTTTTTTATATATTGAAAGGAATATTGCGAATTTGTTGATATTGTTGAATAACCGAAGCTTTCTTTGGAACATGAAAACATTTGACAATTCAAAATGTGCCAACTTATTTATTGAAAATACGAATATTGCGAAAAAACCGATTTATAACAAAGTCACTGGGAAACGTGTGTTAAGTTATAGATTTTAATTATTTAACTGAGAATTTTTCAGGCAATTGTTTTGTCTAAGCTATTTCAATGTATTTGGCAATTTAATATTAAAAATGAACTGTTTCAAGTAAGTCGCCGAATGAATCGAAAATATTGAAGTATTTTTTTTTCAATATTCTTTTCGCGCTTAAAAAATAGTGGGAATTCCCAGTGTTGAACTTTGGATAGAATGTTTATGGCAGTTGATTATTTCGCACTTATTTTTTTTAATTTTTAAGACAGCGTCAGCACATATCATATACAATATGCGATTTTGTTTATGCAAGTGTTTCAGATAAAAAAAGTCAGTTATTTTAATAATTTGCATGATTCAACAATTAAAAAAAAATATATAAATTTTAACGATTTTTTTAATAGTCACGATGATTTATTAATATGTAACGCAGGTGTCGGCAACCTTATTTGGTTATGAGCCAAAATGTGAATATTAAGAAAATGGTTCGGGTCAATGGGTATTTTTATTTTAAAACAGTTAGTAAAAAATAAAATAAAAACTTATTGAGAAAACTATTACAATGTGATTTGAAATTCTAAACATAAGATTTCTCTTCCTTATCGATGGCTAACATGATGCTGAAATTGTGACGTCAATTTAGACAAGTCTGGTTCAAATTTAGCTACTAACTAATACAAGCGTTTTAATTTTTGATAGTAAATCTGCTCCAGTTTTTAGTTCAAATTAATTTCATCTGTGAAGTTAGTTCGGGCAATAACGCTGCTTTATACTCATTTCTATAACCTTCTAATCAAATTAACTTGTAAATCTTGTAATTTATAATTTATGAAAAAGTTAAATACATATTTATGTTTTATAATAGTTTTTATATATGATACTTTCTTTATTCCCGTAACTCGCGGGCCTAAGGTTTCCGACGCCTGGTGTAGCATATAATAGTAACATAACAATTAAGGTATTAAGTAATTTATGCTTCTACTTTAAAAATTATCGTTAAAACATAATAATTTCATTGCTTCCGCGTATATACTTAGCAACCATCGATTTTGGATTTTTTTTTCTACTCTTTTCAACGGTTCACGAGATAATGGCGACAATAAGCAGTCAATGATTTTTGTTTAAACGTAAAAAATCTATTATACCCTTTAAAGGTCTTCCTTCACCTTAATGGTGAAAGATTTAGTCAGATGCTAAACATATTTTGTAAGGTATAAAATTGTTAGAGCATTATCAGTATTGCTTCCGATGTCGATATATTTTACACGAACGAGAGTGATCTTATTGATTGAATCGGAATTTACTAGGTAAAATTCTACCATATCACGTACACACATCTACGTATTTACGTCTTCAATATATTTATGAATCGACGGATAGCTTTTGGCTTCACGCCATATAATTATTGTAAAACTAAATACTGCACTTTTTAGTTAGAACTGTTTCATTCGCTCTTAAAAGTAAAAATTCAATTATATTCATTAAAATTCAAAATCGTTCTTTGTACGAAATATTTATTAAATTAAATTTTAAATTATGTCCTCCACTGACAATTAACTACATATACACTACACTAAGGATTGATTGTTCAATTGTTTTAATAGATAAGGTTTTTTCCAAGATAACAAAATGAATTCCTTATTTCTTAATAGAAATTTCTAAGCTAAATTGAATAAATTAACGCAAGAATGTGATTCTTTCAATAAAGAATGCAGGGGAATGTTGCAATTCCTTCATAAATTTTTGTTACAGTGCCAGCTAAAGGGATAGGCAATTGTAACACATTGTGATAAAACAATAATACTTTACGCGCATTTCCGTTTTAAATATTTTGATAGATAGGCTTTCAAACTATAATATAACGTCAGTTATAATGATCAGTTGATAATGCTCGCGATGAGTGAAACCGGTCCTGATCAAAAAATATATTGTGGAAATAAGTGCTAAAAAAAATGTGTTTTTATTATTTAAAATATCATGCCTTTCCATCAAGAAATGACAGTTAACACCTTAAAAGTGTATAATATAACGCTTTAAACCGGGGAAAAATATTCTATATTTTTTTAATGGCCAAAAAGCAATATTCTATTATAAAATAAATGAATAAAATTTGATATATCTGCATTGAAACTTTAGTTTTTTCATGCGGATTCAGTGACATGAAACTTAAAAGAACTTAAAAACGTGTTTATAACTCGAGTTTTGTAAGTTATATTTTATAACAAATCAAATGAAACGAATAAGCACACTGTTATCTGTTTTAGCACAGGTACGCCCGAAATTTGGCTTCCGGTAAAATTTTGTGCGGCCTGAGAGCATTTGATTTTGACGCGCACAATTTTACTTCATAGTAAATAAAAATTAATATCGAATAAAACGCTTCATTTCTGATGAACTCAAAATTATTTTTATTTTAAGCAACATATAATTTCAGCATTGTATTATTATACAAAATATGAATTAATACTGATGATTATTCAGTGAAACCATTTTAAAGTATTTGGTACCAATGGCCAGTAAATGGAATGCATATACAACGTTGCTTCTTGTCTGCTTCAATATAATTTAATATAAGATTTAAAAAAAATAATTTTAATGAATTCTTCAATTGAAAATATAACTTATTCACTTTAATTAAAATTCTGGATGCGGCTCTGGCATAAATTAATTTTTGTTTTGGCTCTTGTTCTTCCTAAGATGAGAGAGTACTTTTATACTTCAGGGGTATTAATTGCAATGCCATTGCTGAAAAGGATAATAAATAATCTACCAAAATTTTAGTACCATTTCCTCAATTTTATATTATCAAGATTAAGATCTATCTCATTCATTGCTTCCACTATAAAGTGATAAAACACAATTTTAAAAAAGGTTACGTATATAAAAAAAAATGGCAGATATACAAGACGAGTGGTTCGTGAAGAAAAAAAATAATTTAAAGAGGTGTTTATTATTATTTTTCGTAAGCTATTTCACATCTTTTGGTATGATTTTGTAAAAAAATATTTATCGGTTTTGCATTTAGACGTCTCATATCATGTGTGACATTTTTCCATCTGAAAAATCTATTATCTATTTAATGAAAATAGATGCATTATTTTAGATAAATGATGCTTTACTATTTAGCTATTTACAATATGCATTATGCATCATTAATATTGATCTTGAAATAACGCGTGTTTTATGCATTTCATAAAATGATGAAATCACCACATAAATTATCTTTAGTAATATTTCTAAATGGAGATATATGTTATCATAATTTATTTCAATAGTCGAGCGGGAAATATGCAAAGAATGTTTCTTCCACCCAACAACGCGACGCTCGTGGACTGTTCGATGTAAAAATCAGAGACGTGCAAAGTTCGGGGGCAATTGTTTTTTTTTTGTTGATCCAATCAGAAAAAAATGCGGATCATGCTATGTTATATTAAATCACTTATTTGAAAAAATAAAGCAATAAATCTCAAGCCACTATTTTTGGTATCTATGCAAAATCATAAACAATAAAAATGTTAAATGCATCAAAACTATATTTGCTTGTTAATAGAAAACCGAAATTTGCTGATATACATAAACTGCAATATTTCATTCAATAATTTTTTATGACTATTCACTTGCTAGTAGTTATTGGGCTTTGGAGTCGTTTAAAAAAACACGATTTCGAATAAAAAAAGTTTATTTTTGTCAGGTTTAAGGTAGGAACCTTTCCAATTTATGTGCATTAATTTAAAGATCGACTAACCAATCCGGTAAAATGCTCAATGAAAAATTCTTTACAATCGTTTATCGAAAATGTAGTCGGAGTTGCTCGTTTTTCACGGCTCCGACTTGCTGACTTTCCTGCTCAACCTGCACACAGAATATAATATATATGGAAAATAATTTTTTAGACATAAATTATAAAACGATACTTTTAATTGAATACCATTTTGCGCAATATAATAATAAAAGAAAATTTTTGGTGGAAGATTTATTTCAACTGTCATTGTGATGTAATGAAAACACATTTTCTTTTAATCTTCAAATATTATCTTTTTAAAGTAAGTAGGTACATTTGATAATAATCAGCCAAAAAAACTATCAACTAAAATACATCATAATTGATTTATTTCGTATTTTTTAAAGTAAAATAACTGCAGATAATTTTAAAGTCAGTATTTTTTATTTTTAGTCTTTTTATAATACAAGGCGTGTTATGGATAAAATCATTTTTGTGTTAATTTTATCTCTTAACTCATTCATTAGACCATGGATTACTATTAAGTGTTTACTGTTAAGTGTAAATTCATATATAATTGTGTCATATTTATTCATAAAATTAGCACCCTGCTTTCTTAAAATTAAGCGCACGTCAAGTTAGCCACACCGTCACACAGGAAGTCCGCTATGATTGAAAACAGAAGGTCTACGTCATTAAAATTTTAAACATTCTGCGAAAATCTTCGATCTTCATCTGTTTTAATAGACTGCCTGACTTCATAATTATTCCAACGCTATTACACTGAGCGTAAGTAGGCATTTCTAGACGGCAAAAAACGAATTTCTCAATGCTATTGAAATATTAGTAGTGCATACTAAACTTGTTTGAACTTAAGAGTTAAACAGAGCTTTCAGTGATACAACTATTATTATCGTAGTTAAAATGTGTTTATTATTCAGAAATACAGAATAAGGTTCTAGGTCATTCAATAACTCATTCAGCTGTATAAGCTTCAGTATTTCTCAAGTGGATTTCAGCGAAATAAAATTAGGAAATCAACAATTATTCTAATAATAAAAACACATTTATTATTACCTATTTTCACAATATATATTATAATGGTTTTGCTCATCGTGAGAATTTTTAAAACAGATAATTCAATGTTTTCAATATGTAATTTTGACAAAGGGATGAACGAGATTTGATTTTATTTGAAACTGTGTGGCAGCATGAAATACGAAAAACGCCAAAATTAGTGTTTTATATTTATTACATGTTCCAAAGCTTTTTCAGTAGCTTTAGGGATGAAATCGTATCAGTGAATATTTAAAAAGCTACGTTAATTCTGATGGATTTCAACTTTACTTATGAAGATTATCAGAAACAATTGGGATATATTTTGGTACAAAACAATCCTTATAAACAAAGAATCACTAACAACACTAACAATCTTGTATTTTTAAGTATCAACTATTATATTAACACACTAAAATCTTTCTCTCTGTCTCGGCAGCTAGAGACGTTTACAGTCAGCGTGCTTATATCGGTTATTTTCGTAAAGATTTCTTTTGACAGTTAAAAAAAGTATTTTAAATAATAATTAGAACACATTTTTGAGTATTTATTTTCACAGTATATTTAATGATCAGCACCGGTTTTGCTCATCGCGAGCATTAACCACTGATGAATTTTAGCGCGTTTTTATTATTTAGATTATCATGCTTTCCCATTTAGAAGTGACAGTTAACACTTTAAAGTGAATAAAAAAGTATTTTACTAAAACATTGAACAACGAAATTGATGAAACGAAAAAAAGGCGAAATTAAAATGGTGACTAAAATCTGATTATTTTTAAATTTCACTGCAATCTGTGGGTCCATCAGTAATGGTCAACCGTAAATATATCATTTATTTTGAGTCTGTAAATTTTACCTCAAAACCGTGTCGACCTTCCGAATTGATTGCAAAGCTTTGACAATTTGTATTGCTTATTACCACAGAAGCATATCATACGACTTTGGAAGACTTCCCAAAAATATCTTTGACTGTAACCATAATAAAAATTATTGGAGCATTGTAAATTAATGCAACTGATGAATTTAATGATAAGGTTTGTCAGATAGTTATCACACAACTTCTTACCGCAAAGAGTTTTCTATAAAATGTAATATTATGGACTATTATACACCGTAAATACATAATTAAATTAATAAATAAATGAATGATTCTTTCCGTGTAAGAAAATTAAAAATTGAATAAGAAGAACACTGAAAATCGCTGATCAGTTAACATCATATTAATATCCTTCGATTCAATCCTTAAATAATATCAGTAACAAAAGCGATACGATAATAAAAATCTACACTGTCAAGTTAAAACGTATTAAAAAATATTCATGACGTTTATAAGATGTAAAGGTAAAATAAGTTATTTCTTCAATTTTCTTTTCGGTCAACAGTGTGTACCTCAGCTTGTTTAGATAAAATTTCTCTATGTTGTTGCCGCCCTCACAGCCGTAGATAGGAATAGACAATTAAAAGAAAAATATATATTTATTTTAATTTATTATCTTATAAAAAATAATTGTATTATTCTAAATAAATAATAAAACCATTTAAATTTATAAATTATAAACCTATTTAAATATACAATTTTAACTTTATGACTACTTACGTTTCAACTGCTGAGATGGTTGATTAACTCATTCCGTGCTAAAGACACCCCTAGCGTGTCCATACTTATATCCTCTATGTGCTCAGGACCCGCCTAGCGTGTTCATTCCCGAAAAGTAAAAAAAAAAATTACGACTTGATATTGTTCATATTTTTTATTAGCCGACAATATTCATTTTGGATTTCGTCACCTTTGAATTTTGCCGCATGTAACACTTTTTTTGCATAGTAAAGCTGAGTCTACACGTGCCGCTATGAATATTTTTTTGTGATTTTCATTAAAATTTTTTTTCACTGTTTTATTTCGCTATTGATCTTAGCAATAAAAATATAAAAATAACTGGACTATTTCTTTAACGTTGTTTTGTAAAAATTTCATCGCAGAAAAATTATTTTATGTATATTTTAGCTATGGTAATTTTCGAGTTTGAGCTATTTAGTGAATTGTGAGCAAAAATAAGCAGATAATAGATTGAGCCTGAAATTAAGCATAGTAAACAACTCTAGGATTATTTGAATACGTTCGAGATTGATAGCCCTAGCAGTTTCATCATAAGTGAGCTTTATATATATGCGCCCTCACGCGTGATTGTTTGATGCGTATGCTTGAAAACGAAAGCGTTACACACACTTTCTCAATGTTACGTTAGACGGCCTGTATGTAAAGCTGGCTATCGGTGCTAAGAAGTTTAATTATTTTTTAAAACATTCATTTGATAATATCAAACTAATAAATTTAATACAATTAAACAAATAATTACCCAAGCGTAAGTGATGAGTGCATAGTTAAGCGCCACTGTAACTATGTATATATATACAATATATTTGAGATGTTAATCCAACTTTTTTTATTCATTTATCAAATTGTAAATATTTGTACAAAATGTGGATTTGCCATGCTTACATATTATGTTCAATATGAAATTACCGGATATTCGATTTTTTAACGAAGTACTTATATCACACCATGTGGCAAATTTTTAATTACGATAAAATGGTATGATCCGGAGTTACTGGGTGCACATAAAGAAATCGCATAGAAAATGATTTTTAAGTTTGAATTGTTGAAGAAGATTCCACGTGTGTTTTCACTGAAGGCCCGGAATTCAATTTTCGGTATCTTAGGAATTCTATCACACAGATGCGACAGAATTGACGAAATTCTCATACTTTTTAAATATTGCAAACTTTCTTTTGAAAAGTATGAAGAACGACATTTTTATTTCAAATAAAAAAAGAAGTAGAACATATTTCAAAAGTATATAACTGGTTTTATTTTATCAAAAAGAAAAAAATTGCAATTTTACTGGAAAATATTCTGAGAATAAAATATTCATTGAACAACTTTTTATTCAAACTTTACAATAATATCATATTAATTAAAGTTATGAGGAACATCTTATTGAGTCGTCAACTTAATAATAGAGGCAGTGACAATTATTATTGTGATAAATAAATAATAATTGGAAATATATTTTGCGGTTTTTTCTTCGTACAGCAGTCAAAACTACAAAGTGAGTCTAGAGTAGTGGTTCTCACATGAAATTTCACTGTGGCCGCATTATAAACATCAACGGTCATATGGAAATATCTCGTGGCCGCACCAAATGTGATTAAATTGTTTTGGTATTTATTTTTTTCAAAATACATTATACTGAATGATCTTTCACAATATACAGTTGTAGGTAAAATCGATAAAATTAATCAAACAATTGTTTTTGATTCTTTATTCTGACTTAATTCATGGTCAACGTATAACCCCGACCAAAATTTACTAAAAATGTTTATTATTATAACGGTCCTCCACTTAAGCTCGACTAATTGGTGGAAAAGTCAGGTTTATTAAATCAATTTTAAAATAATAATAATTTTACAAATTCATTTGAAAAAACACATTTTTTTTGATCAAATTTCTATAAATCTGTTTGCCAAAGATAAAGAGCACTACTACTGCGAATTTTTTGATGAAACCAGATTCGCTTGATACCAATCATCTCATATTAAGGTAGACTTAATTTTCGCTTATTAGTTAAAATTAAAGTATTCATTTGTATGTCATTATTTTTAATCACACAGTAGTTCTACTAATATAGTTGATAAGAAAAATATTGATAGACAAAACATATAAAACGGATCAAAAGTCTGTACCCAAATCAGTGATAAAGAAACTGTTAGAACAAGGTTGTTATTAGCCAAAAAATGTCTTCGAATTCGCTATTCTTCAAACTTAATAATGGGAATCTCTTTCCTCTCATTGGATTCGGAACTTACTGCATACAGGGATTATCAGTTCTTACCAAAGTGATTGATGAAGCGCTAGCGACAGGATATCGCTCATTCGATACCGCCTCTATGTATGAAAATGAAGAAGACATTGGCAAAGTGCTTAAAGATTTATTACGGAAACATAACCTCAAACGCGGGGATATTTTCTTAACATCAAAGTTGTTGCCACAAAACCAAGGTAAAAATGCAGATGTCGCAGCAAAAGAATCAATAAAAAAATTACAATGCGATTACTTAGATCTGTTTCTTATCCATTGGCCAGGTTTTGAAGAATGGCCAGGACCCAACCCTACTGATCCAAGAAATGCTTTATATAGAAAAGAATCTTGGTTTGCTTTGGCAAAACTCCACAAACTTGGCCTCATTAAAAATATTGGAGTTTCCAATTATACAGAACGACATCTGAGAGAACTGATCGCCGACTGTGACGGAGTTTTACCTGCCGTTAATCAATTGGAATGGCATCCTCACCATCATCCTGAATCACTTCTGAACGAGTGTCGGTTACATGGAGTCATGCTGCAAGCGTATTCTTCTCTTGGTGGCTCAGTAAACAGGGCAGTGGTTAATGATCCTGAGATCCATGATATAGCAAAAGAAATGAACAAACCGGTTGCTTTGGTTCTCCTCAAATGGGCGGTGCAGCAAAATATTGCCATCATACCTAAAGCTGTTTCCCCAGACCACATTCGAGCTAATTTTAATTTAGACTTTGTTATTCCTGATGATTTGATGAATCGATTGAGTAACCTTTCAACAACAATCAGATATGACTGGAATCCAGAAGACATCGCATAGTCCGGAAGAGAACTTTTAAGCTAAATAAAAAACTATAAGTCAAAATGAATTTTACCCACATAGAAATGGGATTGTGACTTTTCAATTTTGTAATGGTGATGGAAAATTTTCTTTTTAACATATATGTATATATCATAAATCTTCTTTGAAGGATTAGTAACATTAATAAAGTTATTGATTTTTGAATAACATTGCAATTGCTTCCATGACTTTAATAAAAAATGTTTGCAAATTTTACATTAAAGTTCTGGTATTTAAATAAAAAACTTTTTTTTTAAATAATATAAGTGTATTATCCTATTTTAAGTTAGTTTATACATTTACCCATGTCCTCTTTCTATCTTTGATTGTAATGTGTATTTATAAAATAAATAAATCAGGAGGAAGGATACTCCTAGAGGTATCTCAACAGACGTTTTTCTATCACAACTGAAATACTTGTTACTCTGTTTCTTTTGAACACTTGTGGTGAATTTAAAAACCCTTTGTATTGAACTTATTATACATTTCTGATTTAACCCTTTGCACTCAAATGCTGCCATAGGAGCATTATTGATTTTTCTCTTATAACTCGAATGACACAACTTTGAAGTCTAATCATTGAATTGTATTTTATTTAATATCATATATGATTGGACTTTAATTTTCTCACCTTTTTCATTTGAGGATAACACTTCTTAATTTTCATAATTGAAGTGACAACTTTAATTGTGTGTCATATGTTTTTTGAGTACAAAAGGTTAATTTTTGACATTTGTCGGAATATGGTATGTTATGTAGGACATTTTTTCCATGCAGAGATAGTGCTCTTAAATGGTAAATAGTTTTTTTTTGTCCCTATTAGTGAAAGGAGACACTTTCTCTGGTATGATGTGCAATACTTGAAATAAAAAAACTTTAATTTTTATATAACACATCTTTATTACGGTTTTTATGTTATTGGGATATAGTTCATGCAATTTCATGAAGTTAAATCCTAAGAATGACTTCATACACACTTCATATTGATCAAAACAATTTTCTGTATACCTATGGATCATGTTTCTAGGAGACAACAATAAATATTATTATTTAGTTTAGTCCATCAAATCTAAAATATCAGGAAAACTTTGATAAAGTTATAGCCACTTAGACAGTTACAAGAGAAGCTGTCATGACAAGTTTGTTGGGCAGAAATAAGTTTGATTTAAATTGCAGTAACATTGTGTAAAATTTTAGTTTTTAAATATGAAAGAAAAATATGTATGAAAATGTGCATTTGAGGAGATCAATTCTAGACTATGTAAACCAAGTAAGACAAAAATCTGAGAGTTTAACCCTTCCTAGGGTAAGTAATACTTAATTTTTTGACTAATAATTATTGAATTATGATCTGGTTAAAAAAATGTTATTTTGAGTGTAGCTGGTGTGATTGCTGACCTCCAGGGCTGCAGCTGTTTCACTCAAATATACATATTAGTTTTGAAATTTATGGAAATCAGATGACATTCTATAGATGTCTCTGCTTTATATTTGACAATTCATAAATGCACTTGTGACTTTTGCATACCTACACATCGTTGGGATCTAAGTGCTAAAAAAGGAGGAATAGTGTTCACCACTAAGGTTCAGAATATTTCTTTTGAACATTTTGGATTCAGTAAAATTTAGTTGGTATGGTTTTTTTTAAATTTGTTATTTTAAAGAACTTTTACCTGATATTATAAACATGATGAATGTATACATGATGGTGGTCATCTTACGGCGCTAAATTGATAATAGTTTTGCTAAAAAGTTATCCAAAATTCAAAATACAATACATTATATTCTTCTTGATAAAAGTTTTTGAAACATATCAATGATTGTAAAGACATAAAAAAAATAAAGTATTAATATACTTTATTTTTCATTTTATTCCTAATGGATTAGAGTATTCATGGATCAAATGAACAATAATTTAAAATTACATTACAGTGTTTAACAGGGGTGATTTATCGATACAGTCAACAGTAATTACTAACAAGAGCACATTCTTAAGTATTGTTTTTGAAGATATTAAGTTTAAAGTAAGCATATTGTAACTGTTACATTGTTTGTTATACAATATAATGCCGTGTTTAATACATTTGTTCTTCTAAAATACTAAGTTTTATCTTTAATAAATGTTATACTATGGAGCTTGAAAATTAAACATACAAAAACTTAATTCTGAAATAATGAGATATGGCAGGAAGACGGATATAAACATCCCACACACTGACGCCTTAAACTCTTACTGGATTATAATAAATGTTTAAAAATATTTGATACACCAGTTAAAGTGATGCTATATAGACATATTACATTGAAAAAATTGTGAGATATAAGTTTGATTATCGTTCATCTGATCTTTTAAAGTTTATTATAGAAAAATTGTCATTAAAAACAGCATGTAAAATCATCGCCACATGCGAATTGGATAAAACCAGAATTTTACAATTAATTGAGGCCATTTCCATCTATTTGTGATATCTGCAGTAGACTGTGAGACTGTAAATGTTCAATCTGTGGGTTATCTTGAGCCACATTGATTAAAGGGAAATTCTCTGTATTATAAACTTATATTTTTATTAATGACTATAATACAAAAACTTTAGTAGTTAACAGATTTTGAATTATCGGAGTTAACTTTGTTTGATTCAAAATACATTTATATTGTCTTAGTGCCAAATGCATTAAGATGGCTAAATATTATGGTATGTATCAAAAAATTTGAAGCACATTATTGAACAATGAATTATTTAGAAAAGACAGTTGTGCAATATGCTACAATAAAACTGGGAGATGTTTTTTTAATAAATATGCTTATATAAAATAAGTAAACATTTTTGGTAGGTACATGAAAATATTTATCAAGTTTCATATAAAAATTAGGGCAGAGAATATTGATTATAAATTCATTCTATTCAGTTCCATTCTCGAGTAACTAATCAATACTTTCAACCTTACACCGGATATTCCCATCACTATTAAGGGAAAAATTACTTAATTTAAATTCAATAAAAGACATGCTAATAAGTATTCAACTTCCTTGAACATCATTTATGGATAAAAATATACATATTATCATTTATAAAAAGAGAATCTTATTGAAGTATTATTTGTCAATAAAGATGCAAAATAAAATAAAAATATTATAATAGTGAAACCTTAACCAGAGGGCCGCAAAAAATATTTAAAATTCTTATATTCTGATGTATAAAAAGTAAAACAAGTACAAATGATAAAAAAATCATGGTTCAAAAAACTTATTTCTTTGTAGAGACAAAAACTTATCTACCAAAAGTAAGTTGACTCCTTTTTCCTGTTTCTTGTGCCACTGAAAATTGTTCTAGAAAATGTTATTTTACAATCTACATGGGTGGTTCTCATGCGTGGCCACCAAAGTATTTTGCTGGGGGCAAGAACAACTCCTCAATTTTTTTTATTTTTTTTTTATAATAAAACACATTTTTTAGTCCTATTTGCACAACATATTTTATGAAGACAAGTTTCGCTCATTGTGAGCATTAGTAGGCAAAACAATACAAATTATGAACTAGGCTTTTTATACAACAGTTTGACTCGAATTATTAACTCTAAATTTCATATTGGTAGTCTTTTTTGTAATTCAAAAAAAAAAATTAAATATAAAAAACTTTAAAATAGTAAATTGATATTTAAAAAGTGTATTTTTCAGTTAATTTATACTGGTGCAGTAACAAGACGTTTCCATAGGACTGCTAATGTTAATAATGGGTCACAGTAAAATTTTATGTACGTATTTACTATTTACTGATCTAAATGCTGTAAATTTTTGAGTTTTGATTTCCTGATTGATGACTGAAAAAATATCTTGGGTTCACATTATTTTAGAAAGGTAAAATAGTAGAGCTAAAACAATGATATTTTAGCACATGTAGAGAACTATGTTTGTATTCTTAACTAAAATTCAAGCTTTTTATTAAAAGAGCGATATATATATAATTATAATATTTATTATATGTCACTGGGGGCCTCGAAAAAAAAGTAAAAATGTTTAGAGGATCACAACTATTTGGATAAGCAAAAAAAAATAATTATATCATATATAAATATGTAGACAAAATTTCAGAATATTTATTACACATAATCAAATTCAACAATATTGTATTTGCGTATTTTGGAATCAACATGAAACAGGGGGTTCTTAAGTAGAGTAAATGCGTTTGGAGCAACCAAAATTATGACATTCGATTCTTATGTACTGAAGACGAGCAGAGGAATGTTTTAGGAAATAATGTGGTTGACTGTGTTACTAAATTGATAATATTTAATGTCACAAAATTTTCATGTAAAAATCAGGTCAAAATATAAAGTAGTATGTATAATAATAGCTTATGATAGGACATTACCTCGCCCATGAAAAAGTTGTCAAAAATGAGCTGTTGATATATTTGGCTTCATATTGAAACAATAAAAACCTAGAGCCTTGCATCCAAGTAAAAAAAAAAAAAACAAATTAAATTTAAGCCACCATTTTTGGTATAGATGTATAAAATTGAATTGTTAATATTACGTTTGGTTTGTAAAAAAAAAAGTAGATCAATGAGTTTTTTTCTCATTTCCTATTAAATTTGTGTTGTTTTACAATTTATGTACTATTTTAACCATGAGTGATGTACGATATAACTTATAATCTTAAAAGCAGCAAATTTTTCTAACTATAAACTGGTTTTAGTGTTTTCATCAATTCGGTAAGTATTTATTAGCAGGTAAATTTAAAAAAAATGAACATTTGAGTAAAGTGGTACTTGTAGGATAACTGTAAACTTTAAAGCGGTAGTTGGCAAATAAATCTTGTGATTTTTTTAGGATCCTTAACACAAATATATATTTTTTCAAGTATTTTACGACATTGTTAAGTGTAACAAACTAATTTAAAAAAATGTGCAACTGTTCTGCTGAGTAGAGCAATCAACAAGTGAAATTGGTCACTCATGGCTCATGGCATAACATGGATTAACTTTCATTGTATTTGAAACAGTCTGCATTTTATTATTTACACATTTTTCAAACCGGTTTCAGTGATTGCGATCGTTATCAACTGATAAAATATAAAACATAGCAATATGAAATAAAGGGTTAAAAATTAATCACATACAAAGCAAATGATTTGAGAATTATGAAAGGAATTGACTGGTAGTCTTACAAATTATTTTTCACATGTCTGCTCTCAAAGTGAAGCATTTGACCTCCTTATGATGTACTTCAACAGAAACTTTTGTATAGGAACTGGTTGTTATTCAGTTGCTCAATCTTTGTTTCTATTGAAGAGTAGGGATAGAAAGGAAAAGGCTGGGACAGGACAGACGGTTAGGGAAAAATGTAACAAAAATTTGGTAATAGATTTTTAAAAAAAATATTTTATTTTTTTAAATATAATGACTTCCCACCAAGAATTGACAGTTAAAATCTTAAAAATGATAAATGAAAGTCTTTCATTAGTCATGTTTTTCAAAAATACTTACCAAAATGATGATTTTTCTTTTAATTTATGACCATTTAAAACCAGTCAAAATATTTTTTAATGAAAATTAGGATAAATAATTAAAATTTACTCTTAGGTAATCCGAAAATACCAAATAGTTTAAAACCAACCATAAAATTGGGTTTAAAAAATCACACGTCTATTCTAGTTTGGGTTCATCCTTGGTCGCCTTTTGCTTCTTGTCTTGGCCCTGAAATAAATGTTAGTAAATCAGGATTTTGGATTATTTTACAAGAATATTTTCAGATGTTATATGATTCATGGGAATTTACAGAGGCATACTATCATTGTTAAAGCTAAAAGCAGTTTATCTAGAAATATTATTGACATATTATGTAAGTGAAAAAGGATTTTGTAAGATTTATTAATTAATGGACTCGTAAATATATTATTAATTAATTTATGACTTCAATATAATTAAACCACTGGATTCCCTCGACTATAAGACACTATCAACTATAAAAGCTCTATCGAGTTGATGTCTCACGACTCATCAGCGCACCTTGACATATTTTTGGGTTAGGTAATGTTTGGTGTGCCAGCACTTACAGTTCACAGCTTGTAAGAGAAAAAATAATATTTAGCCTATTATGTTATATATATATCTAAAATTCTACCCATGCAAAGAAAGAAAATATAATTTATTTTCAATAAACATAATTTATCATGATTTTTTAAAAAAATATTTTTTACTTGAGTTTTAGTTAGTGAAGCTGTATTTTCAAATTCCTATTATATAAACATAAAACAAAATTATATGAAAACAATAAAAAGCATTAAGAGTGAATATTTAGTACTTAACATACTTTTGTAGTATCACAATGAAAATCTTAAACTTCTTTAGATTAAGTGTCCAAGTATCCAGAAAGTATACAGTGATTGTTATTTTGTAAGAGTGCCTTCTATATCATCAACGACACCTTTCATAGATTGTCATGACTGTAATAATTCTGTCAGACATTGAAAGATGCATTCAATTGTATTACTCCCGAATGAAAAGAATAAAGATAGGTCTTATATTTCGAGAGAATAAAGTACTAAGGCTTTCTTGTATAATTTATTATGAAGTGGTATAAAGAGACATGTCCAAAAGACTTGAAAATATTTTTTGTTAATACTGTATATAACACTGTTGTAATAAAAAATGACAGCTAATAAACATATTTCGGGTACTAGCAATTTTTAAACAAATGTCCGATTCAGTTTGTAAGGTCAACATAATTTAAAAAATCTTACCATGTATTGCTCTTTATCTGTGACAGCAGATTACAAAAAGAACATACTGTCTTTTAGCTTACAATGATAATGCTGAGTGCGTACATTCAACTGGCAATAACAGATACATTTTCATATTCAAAGGGAGAAACTATTTAATATTTAGGGATAATATACAATTCTTGTGAATAATTCTGTACCCAAAAAAATACTACATTGATTACATTAATCAAACAATGAAAAGTGAATAATTGTTGCGGTTAAAAGACACAAAAAAAAATATCAAATGCTTTTAAACTACAATTTAATAAAAAGGCAATGAAGGCAGTATTGCCAGATATTCAGTATTGAGGTTATAATATATTTTTTAGGTACAGAGTTGTCATGAAAGCTATTTTATTTGTAAATTGTGAGAAGTGTGAAATTTTTTTTTTTATCAGTTAAAATATCTACTAATTGTGTTTGATGAAATTTCAATATTATATTTAATAAAAAAACAATTTTCATTCCATAAATAGTAATAAAATAATATGGAAATGTTTTGGAATAAAGATATAACCCACATATAAAGTATTTAGTGAAAATAATTATAGCTTTTCAAGCCACAGCACAATATAAAATTCCTACATTTATTTTGTCGAAGATTAACATGTCTTTAATTAAAAAAAAAAAAAAAAAACCAGCAGTATACTATTTAAGGCCGACAAATGTATGTTGGAATTTCCTATTGGCGACACTTTCACATGTAGGACAAGGCAGTAGTCACTATGCAGAATTTGAGGTTTATCACTGTTTCCCAAACATTTTCGAATTGGAAAAACGTTTAAATTATTTATCCACAATGAAAACAAAAAAAAAAAACAAAACAATCAAATTGACCATGCAATTATTAACACAAAGGCTAAAAATAATTAAATTTTATACTTACTATGAAAAATTTCATTAAATTTTTACCCACCACCATCACTATAAAAGAATTGAAACCCTAATATTTTGTAAATCTGACAGAAATAGCCAATGGGGTTAAACACATTGTTTTTAATGTAATGAAAATGATTTAGCAAATAGTATAAATTATTTCGCGACAACACTGCTGCTAAACGAGGAAGGTTAAATAGAAAGCACATGGCCTTCTAATGTAGATATCTCAGAAGTTTTTCTACAAGGACTGCATAATACTTTGTCTCACAAACTATATTTTGTTCTACGAGAGTAGGAAAATGATGGATAGGGCTAGGAAAAGAATAGTATTTGGCCAGTCGCTTTCGCTAAGCACTGTTTTATTTTAAGAATCAGATGGATGGGAGAGATACAAACAGCAAAGCCTTCAATTCAAATAGAAATCCATAAATGGATTACCAAAACCTGTTGCTACTGGGACTCAAACCTGTAAGAAGCCAAATACCTTGGCAGGAAAAAAAGTAGATTTAAAGAATATTTCCCATATAAATTATGTTTTTCTTTTTAAGGGCAAGTATACTGCAGACACTGACATTTATTGATAAAAAACTGTATGGCATTTTTTTTTATATTCAAATAGTTTAAAAATTTCAATATTAAAAATTTTTAATGCATCACAGCACATTTAATAATTAATTATAATGGCATTACAATAGCTAAACTTTTGTGACTACAGTGACATATTTTTTTTCAGAAAACTTATTCATCTCATGCAAGACAAGCTGTTTTATTTGGAAAATTATATTCCTTTCTACAGATGTTATTTTAAAATTAAATAAGTAACTTATTCTGATAATTTTTTTTCTATTTGGTAATATTTAGTAAATAAGAAGGATATTTTGTTTGAGATGAATGAATTTTATTTAACTGCATTTGATTAGCCATATACATTAGCTAGTGGAATGGTGTAGCAAAAAATGCCTTTCATTTCATATAATTTAAGCCTTTTTCATTAATTAAAAGATGTCGCTGTCTGTACTACACTCGCCCTTATAAGACGGTACGGACGAATTTTGTTTGACAAAATAATCAATGCATATTACCATCCTATAATTGGAACAATGTAGTTTTATATTTTTAGTTAACATACCGAGCGGTGTTTAGGCAAATGCTGATTAAGTCGCGCTGCAAGGGCCTTAAGGCGGTAACGGAGTGAAACCTTCTCTCTCCATTTTTCCGGTAAGACTAACAAAAGTGTGGTGGTGTTGCCGGCGAACAAAACGAAGAACAGTGCTGATATCATTGGGACCTGATTGATGCATGGGTAATGGGTAAACTGGTTAGCATGCGTAAATATGTAACAAATAAATGAGGCAAAAAGGCATGAGTTTTTACAAAATATGGAGGCATAAAACATCAGGGTAATATATTTGATTTTGTCATTTCTGGCAATAAAATTATTTTATTAATTTCCTATTATTTTTTTTATGTGCGCTACTACATTTTAAATCAATAAAAAATGTAAGGAATTCTTAATATCGGCTATTTCAACCATTCCCTATTTTAGGAACATTGTTCTGTAATTGAATGAATCATGAATTAATAACAGTATTTCTCAGTATAGTTGAAAAGATAATTTACGATTTAATTGAATTCTAAAAAGCACATGACCATAAGTATTTTTGAAAAACAAACGAAAAAGTAAGAGAGTTAAGCACAAGTCAAACTATGAAATACTTATGTATTCATTTCAAAACAGAATTCAATCACGCGCCATGATTTACTATGATATTTTATATATCCATGGGAAAGATATGTACATTCTATTATATAAGGTAACAATCTTTTCAATAAAAAACACAAAAATTTTACAGATATTTATGTTGTTTATATTTATGTAACTAGAACATTTTCGACAGTTATATACGGAAGACACGGTAAAAATCATGCATGAAAATAAAGAATTAATAACTGAAAAGGTACTCAGGTATATGTAAATTAAAATATTTTATAGTAAATTTGCTACTGACATCTTTGATTCTATAAACAATATTAATGGGCATATTTTAATATCCTGAGTCATTTCAATAATTAATTTTATATAAACATTAAATGAAATTAGTATCTGAAAGGAATAGATTATTTACATTAATAAAATATTAAGAGATCACAAATAAAGCAGCCACAATCGATGAAATGTTACCTATAAGAAAAAATACAACGAAGTCCTTAAATTGCAGGACAAATTAATTTCACCAAAAATATTCATTAGCCATATGTCCTGCTTAAGTTCAGGAAAAATTTCCTATCTTAATCCAAAAGGGGTAAAAAGTCCATAACATTTATTAACAAAAAAACAATCATTTTCATTTATTTTATCGCAGCTTTTATTCATTTTTGAAATCAATTTTTTTCGGTGGCTTTTCTATGGCGTGTCAAATAATAATTTATCTTTACATATTCATTAAAACATACGAAATTTTTTGATTTCGAATTTAAACTATCGTAAACCAAATACTGATTGAGAAAAATGTGGTAAATTTTGACAAAGTTATCCAAAAGGTACATCCCATTTACCAGTTATTGTTCCGAGCTGTTCGTACTTGTAAACTACAAATGAATAAACCGAATATTATGTACAGGAAAATAAATTCGATGAGCAATTTTGAGGCCGATGGTTGACCTCATAGATTTCTTCGCATACACGCGTGGGATAAAAAAGGTCAAACATATCACCTCTATACAGGTGAAAGTGACAAAATGTCTAAAGTATATAATTACATAATCAATAACCATTTCCCATATCTACTTAAGTTTATTGAGATATTTAAGTATTGGTGTATTTTCAGACTACATATTTGTTTATTATCTTTTAAAACGTCTATCATTTATTGATTCAATGATTTCACATAAATAATGATGATATGATATAACATTAATATATTTTTTCTGTATGTGAATATTCATTGAACTGAAGTTTTAATCATAATATTGAATACTTTCAAGTTCTTTAATGCAGTCATGGTTTTTTTAGTTACAATCTTTGCACGCAAGACTTAACATATGTCAAATATTATTTTTTATGCTCAAATTTTGACATTATCTTTATCAAATAGTTTTTTTTGCATGACATTCTTTCATTATGGTCACATACTCATTCAGATGGTCACTCACTTATAAAAATATTATATTTAAATTCTCTATTGCATTTAATTACACCGTTTTTTTAACGGATAATTCATGAAAATCATCCGGTGATGTTCCAATTACCAGTCTATTCATGTGAGAAAACTTTTTCAGAAATGTCAGTAATGAAAAAACAAAACACAGATACCGAATAGAGGTCTATTCAGTGCTTTGTCTGTCTGCAACATTGCTGAAATCACCTTTTTCAACTATTCTTGTTAAGAAGTACCAGCAGATATGGTTTTTTTTAAAATTTAATATTGCTTATCTAAATTTCTAGCCGGTGACATAATTATAATAAATACTGATTAATTTTAGATTAATTGATTGGTTATCTATGTAAATTGTTTGTATTACAATATTTTTTTTGAAAATTTAATAAGTGTTTTCTTCATTTATTTACCTTTGACCACTCAAGCAATCCGAAGATTAAATATAAAAAAAAAGACTTTCTGAGTTAGTGGTCCACAGGTGTATAAATGTCGAGAAGCACTGTTCTACAACATATTTCGACATTTAATAAAAAAAAATATTATTAAGTAAAAGAGCATTAATTGCCAGCTTTTGATTTAATTTTTGTTAAGGATCTGTTATCGAATTCGCATTATGTTTTGGCTATTCAAAGATGGTGTTTCTTACAATTTTTCATTTTTACAAAATGTCCGTAATTCAAAATCATTTAGTATTTCTTAGAATGTATTTATTCAGAATAATTTCTATTGTAAATTTTAAATTTACCACATGTACAAATATTTTATGATTAATGATACAAGTAGCCGATACAGATCTATTTTCTATAATACTTTCAACATCAACTAACACATCACTACATATTGGTAATCATTTGGAATTATCTAAAAACGCTGATTACTTAACTAATTGTTATTTTTCAACTATAAAAGAAGGCATAGCCCTTCAGGCACGAATGATGGATGACCACTTCCAGGGACTGAAGCACACATGGGCATGTGGAAAAGATACTCTTTGTTATCATCTATTTATTAGAGGAAAAAATTGAACGGTTTTGTTCTTATATTTTTTTTTTTTTTAAAAACTGTAATTAGTTAAAGTTTATATTTTTTATGGACATAATTATAAGCGATAGTGGGGTTTTGAAATGTGACATTCTTTAAGAAAAAATCTTGTTTTTTCTTAGAAATATACCATTAATGAAAGGTATATGTCGAAGTATTGTTTGAAATAGTGCAGTAAGAATAAAATATATATAAAACTTTATCTTAGATGTTAATCGCTATTTCCATGGAACAAGTTGATCCATCCCTGGAGTTGAAAATCTATATCAGGCATATGTGTGCCCAAAGGGTTATGGGTTACTAAATACACTGAAAGTTAAGATCATCAGTAATTATTTAATGGAATGTCGAGATTCTGTTTGTTATAATTAGATTTTTAAGCAGAATATGATTTAATAATTGAAACAAAAATGCAGTTTGCACTAAGCAATCTGTATTAAAAAAAATCACAATACTGATAAAATTATTAAAAAAAGTTTTGTAGAAACATTTACATAAAGCTAAAAGAATAAATTAAATAATTGATAGAAGAATCTTACTGAAACAATCCACACAAAACATCTAGGCGTCTATGGAGATTTTTTAATTATATTTGCTACTTATTTAAAATGCAATTGAAAAGGTGAGAATTAGAAGGGAATATTTACAGCATTTATAATTTATTATGTCAATTTCAAAAACAAAAAAACTTATATTCTGTTACTGGTAACATCTATATCGCATTTTTTAAAACTTCTAAAACAGAAACATAATTTTGTAGTAAAATGTCCAGAATAAAATGGAACAGTTTACCATCTAAGTTATATTTATATACATACCGATAACCACTTTATTAGTCAAAAATTTTGATAGAGATTTAATTAAACATAATTGGTTACAGCACACGGACCAAATGTAACTAATAAAGATTATTCACACTAGACAAAAGATGTTCCAGTTTTGTCAATATCTTGCAGTCAATGTTTCAAGGAGTGTGTTGATTATTTTCAGAGGTGGAAATGAGTTTCAACTAAATCAACGGTAATACCATTTTAATTCTTACCATTTCAATTATGTCATGCTTAGTAAAAAAAAATATCGATATACGATACAGTTAAAATAAAAAAACTGAAGCTGTTTGACTTAGGACTACGATTGATTCATGCGGCGAGACTTCACCCTGCCCCTTGTTAACACAAATTGAGGGCTGGACGCTTCCAGAAATCCCTTACGGTACCTGCTCGGACAATTTCTGGGGAATCACCAGCAGCGTCGTCACAATGTTGCCAATAAACAACACCAGGAACGATAAACTCAGCACTGGCACCTGTTAAATAGATTGCTCGGAAAATAGTCTCTCGCCTCAACAAAAATATAGACACAAGTTTGAATTTTTCAATATTTTCAAATGAAGCAGTGACATCATTAACCCTTTGAGGAGTATGGTCGTACATGTACGTCCAAATATTGTGATGTCTTTTATCATTTGCAAGTTCCGTATTTTTTGTTGAATAATTATAATTTCTTCAGATATTCATGCTGCACATATCTGTCAATAATTTTACGAAAAAAAAAATTTAAAGAAATTACACTTTTAATCATGTATCATAAAATTTACTGTCTGTTCAACCGCTTTCTTTCTAGGAATCAGCGTCAATATCGAACTATGTTTACTCAGACTGCAATTATTTTTTTAGGCTCAAACTAAAGTAATTGTTTCTAGAAAATTCATAGTGAATAAATTTATTTACATTTATTACTATGTATTTCTCAATTGTACAACTTTATTTACTACGTGATATAATAATAAATATTCTTTCTAGATTGAACCACAAAAACACCGCATAATTTTATATGAAGTGTAAAAAAAAATATTTAAAATAAACCAAAAAACTTATTTCATAAAAAAATAGCTCACTACTCAAAGGGTTAATTATCATAAATTTTTTTGAAACAAATTATTGGAATTTCATATACTAAAATCCTAGAATGTTGCTTTTTATGATGAAAAAATCGCAGAGCATACATACATGTAAAAACAGAAAATGGGCGTACAGTAAGCCCTCCTATAGCCCCAAAATATGGACCGAGCTATATAAACTCAGAGGGAACTCTACGGGAATACATTTTAGGTTAAAATGTATTGGGACATTATTTATGTTTTATGAAATCAATATATGTGAAATATTGTGATCGCCCAAAGTCAGTGGCTGACTAGAACTGAAAATATTCATTACTATGAATCAAAGGTGACCCATTGATCCTCACCTATTTAATACTGTATATTTTTACACATGTAAAATTAAATATTTTAAAGGTTAATTTTATTTACTGAGGGCTCATTTTTTCTAATATAGAGAGGGCCCCACTTGACATTGGACAACTTAATAATATGGTACTATATACTTTGGCAATATGGTCAGTCTAAAATGGCATGATGTTTTGTGATGATGTATCACAGCATAATATGTCAAAGTCTATGGACAAACTTCACAAATATTCTTTCAATTTTATTAAATATGTAATTTCAAAATTTGGCATTTTGCAGTAAAGGCCTCCTAGGCAGGAGGCGCTATAAGAGATTTGACTGTATTTAAAGAAATATGTTACCTTATATATATAAATATAAGACAACAGAACATTGCAAAGGTATCAAATTTTTATATATTATTCCAGTTGTTTTCCCAGCAGATTCATAAATTTTTTGGATTTTGAATTATTTAACCTGATGCACTGCAAGGCACCATTTTGTTATGAATCATGTGTAAGATATTAAAATATTGACATTTTTAATAAGATTATATTATTATTTAATCATTCATTAGTTTTTAATAATCATAATAATGTTTTTAAAAGGTAGATAAAGACATATTTTATTAAACATTTGAAAATCAAAAAAGAGCCATATTTTAAAATATTTCTAAAAACGAATTATATTGCGGTTTTTACCACAATGCGTTAAACACAATCAAATTACATTGTTAACTTATTTTTTTCAACATGATCTAGTATCATCACATACCGTAAAACAAATTTTAGATAGATTTCAAGTGTTTTTTTTTTTTTTGAAAAAGATAGACCAATGATCCGATTATCAAACGAAATTAATGAATAAGTATATTGATTAGGCTGATTTTGTTTAAACATACCTGCCAGGAAGCTTCCGGATGAAAACTGATGTGGAACAGTGTGTATGCATTATAAAGCTGGAACATGTAACCGGCAAACAGGAACGGTAACAAATATGAAAGTCCACGCCACATCCAAGAGTGGAATCCCTCGATCGTGATGTCCATGTTGTGTCGTGCTCCGAGTGCCTTCAATCGGTACAACACGCCATGTTGGTAGCGGAATTGTAGATACTGAACGACACCTGAAGAGTTAAAATAAATCAGTTAGATTTTAAGGGATCACAATACTGGACAAATATAACAGTATATCAAGTTTTAATACAGGTCCTACAAAAACAGATAAAATAAAATAATAATCACAGCAAATTGTAACCAAAATACACGTGAAATTTACAATAAAATAAACTATTCAAAATAGCATAAACTCCACAAACTAAATTCAATAAACACTTAAAAAAGACAAGTACCAACTCATGGAGAGCGAGGCATAAAAATTATATACTCCCTTAAATTTTGATTTCAGCTATATTTTAGCATTGAATTTTGGTATTAATATAGTAAAGTGTTCCTTTAATAGTATTGCAATTTATAGTTAAAAATTTCAGTCCATGAGACCATTCTGATAATTAAGGAGATGAAAAAATGAGAGAAAATTAAAATCACTTACTAATGTATGCATTAAACCACATGAATTGATCCCGGAAAAGTTTCCACGCCTCATTCTGTGGCCAGATAAGAAGCACTCCAGCAACAGCGGTGGAGATGAAGTGGTGAAGCCTCCACCATCCCTTGATGCGCGATCCGTTAACCTTTAAAATTGATTCTCTGATTGTCAGTGTGCAGTAATACCACACTAATAAGAACATCAATATCAACTCCAGTGATCTATAAACAAAAAAACATTTTTATTACTCTGTCAACAATTTTTTACACCATACAATACATTTTTTTACAATGGTAAGTGTCAGACTGGGATAAATGACTGCTCAAATTACAGCATAATTTAACACATGAAAAAACCTTTCAAATAAAAAAACTGACATCAAGTCTGCCTCTTGTTTACAATTAAAAAAAAAAAAAAAAAAGCTCTAATTAATTTTATTTGGTAGACAGTGTTGCTTCTCAAATATAACTACCCAAAAATGGAATAGTTTACACTGATCAAAAATTGTGCCTGTAATAAAAATAATTTATTCCATGGTCTTTTCATCATTTTACATACCTTATATTTGTCACTAAATTTATGACAGCCAGCACAAATCCAATAACACTCAGGATCAATTTAAATTTTTCGTATTCATCTTTGTATCTGAATCTGTGAAGAAAAAGAGAGAATATAATTATAATTCGGTTTATATTTACGCCAATATGGTAATCATAATAATACCCATTGAAACTATTTGAATTTGCCGCGATAAACTTCATGCCAGTTACAAACAATGGCAATGTTGGCGTCCTTGATGTTTACATCCATATCGTAATAATTTTAAAGTGACATTTACTTTCGTTTTGAGGTTGTGGTTTCGAAATATCTGTGACTTAATTTTAGTCTTGAATCATTATTTAAATCATATTGATTGTGTCAAGTGAGTCATCGAAAATGAATAAAATACCGCTATTTAAATTGAACGACGGAAATTTGTTTCCACTAATTGGATTCGGAACTTTTCGTATAAATGGACAGCAGAAAATTATGAACGTTATCGATGAAGCCCTCAAGATCGGGTATAGATCATTCGATACGGCAGCCGTATACGGCAACGAAAGCGCAATAGGGATAGCACTCAAAGATTTACTTCCGAAGTATAATCTAACGCGACAGGAAATATTTATAACCTCAAAACTGTCGCCGAGCGATCAAGGCGGCGGAGATCGAACGGAAAACGCTGTGAAAAGTTCTATCGATAAGTTACAATGCGGCTATTTGGATCTGTATCTCATCCATTGGCCTGGAACCTCAAAACTCGACGTGTCTCATAAAGACAATGCAAAGCTTAGGACAGAATCGTGGTGCTCATTGATGAAACTCAAAAAATCTGGCTTACTCAAGTCCATCGGAATTTCTAATTACAACGTGCGACACATACGAGAGCTGATCGAGATCAGTGGCTATCCTCCCGCAGTGAATCAGGTAGAATGGCATCCTCATTACCATCAAGATTCCTTACTAGCAGAGTGCCGATCGCATGGTATTCTATTACAGGCATACTCATCGCTCGGAGGTACCGGAAACAAAGCTCTTTTGAATGACAGTATTGTAAATCAGATTGCTAAAAAGCTTGGTCGATCTGTGACACAGTTACTGCTTAATTGGGCTCTGCAGCAGAACATCGCCATTATTCCGAAGGCAGAATCAGCGAATCATATTCGAGAAAATATGATGTTGGACTTTACTATTCCTGTAGAAGATATGAATCAACTGGGCAACTTGAATGTTGAACACAAATATGCTTGGAATCCTGATACAGTTGTATAACATTGCTCATAGTTTATAAATTTTAAAGTAATTTATTGTATAAATGAAAGATATTTCAAATTGACCTTGGAAATAATATATACTAAAAACATTTGTATAAAAGTAACATAATTGACCATTTCGCTAAGAATGTTTTTTGAGTGCTGAGACTTCAATATACAATTTTGTCATTTGCTGATGATTTATTTTCATTAGCAAGGTCCAAGAATCAGGCAAACAAAAGCACAATCTCAACACCTAGCAATATGCTCTACAACTGACTGCACCAAGTGCAATTTCAGCACATTGACTGAAATATTTGATAGATTGTGTCTTACACAAGTGATCTTTATTTTAATATTTGATATCCAAGCTACCATAGCTAAAAATCTGTATATAGATGCAAAAATGCAGTTATCAGTGGTCACTTCCAATTCGGTATATTTGTTTCTTCCCCCAATTTGAGATTTTGCTCTAAAAGGTATTTCTTCATCCTAATTACCCCACGATAATGAAGAATTCTCGTATTAAACATAATTTATTTCCCAACAATTGGTGTGTGTACCACAAAGCTTAGCTAATCAGATATGTACTATAATCATTCATTTTTAAATTGTATTTTTTCTATGTTGTTCAAATTTCATTTACATTAATCACTAATACCTATATCAAAAGAACCATTGTTACTAACTAACTATAATGTTTTTTTTTTATTAGCATACATATTTATACTGCATTAAAAAATGTATACAAAAAATATTGTTCAATATCTGTAATAATCACTGTTTTCCAATATACAATCATATTGCTCCACATTGCTCAACATTGTGATATGCAATCTTATCTTTTAAGTACGTTAATCACTTTTCTGGGTTATTTCTAGTGATAGGAGGGTATTTGTTTACAAATATGGAATAATTTTTGCTGTGTGATTATTTTTTATTCTATTAAGTAGATTTTTGTTTCATGTTAGCGTTGAAAAGCTTAAGGCATTCTACCACACAGACGCGATAGAACTCACGTTTTATTCAAGTTTTAACAAATAATTTTTTTAGAAATGTACTTCAATAATAATTTATTTTTAAAACAAAAATATTTTAAAAAGACTACAATGCATTGTGTGTGAAGGTTTACGATGATTATTATATTTTTAATGTATCAAGAATTGTTTCCCCAGTGATATTTTTCAAAAGGCAAAATGTAATATTCATGGAAAAAGCGCACTTAGACTCCTGGATGTTGATACTCATTTCAATGACTGATAATGAAATATAGGATGGTCATTTTTACCATTTTATGATTCCCATACATATTTACTTTTTTACAGTTGGACAATTGTGTGAGTTTGATATAGTTTTAACCATAATTATTCCAATGCTTTATCTTTCATAGTGTTTAATGCGACCCAACTGAATCAAGAGCTATTTGACTATAGTGAGTTACATAATTTGCCCAATGCACAATGATGCAAGTTTGCGATTTTCCAAGTGGCATTTCATAAAGAAAAATGTTATTTAATAAATTTTACTTCAAAGCCATACAATAATATACAAATATTCATTTTAATAATTCTCATAATTGTTTTGAAGATCATATAACTTGCTGGGGGCCATAGCTAAACAAAATAGATTTTTTTGGAATGCTCTTTGCAAAATTAATTTACCGGGAAGTGTTTTATAAGTGAGTTTTTTGTAATGCCTTCAGTAGTGGTGATCCATTGATAATGAATGTTTCTGTATATATGTATGATGTAATAAATAAATAAAATTTTCACTTACTTGTCGTTTTTGTTCAAAATTGAAACATTTACATTGCCTAGTATTATCCGCAAATACACACTGTTCTTTTTTGGTAATGTCTGTTCGATTTCATGTAATTGCGCATTCCGTTTCATCAAATCTTTTTCTAATTTGTCTATTCTTTCATCATTGGTTGCCTTTACACCGCCTTTAGCTAACCTATGATAAGAAAAAATAACAAAATAAATATTACTGAAAATTAGAATAACACAACTTTGTTGTTTCGTTAACATTCCGAAGAGTATGGTTGCACAAGTGTTCAAGTCCTGTATTGTCCTGTCAATGGAAATATTCCCATATTTTAAATTAACATTATTTTTTCAGATATGGTTCAGAAATATTACTCTTTCAATTTATATATAATATATAACATTTTATTGACAAAATATTATATATTGAATAAAATTAAAAACTGCATTTTTTTTTTTTTAATCTGAAGATCATCGATTGTATCTAATGCAGACGAAAACAGCTTTTCTCACCAAAACTGAGGAAAAAAATAAACCGGGAATCCGTTATAACAATAATGAATTATGCATAATATATTGATATTCGTAAAAAAATTAAAATTACACACTATTCATCCCAGATTGATTGATTATAAATATTCTAATAAGATATTTTTGTGTCTAGTAATAGTAAAAATGTTCAAAATATAGTGCTTATAGAAATTCCCATATATCATATTTTGTTGGTGGGTAAAGATTCTGTCCAAAGTGTTCAATGCATTTTATTGTAGTGAACAAGTCATCCATAGTGGAACAATTAGAATCACTACAATATTTTTTTCCAATCTCAACACTTTATGGTCCGCGGACGCCACATCAGCGTTAATTTTGAGACTAACGTTACGATCCGGGAATGCACAATGTGGCGTCTTCAGATACGCGCAGCTATACTAACAAAAATAAATATGAATTTGAATTCTTACTTTCAAAATTTATAGATAGATGGATGAAGAATATACACAAGGTATAAAATTAAAATAGGAAAAAACTACTTTGTTGTAGTTATTTAGCGAAAATGTGCAGACCAAAAAGTGTTAATACTGATGTTGACAAAGCAACTAAATATGAGAAAAGAAACGCTGGCAATGTGTATTTTTTTTACATGTTAATATTAAATGCAAACCAGAGTATCTGGAGGTTATTCAATAGGTTTTGGAACAGTCAATGATGGAATATATTTTAGCTTTCAATATAACTATCAACTTTATCATATTCAGGTGAATGATATTCCAGTACATTCATTAAACTTAGAAGTGCGGAGAACAAGCTCTCTTCCCAACCACAGATGATAAGACAGAAAAAAATATGGCACACTGGATAAAAAAATATTTGTAGTAGCAAGAAAATTAAATAGTCAGTGCAATAATTTTGCATTGGCATTTGGCAAGAACTGAACAAATAAATGATATAATATGCTAATGATTGAAGAACAATATACCTGGATTTGATGATACATAGACAACATATTATTGTTTCATAAAAAACAGGCAGTAATATTTACATCTCTAATAATTTGATGTTATTTCACATGAAAGAGATAGATATAACATTGTAATGAGTTGTTATAAAAACTGTTGTTGTTCATGGTTTTTTGCCGATTAGGTAATATGAAATAAGTGATCACCGCTTTATCTCATTATCATTCAAATAATAAACAATATTTCATCTATTGAGATCAATCATTCATTATTGATGGTTAATGTAAAATATAATCACAATACAAGTGTACATTTGTACTTTAGACTCGAACTTTTTGTTGAGATTAATGAAAATCTTAGATAGTATAATTTTATCTATTGATTAAACATGTGCACTGCAAAATGACATGTGTTTCTAACATATTTTAAAGTTGGAAACACATTAAAATAAAAAATTTTACAGTATTTAAATTTTCCAGAGAAATTTTGGCAAAATTTAGCCAAATTCTTGTGAAATATTATATTATAGGCTCTTTTGAGTCTAATTGTGTTTTTATGTAAATGAATTATGCAGAATAGAAATTATAAATGAGCAACATTATGACCTTTGGTAAAAATGTATTATTCTTTTTATTCCATTATGAATTAAAAAAAAAATACAGAATGAGTTGTAGAATTATGGAGTGATTTTATTTTTTACACAACAGAAAAAACAAGATTTTTTCTATCATAAGAGTGGGGTAGAAAGACATCTAGAAAAGATTATTCATAAGCTAGTGAGTCTTGATACATTTCGCTTATTGGAATAGGATGGGTAGGGGGGGAATTTTAGGTAACATAGACATCCACGCCTTTGGACAGTAATCTAAAAACTTATTGAAAAATCTAGATATAAATCTGTTTGTCCTGGTATTAGAACCTTTAAGTACTGCAATCAAAACCACTGAAGTTTATCACACAACTACAACGATTGGACAAGGCAATAGAAACTTAAAAGATCATAAATATTGAATTTAAAAAAAAACAACTAAATGTGATGTTAACTAAATGTTGGTTCTGAACCCAGACTCATTTGGTTGTTCAGTAAAATTTTACTATTAGAACACAGAGGCTTGCAACTTTAATAATAAAATACATACGACAGTTTCACGTTTTTTCATGTGTTAAATAAATTTAATTTATCACTGACAGTTTTTATAAATTAAGAATAGTTTTGCTCACCATGAACATTGTCAATAAATGATAATACTTTCTATGAGAGAAACTAGACCGGACCATTATGGAAAATGTGAAAGCAGTAAAATTCTATTAATACACAATGCCGACTGAGGACGCTTGAATTTGAATTATTAAACTTTGCACAATTCCACATGTTTTATCACTCACTCCCCTGGTTTCACCTTTTGGCATCTTGAGGCATTCTATCATATGAATACAATAGAACTGACATACGATAAAAAGTTTTCATCGGTTATATACAAGAGGAATTACACAGGAAAAACATCTAAGGCTAGGATTTGAATAAATATATGAAATAACTTTAATAACCATTAGTTAGATTAAAAAATCATTCAATTTATGTATGATAAATTTATAAACAGTAAATACAGTTTTCAAGTTTTCGATGAAAGGATGAACAAACTACCATTGAAAATCTATTAATTTATATTTGTTGGAACATATATTTAATTTAGCATTTTAATGATTTAAGGTAACTTGCCTTGGTGGAATTTTTATGAGCCCTTGGCTAAATTCAAAGGCACAAAAAATGGTTAGAGTAGGCGTATGACGTGAAGTTGGGGCCGGAACAGTTATTAACGTTTTGATCGTGCTGATTTTCATAATTTTTTGCCAGATGATTTCATTAAATTACAGATATAGTATTTCTTTTTATTTGAACGAATAGTGCCGATTGTTAATTACTTACAGTTAAAATATTTGTTGAGAATTAAAATTGCAGGTGAATCAATAGTTTACATACTTTTTTAGAGCATTCCCAATAATTGACATGCGATAGCGTTGGTGAGTGATTTCTTTCAGACATTTTCCTTGCAAGTCTCCGATTTCTTCAAGTTTCCCCACATACTCCCTGTTCACCGCCTTAAAGGTAAAAAACAACAATGTTTAATAAGTCACTCACTAAGAACTCGCAAATGATGTACATAAGTTGCAGCACGTGTGAGATTGAAAAAAGTAACAGCCTAGGAAAGCCGTTCTGAAAAAAATGTTTATTATAGTATTAGATGTTAATAAGCATGCAAGGGCATTTATGGAAAAAAAATTAAGGATTCAATTGTGTTTTAAGCAAATGAGCGCATGCAAACATGTTAGGATATCCTATTCCATATATTAAATAGTTATAAACAGTTGTGTTTAAATAATGACCAAGTATCAATATGGCAATAAGGTATAGATTCATTACACGAAATAGTACATAATATGCAAATATTCACTGATTTTATAATGGTGACTATTACACTGATATTGTGGTCATATTTCGCGTAAATCATCGATTTTCAGATTCTATAGTAAAAAGATTTGTCGTTTTTCAATTGTTAATCAAAATTTTTACAAAATTACATCGCTGTTAGTGGTAAGGAGTTAATATTCGAATAGAAAATGTGAAATATTCATGCTAAAAATACTGTACAGAGAAAAAGAAACCATACAATTTAAGACATCTTTGAAAATATTGGATTATTTCAATTTCTAAAAGCCTGACGATTGTTGATTGTCATCGATTGTTTTCATACAGATTTGAGGCAATTATTTATATGTCAAATGGTTAATAAGATGACACTTCAGATTCTAATACAGCAGCTATTGATTTTTATAAATTTAAACATTTTATGTAGACAAGCGAGTGAACGGATTGAAACTCGCAAATCAATTGCATGAGAGAATCTAGTGATATATTATTTACCTGGCAGGTAAAACGAACCCATAACCTAACTTTTGCGGCGAACGGTTTGAAGAAATCAGAAAAATGTCTACGTACCTCTAAATTTTTGTAATCCGCAACTAAATCATTCCACTCTTTTAAACACTCGTCGGGATCCATTTTTGTAGAATGGAATAAATATTTTAAAATAAATAACCCCGCGAACTATGACCAGAAACAGCTGTCATATGATCATCCGATGAGTCGTTTCTGTACAGTCGGAACTGGTCGGAACTATGCACATAACACAAATTTTACCCACGTACTTGAAAAAACCATTCGTGTCAAACTTCAAGTGCACGATAAAATACTTGCGTAATATTACTTGATATATCACCAAACATAAAGTATATGCAGGTAAGTTTTCTATATATCAATTTGCCGACTCATTACATACATATAATTTCAATGAGGATAATCTTATAATATTTACAATGTTTTGTAAAATGAATTACAAGATTTTAAAAATGCATGGCCATGGGAGCAATGCCACCAGCATGGTAATGGAAAATAAAATAACAGAGGCGTAACATGAAAATGATTGGCCCCTTAAATATCATAAAGTCGGCCCCGGTAAACCATTAATTTGGTAATTATTCTCTCCGCTTAACTATTATCAATCAAAGTTTTATAAAATGAACATACTTATCTATTAAAAATATTGATCTCCTGGATTTACTTTAGATGAGGTGTATTATTATAATGAATGAAATGTTTCTATTATACATATATTTTTTTAAATTTATTTTTGTCCTGCTTTTCATCTAAAAAACCACCTTACGTTACCTATTCAGTGTAATTAAACTAATCTATTACAGTGTAATTAACCCAACCACCACATTTAAGCGTCTTGACTAATCTTTATTGCAAAATACATATATGTTTTCATTTTAAGGCGGAGGATGTCATGTTTTATCGACTGCAGCGTTACCTTGATATTTGATAAATTAATGGGGACGTCATAAATGAAAAGATTTTTTACCCCTGGTCTATACCATAAGCGTCCAACGCGCGGCCCGCGAAGGTGAACAAAATTTTAACTTTAAGTATATATTTAATAACTTTATAATGAAATAACTGAAATAACTACTAGTTAGAAATTCTCTTCGTGTCCTTTATTTTCAATACTATAAATTTCATAGCGAGAGTATAAAAGTACACGCTAATCATCAATGTAAATAATATCTGAATATTTTGATGAATGATTATATCAAGCCATTGAAAGAAAATCGGGTATATGTAATAAAAGGAATATAACAATTTATCTGAAACATGCGTAATTGATTTAACATAATTGTTCCTGTCATAGCCAAATAAAATACTCCCTAATAATATTTGGACTCTCATGGCCATTCTAAATGTAGAAGAGCGTTGATTGATTGGAGATACTAGAGTAATTGAATGGATATACAATTTTGGAGGGTCATTGATAATTACTCCATTGCATATTAATTGCATCGCGTCAGTTTCCATCCGGCCACATTGCAAGAAATGTGTTTCTTGTTGTTAGTTGAATATTGTGTTTAAGTTTAGTTTGCATGATTTCTACACATAATCGATTATGTTTGCAAATTAATCATGCTATGATAAAATAATAAATAACGTTGTTAAAATAATATGAAACTATGAATACTAGCGGTATAAAAATAAACGTTTACATTGTTGATTTACTTGAAGATAATTAATTTAACTTGAAAGTGTTATTATCAAATAATTTAGTGTAAGAAAATATTTTCAAACATTCAATTCTATTTTTTTAGATTAAATGGTGACATTAAAATAAAATAAATATTATGACTAGCATTATTGTGTATACATAACACCAAAGTTACCTAAACTGTGAGCTGCAGCGCCCCAGGGCACCATGGCTGTTCTATTCGGGCGCCGTGAAAATTTTCCTTTACAAAATATTATCAATATTATTACTTTATAAAATATAAGTATATAAGGTTTACTGCGAGATAACCGATGTTCTCATTTGGGGCGCCGCGAAAAAAATCTAATATTTTAAGGGCGCCGGAAACCGTAAATCTTTGGGAACCCCTGCATTACACAATGTTTGCGGATATATTGAAATAGTTGAGGTAATTCGCACCTGTTACACCACATTTAAAGGTAGTTGGAATAATGGGACGATTGTAGTGCTTCGGTGATTTTCTGAAACAATGAAAATCCACCCTCGGCACGGCACTTCACCAATTTCACACACACGGTCGGAACTTTTATTTTTTGTAAAACGGTTCGATTGGAAAGATCACCAATGGCCAGCTTAAAGTAGTACGTCACTGTGAAAAAATCTACACAAATCTATTTATATTAATGCAATGCATCTACCAGTGTAGTACTGAATAGATATTTGTGTCTCATCCGTAAGAACTGTTCCTATCGCACGATCTTTCAATTTTTTTTATCTCGCCAATGATATCCATCAATCTTAATTCTAACATTAATTAACATTAACATGTTATTTTTATTATTGGCAAGTATAGTATAACTCTCCGACAACAGAAAAGGGGTTTTATGCAAATTTCTTTGGGTATCAAAAAACTACGAGTAGCGTCCATGGTGTATAGTCTAAATCGCGTTCTGATCTTTTTACACCCAGCACTTATCTGATCTTACAGACGCAGACAAATGTCTGATATGTCTTTCCTTAATCCATTCTAGCCTTCTCAAATAAAAGCCCTCGATACACTCTGTGTTCCTAAAAATACAATACTTCTGTTGATATACTTTATTAAGATTTAAAAAGCTTTACGTTGAGAGTGAATAGAGTGAAAGTAATAGAATGGGATTTCTGTACATTTTACACTAAAAATCAATTTATACTTTATAGGACAAACCTTCTCAAACTATGATCTACGGCTTTTTTTGCGGGGCCCATTTGTCGTATAAAATGTTTAGTTAAAATTAAAAGTGAATCATATTTTTTTCATATTGAAATTTCTTATCCATATTAACCAACACTCTGAAAAACAAATATGTATTCATTTCTTACTCTCAATCAATAATTGTGAGATATTTAAAATGCGGTTATTTTAATAATACAACGAAATTTTTAGTAAGTAAGTAACATTTAAATATGACAATTAATATTGTAAAATTGATACTGAAGCTTAACAAAAATTCATAAAGAGAAAAAGCGCATACTTATTTTCACTGACTTGTGAATGTTCGAATATCAGGAATATTATAATAAATTATTGTAATTATCTATATATATATATAAATGAATGTCTGTCTGCCTGTCTGTCTTTTATTAACTCCTATACCATTAATCCGATTGCGATAAAACTTTGTCGAATTATTGCTTAGACTACCCGGCAAAAGATAGGATACTCAGAATTTGATTTGATTACAAAAATTAATTGAATATTTACGAAAAACATGTTTTCATACAAGACTATTATATAATAATACAGAACGACCATTCATGAAACAAAGTATCCATAGCAACGCTGTCACATGCACTCGCCTGTAGGTATTTTAAGTAGGTACTGAATATTTTGAAACAACATTCGATTTTCGAATAAATTATTTCAATGTTTGAATTTTTACGTACTTCTTTTGTTTTAATTTTATGTCCCATGACACGTTCTGTCAATTGAAATAAATATTACGTATAAATCGTGTGTGATTATAGAAAGAGTTAATTTTAGAATTCCTATAATAGTATTATATCAATCAATTTTTTTTATTTTTCTTAGGAGAATTTCAAAACGTAACATTCACTGTGAAATCAATTATGCCATCCAAACGAAAAGCAATAGGTCAGAGTACAACTCAAGCACGAAAGAAAAGGGCATCACGAGCTTCAGAAACAGTCGAGCAACGGAGAGCAAGATTGGAAACAGATCGAGTACACACTGCTCAAACCCGTTCACCTGAAACAGATAAGCAAAGGGAAGCAAGATTGGAAACAGATCGAATACACACTGCTCAAACCCGTTCATCTGAAACAGATAAGCAAAGGGGAGCAAGATTGGAAACAGATCGAGTACGCGTAGATCGCACCAGACGCACTCTGCATGCTGATTTAAACCATAGTGCTTTCCATTACGATCCTAATTATGACTACAGTCTGCACCCAAGTGTTGTTATTGGCAAAATGGACAAATTATGCGTGTGTTGTAGTGCCTTTAAATTTAAAAATGAAACACTAGGAATGTGCTGCGCGAGTGGAAAAGTGAAATTGCCAGAATTACATTCACCGCCCGAACCTTTATTAACGTTGGTATCGGGTGATACAAGTGAATCAAAACATTTCTTGACAAACATACGAAAGTACAATTCAAGTTTCCAAATGACATCTTTTGGTGCAACCAATATCGTGCGCGAAGATTACATGCCAACATTTAAAGTGCAAGGACAAATTTATCATCGTGCAGGATCATTACTACCACTGCCGAACGCAAATCATAAATTTCTTCAAATTTATTTCATGGGAAACACTGACAAACAAATTAACCAACGTTGTCAATTCAATACGGGTACTAAACGAGAAATAATCGCTCAATTACAAACTTAATTTGATCAGAACAACAAATTAATAAAATTATTCAGAACTGCTCTCGAACAAATGCCATGATGATTAATACAAAGTTGTAATTAGAGCTGACAAAGTATCTGCCAGTCAACACGAAAGACAGTACAATGCACCAACAATTGATGAAGTAGCGATCGTTATAGTTGGTGAAGAATTTAACTCGCGTGATATCATTCTTCATCGTAGAAATGGTCATGTTCAGCGAGTTTCAGAAACGCATCGATCGTACGATGGATTGCAATATCCGATTTTATTTTGGCAAGGAGAAGACGGATACCATTTCAACATTCCGTTGAGAAATCCACAAACAGATGAGGAAACGAATAAGAAAGTTAGTGCCATGAATTACTATTCATATCGATTGATGATTCGTGAAAACGCTGAAAATCATATCTTAAAATGTCGACATTTGTTCCATCAATACATTGTCGATATGTACGCGAAAATAGAAACTGAAGGACTCCTCTACATTCGATTAAATCAAACCAAGTTGCGTTCCGAAGAATATATCCATTTACGCGATGCAGTTGTTAATGATGGCAATGTGAATCCCAATGATTTGGGGAAAATGGTCATACTCCCGGCCACATTCACAGGAAGTCCACGTCACATGCATGAATACGCACAAGATGCAATGACGTATGTTCGGGCATATGGCCGTCCAGATTTTTTTATTACATTTACCGGTAATCCGATGTGGGAAGATATAACACAACTTTTGTTACCCGGACAATCATCATCAGATGTTTAAACAAAACCTCAAATCTTTAATGGATTTCATTGTCAAGCGTCATGTTTTTGGAGAGACACGCTGTTGGATGTATTCAATTGAATGGCAAAAAAGAGGATTACCACACGCTCATATTTTGATTTGGTTGATCGAAAAAGTCACACCTGATAAAATTGATCAAGTCGTCTCAGCAGAAATACCAGATGTCAACATTGATCATAAATTGTTTGAAGTCGTCACTAAAAACATGATTCATGGTCCATGTGGCTTACTCAACAACAATTCAGCATGCATGTCTGATGGAAAATGCACCAAACGATACCCAAAAAACTTATTAGCCGAGACTATCACTGGCAATGACGGATATCCACTTTATCGTCGACGATCGACTGAAAATGGTGGCAAATCCATCAGATTAAAAGTGCGAAACACTTACGTTGAAGTGGATAATCGTTAGATTGTACCGTATTCACCGCTTCTCTCGAAAACTTACAAAACACACATCAATGTCGAGTATTGTAATTCGGTGAAATCAATAAAATACATTTGTAAATATGTCAACAAAGGAAGCGACATGGCAGTTTTTGGAGTGGGAGATTCGACTGCATCTATCGATGAAATCAACCAATATCAACTGGAACGCTACATTAGTAGCAATGAAGCAATATGGTGCATTTTATCATTTCCAGTTCACGAACGGCATCCAACAGTTACTCATTTGGCAGTTCACCTTGAAAATGGACAGCGAGTGTAGTTCACAACAGAAAATGCACGTGTAAGAGCATTGTCACCACAGCCAACAACGTTAACTGCATTTTTCTTATTATGTAGGGTTGATATGTTTGCAAAGATGCTACTTTACTCTGAAGTGCCAACATTCTACAGATGCAATGCATCGGAAAAAAAATTTCAACGTCGCAAACAAGGTAAATCAGTTGAAGAACATTGCAATGTATATTCAACCGACGCATTAGGCCGTCTGTACACTGTTCACCCAAATAATACAGAATACTTTTACTTGCGATTACTGTTAATCAACATACGTGGACCGAGATCCTTCCAAGAATTGAGAACAGTAAACGGTCGAATATGTGTCACTTATCGTGAAGCTTGCCTCGAATTAAATCTTCTAGAAAACGATGCACATTGTGACACTTCACTTGCCGATTCATCGAATACTGCTCACCCACAACAAATACGTGCGTTATTTGCAGTAATATTAACAATGTGTTTTTCATCCAACCCAAATGATCTTTGGGAAAAATACAAAGACTACATGAGTGAAGATATTTTACATAGTTTGCGTGAATCAATTCAAAATCCACACGTTCAATTCACACCAAACGTGTAAAATGAGGCATTGCTATTGATTGAGGACATATGTTTAGTAATCGCTAACAAATCACTGCTACAATTGGGAATGGCTGCGCTGAATCGATCTGAAAACGACTTACTTGATCGTGATTTCCAACGGGAAACACACTTTGATGTCGATGAATTGGGTAAATTTGTTCAAAGGAATCTTCCGAAATTGGTTCCAGATCAACGTCTAGTGTATGACACAATTATGGATGCAATTACAGCTCAAAGTGATGGATTTTATTTCCTAGATGCACCCGGAGGCACAGGTAAAACCTTCCTCATTTCACCCATTTTGGCAGCCACACGTACACGAAAGAACATTGCACTAGCAATTGCATCATCTGGAATTACAGCAACTCTTTTGGATGGTGGCCGAACAGCGCATTCAGCACTGAAATTGCCATTGAATATGCAAATAATTGAGACACCAACATGCAATATCAACAAAAATTCTAAAACGGGCAAACTACTTACATCATTTAAAATCATTGTATGGGACGAATGTACTATGGCACACAAAAAATCATTGGAAGCACTTCATCGCACACTAAAAGATTTGAGAGGAAATGAACAACTTTTCGGTGGCGCACTCCTTTTATTGTCTGGTGATTTTCGACAAACTCTACCTGTTATATCACGTTCAACAGTAGCCGATGAACTTAATGCATGTCTCAAATCATCCGTTTTATGGCGATATGTACATACATTCACTTTGAAGACCAATATGCGTGTACAACTACAACATGATACATCCGCTGAACGTTTCGCAAAGCAATTGTTGGATATGGGAAATGGGAAAATGGCAATAGAGGAATCCACACAATGTATCACATTGCCAGCAAACTTCTGTAAAATAACCGCAACCATAGACGAATTGATTCACAAAGTTTTTCCAAATATTGCACACAATCATAAAAATCATCAATGGCTCAGTGCACGTGCTATATTAACGGCCAAAAACAAGGATGTCTATGCAATCAATTTCAGCATACTAAATGAAATACCAGGAGAAGCGACAACGTATAAGTTAATCGATACTATAATGAATCAAGACGAAGTCGTCAATTATCCAACAGAATTTTTGAATTCACTTGACTTGCCAGGCATGCCGCCGCATGTTTTAACATTGAAAATTGGCGTCCCTATCATTCTTCTCCGAAACATAAATCCACCACAACCTTGTAACGGTACCAGGCTTTCAGTAAGAAAAATGATGAACAATATTATTGAAGCTACAATTTTAAACGGGAAATTCAAAGGAGAAGATGTACTGTTGCCACGCATCCTAATGATTCCGACAGATATGCCATTTGAATTTAAACGTCTGCAGTTTCCAGTGCGAGTCGCCTTTGCAATGACCATCAATAAGGCACAAGGACAGTCGTTACAAGTGTGTGGACTAAATTTAGAAAATCCATGCTTCTCACATGGATAACTGTATGTGGCCTGCTCACGCGTTGGAAAACCTTCTGATTTATTTGTGTACGCACCAGATAGAAAAACAAAAAAACATTGTGTATCCAAAAGCACTCCAATAAATAAAAACACATACGGCCACCACTGTCAAATTTAGGTAAGAAAAACATAACCTAAGCTTATCGCTTCTAATTGGCTCCGACCTTGCCTCAAGTCCTACTTATCCAATCGGAAGGCGAGAGGCTCCCGACGTGGCGCTTCCATAAAGTCGCGGTTTCTTTTTTTTAGTGGCATTGCAACGCATGCCGGGTACACGCTAGTATATTATAAAAAATATGTTGCATCTTTTCATTTTTGCAACAAAGGGTTCGTATTTCAATTGGAAAATGTCTGACAGATTTTCAATCGATTTATGGTGTAGTATTTTCATCGTTTCTTAGTTTTTACAGACATTTCATTCGATTTTGAAAATGAGGCAGAAAAGAGAAAGAACGCTAGTTCACTGAAAAGAAGAGTCCAGCGAGTCCATTTTAGTGTTTAAATGTTTCACATTGTAAATGAGCAAGGCCTCATATATTTGTTTGTATACTATTAATATTTGTAACACTGTAACGCACAACATAATACCGCTCTAACTTATAATGTGATTTATTTACTATTAGATTTCAACTGATTAGTTATTAAAAAATCTACTACCACTGACAGGTTTGAATAATTTGCGAACATGCATATCATATTTACCATTTATGTGACCAGACTCGACACTGAAAATGTAGATGGCATTGCTTCATTAAAATAGTTCATATATTTTTGTATACATTCTCAATCTAAAGAGTGTTATTTTATTAGCTTGTATCAAATTAATAATATTCCAGATTCCAGTGGTCATTGTATTGAAAGAACATTCATAAATACAACATTACCTTTCCTTAGTAGGGATGTTGTCTATGGGTGGGTTCATAAACCCTGTTCCGACGAAAGTATTTGGTCGAATAATGTTATTTCAGTCTTTTTGATATTTTTTCGAATGAAATGGAAGGAAAAATTGGCGTGACGCGGAAATAGTTATTAACAGCATAACATAATTGTTTTGGAAATAAATAATTTTCTATTTGTTACATAAGCGTAAAAGATAAATAAATAGGAGTCAAATCCATATTTTTTTCGATAGATTCGACGCTGATTTTATGGGAATATTTTTTTCAATATTAACATTTTACAATTTAACCCATATGTGCGTTAAACAATTTAATTGTTTGTTTTGACAATATACTTAATACAGTTTTGATAATTTTACAGACAACAGTATATAAAACAAAAAAGTGTTGGATAACAAATATGTTTAGATTGAAAAACAGATCGGAATGGTGTTGCTTGATGAAAAATTACGCTAGTGCGATTGTTATGTAAGGGATAAACAGCGACCCCGTGTGATAGGTTATGGAGTTATATCGAAAAGCATGCATATAATATGCCGGGTCTAGTATCTTTATGTACTAGTTTATGACGGACCTATATAGATAGATATTCCAATTCGATTATACAATCTGAGACAACTAGTTCGTAATCTTTTCCTCGATCAATCCTTCTATTTTTTCTTTCTTCGAAAGCTGACCTTGAACTCGATTAAGCCTGTTTCCGTAAAACAACTTTTTTATGTGGTGAATTAGAAGATCAAATGCTTCAAAAATAGAGCGGAAAACGTAGAGAGAATATGAGGGTTTTACTTATTATTTATTTATTGTGCAGCAATTTCTAACTTATTGGTGGACCTTGCACGTATTTATGTAACTCAATACTGAGGTATAATGAACTTTTTAATTGATTAAGGCATAACAAATAAAAATATTTCTTTAGAGATTAGTCCAGTGACTCTAAACCTTTATAAAGCCTCGGCACACTTCTGACCATAAGAAAAATATACAAAGCGCCAAAAGAAGAGGTCAAAGAATTTTGAAGCAAAACTTGCAAACTGACAGCATTTTAGATTTTTCTAAGCTATGTATAATATTTCATTTGATATTTTCTTGGAACATTAGTTAACAGCCATTGATAAGATGACACTTTCGAATATTTTCGGATCAACACCATAAACTTTATTACATGTAATTGATTAACACAATGTATATGGGCACTTTTTATTAATTAAGGTTATTAACTTGTCCCGGAAACATTGTGTAAAAAACAGTGATTTGTAGTTAGTTCACGTTTTTCTACGTTATTAATATTAATTAACCTATTATTTGGGATGATTAATATACCCACTATCACCGAACTTTTCAACTTTCCGCGGGCTTTGTAGCCATTCCAGTTCATAATATTCTTTAACGAATCTTACATTTGGATTAAGATACAATATTTACAGTGTTTTCAAACGTAAGTTACCTTTTTATGTTCATTCTAAGCACTCTTTCAAATTTTACCAATAACCGCGGTGAACAAATCAAAATACATATAATGACAATTCATATCATCTCAAAAAAGCCGCCATAATTCCAAAATTTAGTATTTTTAGTTAAGTTCTACGTTTGATAGTGTGATAGTGTAAAATGACAAGCGAAAGCGTTTTTAAAGGCACATATAATATCGATTGTGAATATTATAAAAATGCCACATTATAAACTGGGACAGTATTCACTTGACTATAATATTGTTATTCATCTAAAGTGCCATAACCCAAATAATGATAGTAAAAGTATAATATGTAATAGTTACGTACGGTGAATCCATGATTTTACTTGTAACCGACGATTCAAATGTATTATTTCACTGTTTTATTGAAATAGGAAAAAAAACTTTTATGGAAAAACTCGTACTGATTATATATGCCAGTTGGGTTTAACATTAAAATAAAATAAATGTAAAACGTCACCCTGAAGTAAAATAAGTAAATGTTTAATTATCTTTCAAATGTATACAATGCCTCGAGAACAAGAAACACCTTATCAAGTTTATCAATCCACAATCATATAAAAAACACAACAATCATAATAAAGAAATCATATTAGGTATTAGTTGCCACTTCTCGGTGGAATGGAGTTTTATTCAAATAATGAAAACTCAATGCTTAGTACAATTTTCATTATTTTATATTTATAATATAAGAACATGACTGATTCACTCATCGCCACTATTTTATAACCGATTATAATGTAAGTATAATGACAATGTAATGTGATCATAATTCTCGTGATGAGCGAAACCAAATTGTTTATTAGAGATTTTTGACAAACATTGTTTTTTCATTATTTGTTTCAAATCGATAAGAGAGTTTAGTAAAACAGATTATAAACGAAAAAATATCCGTAAACGTATATCAGTGTGCATATTCTATCATTCGACCGATGCCTTAGTATGACGAATGCAGTAGTGATCTCTATTCGAATAGCATCTACTATTAGAATAAAATCATCTGGATAGTTATAAAGTAATAATGGATGATTTCGTTTACATGTTTTCCATTTTTTCACATGTAATCCAAAGAAATATTAACACGGTGAAAAAACATAGCAATGTGTTTAAGTTCTACAAAATTATTTTTTTAAATATAGCTGATAGCTATGTCGGTTCACGCCATCGTCAGAACTATGCTTAAACGAAAATTTGCTTATCTATATATAGATGTGTAGAAAAGCTACACAATACATCTTCTCTCCTGTTTTAACGACCTAGTTATTTTCTTGCTCGCAATAAAACTATTTTTTTTCCCAAAATTGCAAATGAGACTAAAAAGGCGGCTATGTCAATAAGTTTACATGTGGCACGGAAATGGTCTATTACGGAAGCAAATCAGAAGCGGAGAGGGTTCAGTAATGGAGAAGACAATATATTAGTTTGTTCGTGAAGAATCCTTTGTGATAGTTGATGTCTATTGATTTCCAGCTGTTCTAAAGTCGTCATCTTGCGACCTTTATTACAAAGATGCAAACACTCAGGCGCTGAGTTTGAATTTATATTATGTGATTCCTTTATAACATGATTAGCGAATTGTGAATATGAGCTATATATAGATAAGCAAATGTTCGTTTAACCGTACTTCTGACGATGGCAAAGCCGAAATAGCTATCCACTATATTTAAAAAAATTATTTTGTAGAACTAAAATACATTGCTATTTTTTTCACCGTGTTATAATGGAGTTCTACCAAGTGAATGCCAATGAAATCAATACTAAGAAATATTCACTTATTCGCCAAAAATACTCATAAAATTATATAAAATTCATATTTTTGTTTGTCATAGTAATAAAAAAATATATACCTACAAAACTAATTCATTTAAAAAGTAATTCAATAAATGCGTCAATACGTATGAAATTTTTTAAGTATTGTGCGAAAAAATCTTCATTTATTGATTTAATGCAGGCCAGTAGAGTCAGAGTCGGAGTCGTGAAATACGAGCAATCCCGATTAAACGATTTTGAAAAATATCTCAATGAACAATTTGATGGATTGGTTGATTAATCTTTATTTTATGCAGATAAATACAATAGGAAAGGTAGGAATAAAATCTGACATTTTTTTTTTTAAATCGGAGTCGTGTTTTTTTAACAACTCCACAACCCTGATTTAATAACATCTATTCCAGTCCCTTTTGAATATTTTTGTCTCCAGTAACTATCCGTAATTATTCTAACATTGTTAATCTCAACCTGGATCCGCAGGCCATATCCGGTCCACCAAGTTTATCTGTTTGAAGCAGTTTTACTCCTGATTTGTCAATAAAAGTTTGCCTCAAGTTGTGGCCCGGATAACATAGCAAACGCATGTGTGCGGCCCGATTAAAAAAACACCGAGAATGAATGATTGATGCTTTAAACAATAAATGGTTTTAAAAGTAGAGTTCGTGTATAAAAAATCATACTTGACCGCGTTAAAATCAACTGCCTAAATCAGAGTGCTGGTATATTTTATAATATGAAAATATAATGTACCACTGAACGACAATTTATAAACAAATAAGTAATTAAAAATCTCAGTGTCGAAGATCTATAATAAACTGAATATTAAAAGTATATATATATTATATTTTTTATTGTTATATATAGTTAGGCAACCGCAATTTCTGCATCATATTGTTTTTATAATATATATTAGTTTTTTATCCAATAACTGTACAAATAGTGGGACAAAGCCATTCATATGTTATGCAAAAAATCCGTCTATTGAAAAGATTCCATTTTCATGTTTTAAATATAAATTTTAGATGAATTTTCTGAGTTTACGGGGTGCATTTTTTGTAAGATCAAAGGTATCAACTGTCAATTTAAGTTTTGACCAATTCCAGTCGGTTGATCTGATTTTTTCTTATATTACTAATGCTTTTTTCAAAATCTAAGTGGTTGTAAAAATATTATTATAATTAGATAACTTTCCTGATTATATATTTTCAAATTCAATTACACATTATAAACAATTTTCAATGACCGGAGATTTATCCAATTCTTTACTACAATTTATTGAAGGTAGGATTAAATTGATACAAGTCTGAATATTACTGTATTTATTCTTGTACCACTTTCTTCAATATTTATCAAACACTAACATTTTTATTAAAGAAATACCTACTGATTTTTTTCTTGATTATTGAAAATTTTGTTTGTATGAATATGTATATATATATATATTATACTGCGTCGGTAATCAAACTATATATATATAATATATATATGATATAGTTTATCTGTGCAATACAAAGACTCGTTGACTTGTTTTTTAAATACACAGATGGAATATATTTTAGGAGTATGATTGAATTTAGCCTGTTATTTGAATATATAATATTTATTGAGTGAATTGGTATTTACTTGGTAGAACTCCATTATAACACGGTGAAGAAATGGCATGTATTTTAGTTCTACAAAATACATTGCTATTTTTTCACAGTGCTATATAATATTTGTTGGCTGGCTGACGATATAATTTAAACTTTAAACCATTCACTATAGTCAATAAATGTCATATCTATATTTTTTTAAATACTAATGAATCACACATATTTAATAGTTTTATTACAATGCTGTAGGTTGTATTAAGTCCGTCTCATTTTAGTTGTTGATAATCCACCATACAAATATTTCAATATTTGTATTTTTGAGCGTGATACATAAATAAAAAAAGAGTTTATTATTTTTTCTCGTCATTTTTTTAAACATTTCACCACCAGCATCGTACAACACTGGCAAACGGTCAAATTTGAAATACTTTACATTAAATCTTAATGCTTTAGCATTCATTCAGTTGTGAACTTCTCGTGTGATAAGTCGATGAAGCTGTGAACAGGAAACCGAACACATATTTATATACGTATGTAAAATAATTGATTGCACTGAACGTATTTCTATATATACTAGTGAAATTAATTATTTGAATTAAAAATGGTTTCGGTAAGTGGAATGCTAAAAAGTCTAAAAAAAATGCCCGGCCCCAAAGGCAATTCGTTCATTCGCACTGCACTGTCACTCGGAGGATCATCGTCCAGGTAAATATTTATTTTGTCTGTTTGAGTTTTGTTACAATGGATAACAAAATAATTAATTAGTGTATGGTGTTGCCACGAATTTAAATAAATAGTTGACAATAATAAAAGTACATTACTGTATGATAAATGACAATTTTGAATACGGTTGAAAGATGAATAAACTAATGATACGTATTACGTGTTCGCAATTACTGATTATGTAGTTAAGTTTTTATTTATTGTGAGCTTATTAATACATTTATTTTATATGAAACTTCGATGTTATAGTCTTGGTAAAAACTCGTTTCGTTTCGATACCGTCATTGTGAAAATAACAATAAAAGTGATAATTTTTTATTTTTGTTAGGTACCGGGACGAAAATATGTATTTTTTCGAAACGGTATGCTACTTTTCGTTGTGTTGACGAGCCGGGGTACTACGTTGGTATTGCTGCATTAAATAAGTACCTATATTGATTTGTTTCTACGGCCTCTTGTTTAGATGGGCACAAATACTTTGCTCATATATACGGTAGGTAGACCTAGACCACTGCTTGTAGATATCAATAGCTAAATAATTTAAATTGTAAATATGTTTGCAACAAAGCCTCCACAAACACATCGGCCGCCGTCATGAGCAATATGGACCTGTGTTCAGAGATTCGGTCGGCACGGTCGACGCAATCTTTGTATCAGATCCAAACATCATGCGAAATGTGCTCACTAAACTTGAAGGAAAATATCCTATACACATTTTACCCGAGCCTTGGATCATTTACAACGAATTATACAAACGAAAAAGAGGATTATTGTTCATGGACGGAGAGGAATGGCTACAAACACGACGAATTATGAATAAAATTCTACTAAAGCCTAACACAGAAACGTGGATCGAGAAGCCGATATCACTCGCAGCGAATGATATGGTAGCCAAATTGAAAGAAAGATGTCCACTTTCCGGATTTTCTCCTGATTTGGATAGAGAGCTATACAGATTTTCTCTTAATGGTAAATATCCATGTCTGTTGTATTAGCTTTTTGATTAATTAGTTTAAGTACTGTTAATATTTCCAAATCCTCAGTTTTCATGCGCCTCTCTTTAATCAGTCAGTGCTTAACGAATCAATACATTAGATTAGCAATTTAAAATTTTATTTTACCATTTTTTACAGCATATAATATTTTCTAAATATAAAGTTCAACACAAAAAAAACAGTGCCGAACTATACATAGTGGCCGAATCATGTCATTCAAATAAATTCATATTTACATCAATCAAAATATGATGATAAACGTGTTATATTTGGATTGCAGTTATGTTTTCTGTAATGCTGGGATCCTCGTATGCATCATCTGCTTGGCAGTTTGAAGGGCTGTTGGAATCATTTTCAGAGAAGGTTCATAAAATATTTATGTACACTTCTCAGATGTCTCTTTTGCCAGCAAAATTTTACAGCACATTGCATTTGCCACAGTGGAAAGGATTTGTCAATGCAGTACACGATACATTATTTTACGGTAGGAGCGACAAAAATAAATTATTACAATACGATTTATAAATGTCTTCAATGGTTATACACCTGGGCTTCGTATGACACGGTTATATGGTTCCACAAAACCTCGTGTAATACAAATCCGTGTTATACAAAATTAAGGTTTGCGTACCAAAAAAAAAAAATCGAAGATAGTTTATATAAAAATGTACTTTATTTTTAACAAACATATTTACATATTAACAAAAGGACATTTATTAACATAATATGCCGTTCATTCATCTTCGCTATCACTTAGAATTCTACATGTTTTGCTCTTTTTCGACATCGGTTGTGAGTTTCCATCATTGGAGAACTCTGATTTTATTGAGGTTTTAACCATAAAAATTTGTTAATAAGCGTTTGTCTGCTCTAAGCGTATAAATCTTTACGTATAAGGTTCCAAAATATGTGTAATTGCCTCTTGAATATGAATCCATTTCTATTATAGGATCATTATCAATAAAACATAAATCTAATTTATTAGCCAATTCCAAGCCGTCATTTATTGTTTTTAATGTGAAACGTGTAGCTACTTCGCTGCAACTGCTTTCCGAGTCATTAATTGTGGTAGGTTCATTCAAAATTTCATTTTGATTTATTTTTTCCCCATAAACTTTGTTGTATAAAACGTTTTGTATAAAAATATGTCACATTTTATACATACGTGTTGTGTAAAACCGTGTTATATGAGGCCTAAGTGTATTAACATGTTTATTAGTGAATAAAAGCCAGTTTAGTAAGATTTTTCCAGGCTAAGTGGTAACATTGTTTTCTAAAAAAATATAGGTGTTAATTTTAATTTAAATTGCGATATCTGTGTCGTATATCTTCATTGATGTTAGATGATCGTCGTTTAATCAGCTGCATACCCACTTAATAGCAGAGCCACGCAATTCATGAGGGCAAAAAGAAAAGTTTGTAGTCATATATAATAGTAATATAACTAGCAGTTGTAAATATTTCATCTAGATCACTGTTCTGCAACCGGTGGTCCGCGACCCGCTATCGGGTCGCAAGCAGTATGTGAAATTGCAAAAAATTCGCCGAACAAAAATATTAAATATAGAATTTTTTCGCATGCACGTTATTGCTTAATAATAGTAATTGCAAAGATATTGCGACACCAAAGAAGTTAATAATCGCAGTCAAAGATATCATTGCAGACAAAAATATTCATTAAATTAGCAAAGATACAACAGTGGGTTTCGGATTAGTTTGTCGAAAAAATCCGTTCTTTTTGTTAAATGTTGATTGTATCAGACTTTTATATGTATATTTTTTAGTTATAGGCGGAGCTTTTCTCTAGAAAAAAGGTGACGGAACTCACTTTATGTCAAGCTTTTTACAAAATAAATTTTTATTCAAATGTCATTTAAATGAAATATAAAGAAACTTTTAATAATAAAATTTAATAGGCATAGGTCACGAAACGCACAAAAATTTTGTAAAAAAAATACCGTGAAGAAAAGTGCCGGAAAGCCGTTCTACCACGTTACTTGGGAAAAATAGTCCAGGTTATAGCCATGTCCATCTGTCACAATATAAGATCAAAATATTACATAAAAACCGTTTTTATTTCAGTATTTGTGATCCGCGAAATTATTGCCTTTTTTCGGATCCGCGGGTGTAAAAATGTTAGGGAACACTGATCTAGATTATATAAAGTGGAAGCCTTGTGTGGCGTTTGCATAGGGCCCCGAATTGCTAGATTCGCTACTGCAGATAATTATTAGTATTTTTATTAACTTGTCATTTTATCTTATAATAAAAAATACCAATTAACGATGTCCTGGTTAAGTGTTGAGCAGTCCATAACTGACTTAAATGGGTATATTAAAAAAAACAAAATACCATAAAGAACTTTGTACCAGTTTAAAAGTATAATATAATAAATATTTTTTTTCGATGAAAGGTCAGAAAATGGTTGACCAAATATACAAATTGGAAGATGTCGGTGACGGGCTAATTTCGAGGATGATTTCTGAAAATATAGAAAAAGATGATATTACAAGAATACTCATCGATTTTATTATGGCTGCTGGTGATACGGTAATAATTTCTTTAGTTATGTTTGTCATTAATACATTAAAAGAAAAACATGCAGTTAGGTATTGTCATAATTCAAAATAGACGTAGTTTGAGAAGTGAGATATTATATATGAGAGATGTTCATTAAAATACTATGATAATATTAAAATAATTGAAATAATCCATAACTACTGGCATATTGAATTTTGACCAAGGGACTTTTCTTCGTGATATTTTGTTTAGGAATGTTGAAAATCATTCGACTCATTTTTTATAGCTAAAAACTTAAATCCACATGTGTGCGAATGGATGGCTTAAAACGTGCAAAAACACGAGTAAAATACACCCAGTCCTTTTTTTACGCGATACATTGGTTCCAGAAAAAGGCGCGTAAAAAAAATCGCGTAAAAAAATGATTTCACGCAATTGTATTATATTTCTTTACACACCATAAATCATAAATTCGCATGATATCCGATACACTTGTCAACATTTGGCAATTGTATGTGTATTTAAAAAAAGGAATGCTTTACAAAATAAAGTTGTAAAAACACAAAAAAAAAAATATTTAAAAAAATAATAAAACGTACGTGCCTAGCATCATACATAAATATCTTCTTTAAAACAAATTTGCGGGAAAAAATGCATAAAAACGAATGAAGCGCTTAAAAAAATGTAGCGGTGCCGTCCAAAAAATCGGGTATAATCGAATTCGCGTAAAAAAAATCGCGTAAAAAAAGGACTGGGTGTAACAAAGTATTTAGTTCAACAAAATTTCATATTTTTGGTAGCTGTTTCGGCTTTCGTCAACATCAGAATTGTTGTTAAACTAAAAAGAAATTTTTGATATGTAATGCGTAATTGCGTTACAATCATATGCGTAATATTTAAAGAAGCATGAAAGTTATGACTCTAGAATGAGTGAGACGATATATTCTATTTACCACTTTAATAATATGTAGGGCTAAACTTAATTTAAATTTATGTATGCCAACGTCGAATGTCAAAAAAGCTGTCAACATCGATCCACAAAAAATTGTAAAGCTAAATACTAAGTTAATTTTATCTTATTATTGTAGATTTCTACAGAGTAATTGCCAATTCAATAAACTAAGAATCCAACGTAGCTGTAGATTTGGAGTCAGTAGATTTTTAACGATTCAGCAACCCTGATTATTAGCCAATAATTTATTTATATGAACATTTCCAGACCGCATTTACAAGTCAGTGGGCACTTTATCATTTATCTAAGGACCCGCAACTGTTTCAAAACTTACAGACGACTCTAGTCAATAATGAAGATGCGCAATCTCAAATAAAAGGTATAATAAAGGAAACAATGAGATTGTATCCAGCTGCTGCCTTTATTACAAGGGTCATCACGGCAGATTGTGAACTTGATGGATACGAAATACCTGCTGGGGTAGGCTTTATTTAACTTTTTTATTTACAAGGGAAAAAATATATTTTGGCTTGTCAGAGCATGTTAGTTATATTACTATCGGTGGAATCTCCTTTTTTTGTTGTCCTCAATAATACGTATGTAAGGATTTATTTTTTTAATCGTCCCTTATATAAAGTGAGTATTATTTTGTAAATAAAAATAAAATATTGGTAATTAATTTGTGCGTACCACAGATCCTGCAAAATTATAAAACTAGTCGTAAAATGAAACGCTTCTTAAAAATTGTGCAGGGAGGTTATTTGTCTTGATGAATAGTGACAATGTGGGTAGTCGGAAATGGTTAAAGCTATATGACATCATTAAGGATGTCACCTTTTCATCGAAATGTTTCTTAATTAATAAAATTTTCTATCCCCTGTAAAGTTGTTCATGAATTATTTGCATCGAAGAAAATATTATGTTTATAAAAAAATGGATGTCTCATTCAAAAGCCAGTGTTATAATCATAGATATTATTGTCCTTTTACCATAGATATTATAAGAAAATGACAGCTATGAGGGTTTTTTAGGTTATGTTTAAGTATTTGACAGTACAATGATTGTTGCGTCGGCAGTAAAAACTTTGAGAACAAATTTTAATTGTAAAAACTATGGAATTGCCAATATATGCACCGAATATTTGTACAAAAGTGACGAATATAACAATGCAACTCGAAGATATGTTCCCCTAAGAATTGTCATTGATGATTTTCGAGTATCTTCACAGTCACGTTCGATTTTCTCCCACAACATAAACAAATTCATGCGACGAGATGGAATATCAATTCAGCCATCGAGAAAATTTTCAATGCAGTCTATCGCAGACGCCCAAATGAGTATATACAGATCTATTTCGGAGAGCTCAATAGTAGGACATTGTCAGGAGTTCCTTATCGGATTTCATGATACCACAGGGTTACCATGGTGGGGAACCATAATCGTATCTACCATCCTCGTAAGAACTGTCATAACTGTGCCGCTGGCAATTTACCAGAATTATATCATTGCCAAAGTGGAGAATATATCCCTCGAAATGTCTGAAATCGCCAAAGAATTACATATGGAGACAGTCGCCGCGAAGAAAATGTTTAATTGGACAGATAAACAAGCGACAATTATGTTTAAGAGATCATTAAAAAAACAATATAATTTGTTGATCGTTCGTGATAATTGTCACCCTTTTAAAGGGTCTATTTTACTTTGGTTTCAAATCCCTTTGTGGGTGTCACTATCTTTTGCTCTGAGAAATATAGTCTATATGCGGCCCAACTTTGACATTGATGCACAGCTTAGATTCGCCGAATTAACAGTGGGAGGGTTCGGATGGATACCTAACCTGACAGAAGTAGACCACTCCTTAATACTACCCGTGTCATTAGGTCTTTTAAATCTAGCTATTGTAGAAATGCAAACAATGACAAAACTGAAAGCCAAAACCAAGTTTCAAATATATGTGACAAATTTCTTCAGAGTGTTTTCAATAGCTATGATACCTATATCTGCGATGGTTCCTTCATGTATGTGTCTATACTGGGCGACGTCTAGCGCTTATGGGTTGACCCAAAATTTAATATTGTTGTCACCTAAATTGAGGAGAAAGTGTGCTATACCAATCACAGCGCGCGAACTCGAGAATCCTTACAGCCATTTACAATCAGAGATGAAACGAAGAATGAATTTTCTCCAATTTTTCAAAACGAAACCTAACTGACGGATCAAATATTTTAAGTAGTTTTTTTTAAGTAGGTACAATAATATTGAATAAAAAAATATCAAAACACACTTTCTTTTAATTGTAAACATTAGTTTCCCAACGTTCAGTCAGATATAACAGATTTATGATATCGACTGCCGAGAGCTAGATGCCAAAAGGCGAAACGCGGGTCGTTAGTGACAAAACATGTGGAATCGTACATTAACACTGAACAACATTGAACACGTATCGAAATTTCATCAAGCACCTTCAGTCGATATCATAAATTTTATATGATGTGCCACTTTAATATCTTGCCTTATTTATTAAATTGTATTTAGTTCCAATCAGGAGAAGTATATTTTGACATTTTTTCCTATGAAATTTTGAGAATTTGCCATTACCACTTTATTTGTTTTATATAAAAAGCATCCAACCCATATTTGGGGCTATTTGCGAATACCAGCCATATTAGGCTGGGACTAAAAGGGTTCAACTTGAATCAAAATACAGTGTACTCTTGATTATCCATGTATGGATTATCCGGTTTGCGGATTATTCGTGCCTGAAAATAAATATTTTTTAATTCAAATATAATCTGATTGATTTGTTTCTATAAAAATTATGAGACGCATCAATGAATTGCGATTTTGAATATGTGCGTGTTTGAAAAAAAGGATGAATTTAGCGATGTGTTTGTGTTTACGTAACTAATCGGTGAATTTTTTTAACCACTTGTGTTTTGAATGTATGAATTTTCACATATACTGCAATAAACATCACAATTTATGGGACTAGAATGACTCAAGAATTGAAATCCTTTGTACTTCACATGCGTTTCATTTTACATTTCCAGTGAAGTGCATAAACCGGCGCGAGTGCCCGCAACAAATTTGTTAATTTTGATATTTATTGCCTATATTTGTCGGCTCTCGGGACTACGTTTGTTATTGTGATAAAATATTATATTTTTACGTATTTTCTTGATAAATAATGTATATTATATTCGAAAATAAAATAGAAAATTGATGATTCGGATTATCCGTGTTTTTCAATTATCCGTGACCATCTTCCCCAGCATTAGCCCGGATAATCGAGTGTGCATTGTAGCAATATTTTACAAAATAAACTGGCACTCGGAAGGTCCATAAATGATTAACTACATGTAATATTTCAGACTGTGATCGTTCTCTCAATGTACACAGCGAGCCGTGATCCCAGTAATTTTCCTAACCCTCTAAAGTTTTCTCCGAAGAGATGGGATAAAGGCGAACAGAACAATTTTCAAGAAGTACTCTGTCCTTATGCTACCATGCCATTTGCGATGGGAGCAAGATCGTGTGTTGGACGTAAAGTAGCCATGGTACAAATGAAGGAGACTATATCTCAGGTAATCACACTGCATACAACATGACATTTTTTTCAATATTGTGTTAATGATGTAATTTAAATCATTTTGTGTCCACTTCTTTGCAATCTTCAATGGAATACTTATGTCTACATTGTTTTTTCAGCTTACAAGAAATTTCAATTTGAAATTGCTCAATGAAAAACCAGTAGAAGATATAATGCAAATGATAATAAAGCCAAAAGATCCTATACGGATAATGTTCACAGAAAAGAAGTGAGCCTTATGAGAATTTTAGTTAAAATAATAACTGTGATGCCAACTGGAGTTTTTACCACTTTATTTCCTAGTTATAATATTAAATTACCTAAACCCACCAATTTGATTTGAGTAATGTATATTCTACTGATATGAATGATTTTTAAAAAAGACACCTTGCTTTTACTATTAAAAACTATAAATAAATCGCACGTTGGGTAAACAATAATGATTTATGTTAATAATAAAAGAATTCCATCAAATTTAAAGGCATGCTTCTATTAAATCAGTTAATATAACTATTTATTTATATAAAACATGAATAATTGGTCCATTTGTTAAAATTGAAATGTTTTAAGCACATTATCATAAAAAGGTATAACTTTTATATAACGTAGTGTTTTTTTTTATGTTTGTGTATTCATCATGGATTGTATTTTAAAGTAGATTTAAGTTTTGTTTTTGTTCAATATGCTTTTTAATTTAAAATGATATCTCATTGTGATTCCTATGCCGCGTATGCATAATTGAAATATTGAATAAAACATTATTTTTATGCTGATTTTATGTTTTGTGTCGGAAATAAATAATTCATTTCGAGATGTATTCAGCTTTTAAAAAGTTGTTTTTATTTGTGTATATCACTTATAAAAATTTATGTTTTGTTTTATCTTTTCCTTGTAATTTTCCATATACAATCGAAACAAGTAGCTAATTTTATGACTGTAATTATGGGCATCTAGTCCCTTAACTATTTTAATTCCAAACTATTTTGGAAAGCGCTGCTATTTTTATCTCCACAAAAAATGGATCTAAAAAAAGCGTCAAGACTTTTTACTACACCTAATATGTTTTATATTATTTATTTCTGCTAAAGTTAACTTATCAGTGTTCATTTTTTTGTAATGCAATTTTAATCATGTTTAATGTAATGAATAATTATTTTGTATTGGTTGGTAAAGTATATTAATAATAAAAAAATAATTATTAAAATAATAAATTTTGACTTTGAATAAATTAAAATAATTTATTATGAATGTATTTAATGTCTAAACATATATGTTATATTACTAAAAATGGTTTTCATATGAAGTACGAAACTATAATTCAATTATATTAGCACTACTGCGTGTAATGGATGCTATACCAACTGCAGAATATGTTATGTATTAATAATGTTTCCCGACTACTTCTGCATATTTGTATTCAGTGTTACGTACACTGAATTTAGATTTGCTGGCTTCTAGATACTTTGCTCCATAAATCAATGTCATTTGAGCAGTGGTTCTATACCTGTGGGTTGTGTACTCATGTGGTATAGTGAAAAAAACTTAAATTTACTACAAGTTTTTTTTTTAAATATGCAAAATTTACTTTTTCACTTTGTTTTTTTTGCTTTTAGGTTCATATATATTAGAACTCATTAGATAAACTCTTTAAATATAAAGTACCTATATATAAAAAAAACGATCATGGATAATAGTAAATTTTGTGTAAATAGCTTTTATTATGAGTTGATGGGAAATATACAATTTCAATTCGTGTTTACCCCATCGAGAAATTTTTATCGTATCTGAAGATGGCGAAAGGTGAAAGCCGGATAATTAGAACGATGTGAACCATGGAATAGAAAGTACAATGTTCTCAAGAATTTAGCTGTAAATAAATTATTTTACTTGAAACCATATTTGTTTTGCTGAAGAAGTGGAAAAAAACAAGGGTTTCTTGCCCATACTGTACCTTTTGTACGTATAAAAATTAATATATACAAATAATTCATATCGATCCTCATTGTTATATTGCCTGCCCTTATATACCCACAATAATATCTAAGTAAAATATAAGAACGAAGATAAAATCATGCTACATATATTCAAGATAATATTATAAATACCCGCAGTTTAAAGACCCCTGGTTCTCATGTCATCCCCATTGCATATGTTGTCACTTCCATTAGTTTGTTTCGTAATTTTTTTACAGCCATTCTGAGAAATCAGGGTAGTGTCTTGCAAGTGTTCTTCAACTCAATATATAAATAAATTGTATTCTGTCTTCTCTGAACTATCTGTGAAAACGTCGCGAAATTTGCTTTTCTCTTGCTAATCATTTTTATTTTTAATCACCTCGAAATTGAGGCAAGAGATGAAACATATTTAGAAAATTTTGAGGATACATTATCGGAGGTTCCCAGTGATTGTGAACAAGATGACGCGGACGATAGTGATTCTGATTCGAGTGTACATACATACTGTAATGAGCGAGTTGAATCCATATATGAATAAGTGGAACAGGATTTATGCAGATAACAGTGTATTGCTCGCTAAAGATTTATTTTTACATAAAACGGGACTTTGCGGAACAATTCGGAAAAATAGAGGTTTACTGGAATCTTTAAAAAGTATAAAATTAAAGCCTCAAGAAACCAAGCATTCCAGAAAAGGTGAAATACTCATCCAAGTGTGGAAAACAAATAAGAAAAGGGATGTCAGAATGATATCCACTATTCACAATAATAATGTAACATAAAAGAATATATTTCAGAAAAATATGTTTTTATTTAATTCGTCAACATAAGTTGAGAACCCCTGCCACTGAGTTTGAATAGGTCATAATTAAATCAAATTAGCATTAAAAATGTTTTCGGCTAAATATTTCATAACCACCATAAAAATTCCATGTGGCTCAGTCGATAAATCAAAGGTAATGTGTAACACCAATACTACGATCTGTAAAAGGCCCCCGAAATGCATCTTGGCATGCATATCAGTGTATACTGGACTAATGAATATCCTCGCTAAGTAGAGAAACAAACCAGACTCGATTTAAAATTAAAATCTTCAACCAGAATGTAAAATTGTGTTATGAAAGATCACATCAGAAAAAAATATACATGAATTTTTTAGGGGTATTTTAACGAAATTGTTTAGGAAAATAATAATTTAATCTTTGTTGAATAATGCGTTGATGTGTATACTACCACACCCCATTAACATTTGAAATCAAACCCGATTCCAATCAGATGATTTTTCAATGGAATGGAATGTATGACGTAGGACCCATATACGAGTCCTCGGACAGCAACGGAAGTTCTTCAAGGACTCAAATACGAGTCCCTGGTCGTTAAGCTGTTAAGTGTGGCAACACAAAATATTTTTTTAAAATTAAAACAATAACTCAATATATCTGTCTTATTCTTTATATTAATTTGTAAAACAATTTAATTTATTGACACACTACTGAATGTGAAAGTTATGAATATATAAAGTTGAAGCTGAACTTTAAACAGTGGAACTTAATACTTTTTTTTTTTTTTAATATATTGTTGGTTTGTTTGACTTTTTGAATGAAAACGATGAGTCAGGTATTCAATGTATATCAATCACATTTTCGATCAGTAAAATGGTTGCGTCAAAGAATTTTTGATTTTTTTTTGATAAAAATATTTAATATAATATACCAGTAAAGTGACACATAATTTAAATATAATTATGCACATTTTTATTTAATCACTATATTTAACAAATATAACAATAAAAATACAATAAAATATATAAATTAATTGGGTGTCAGATGAAATATGTGAAATGGCACAGAGAAAATGCATGTCTCGGTTTTAGTGAAAATATTATCATAATGTATAAGTTCCATCAATATTATAAAATATAATATAAACAACGTAAGAGGTGACATTTTATCAGATTTTTTATTCATAATATACATATGATCTGTTGATTGATCAGCATTAAAATTTAGGAATTACGTCACATACAATATTTTGGATATGTACACAGATATGACTATTCCAATAGCTTTACAGTTTGTGGTCGGTCACCCTAATTTTTGGCAGTGTTTTTTATTGAAAAAAAGGGAAACGCTTGAGGTTGACGGAAAATGTTCGATTGAGCATTTCATTAACAAAAGTTGAGAAAAACTTTAATGGCAGGTAACTAGCCATTCTTTTTTTTAAGTATATGCTGTGGGCAATGGAGTTTTCAATTTTTGATGGCCTGAACATTGTTGGCAGGACATGAATCGTTGCGTGCTTCTCGGTAAACTTTAAAATTAATAAAATCAATGCAGAGGAAATTGTGATCAGTAGTAAATTGAACTGGCCACAAATATTCTCCTGCCTGGACTTTTTTCTTTCACAGAAGAAGCTGTTTTGAAAACTTTTCCTAACAGAACAATTATCTTTTCTACATTTCATATTTCTTCTAAGTAAAAAAATAAATTGAAATTTCATCAAACGAAAAGTGCGGTGATATTAACATAAACATCACATGTATGGATTTTTAGGGGAAACAAATATTGAAATTGGCGCCAAATGTAAATGCTGAGTATTTTATACATATGATTTATTAGCCCACTGATTAAGTGTTATGAGCAAGATGAATTAATTTGTTGAAAAAAAATTATAGCTCACTACCCATCAACTCAAAATTGTAAGTGGTCACTGAAATGTTTTTAACAAATTTTCTCATAAAATGATCAATAGATGCTGCTGTCTCAAAACAAGCAATTTCATTATCATGAAGATTCCGAAAGGCAACACCCAGGCCGTTATAATACTTTTATTTTTTTATATTTATTTTTGTCTCGTTTACCTATTGACCATTGGATATTTTATACAATTTTTTTTTAGCTAAAACATTAACTAGTAATTTCCAATTATCAGTTTATCATATGCTTGCGGAAAAGAAGTCATTATTATATGTATAGTGTAATACTTTATACAGTCTTCAAACTAAGTAATGTCACGTGTACGGGCAAAAAGAAGTGACAATATTATTGACGTCATCCAACCACTGTTCTTTATATTTTGTGTCCATAATGGATGAAATAACCCTGACTCGTTGATTGTCACTCATCTGCCCGGCCAAGATATATGCAACGGATTCAGCACACAGCAAACCCATGCCTTCTTCCAATGACCAAATATATATTTCATCGGCGCTGATAGCCTCCAGCCTGAACTGGATGATTGCACAAAAAAGTTGGTCTTTCAATTTGTCCATGAGGAATCTATCAGCAAGGAGTAGAGTCTCTAATGCAGTGGCAACGAGTTCTGGAAAGGGAAACGTCTCCACACTTCCGGTCTGATTATTTATGCCGCAGTGCATAAGTGTTAATAAATATTCTAAGCCGAATTTTGTAACCTTTTTAAGCCTCACACTCTTTTCATGGGATTCTTTAAACGCTCCAGTAAACATAGCATTAAATACTTCAGACTGTTGGCACAAGAATTGCTTATTGGCTAAGACGGTCGAAGAATCGTCCAATTGAAAATGCACTATATCTTCGGCTGCCACTCCTTCAAATGCCGGATCATATGATAGAAATATGTGATCTTTGAAATTCTTATTTAAAGTCTTTGGATCTTTAATTTTCAACACTATTGCTATTTGAGAGAGGGTAGGAATGCAACATTCTAACGATTCCTGGAAAGTTGTCAACACTGTGAAGAAAAGCTCTAAAGCTTTGCAATTTATTAGCAACTTTTTCATAGGTTTTTTTGACCTGAAAAAAAAAACAAATAAACATTATTAAGCGCAGATCAAACTCATGTTTATTGAAATATATGAACACATTTCTTTTAAAAAAATATGTCACTCTTTTTCAAACTTCAATGTGTAGTTGTAATAGTTAATTTAAATCATTTATAACAAGTAAGAATAAAGAGAACACATAGATAGATGAATTTGATTAGGAATAACTACATACAAAATTTAAGTCAATACAAACTGTCAGATGGTTGTATTAGATGACAATTGATAAATTTTTTAATAGTTTAATTTGAATTGTCGAAACTTTGTACGATTCCACATGTTTTGTCATTATGACCTGGATTTCACCTTCTAGCATCTTCAGGCATCGCAATCTTAAACATGTGGAATCGTACAAAATTTCAAATTTGATATTGAAATTCCATTAAAATTTATCTGTTTAGATTTTTTGGAACTAAATTAGACAATCGAGGACCTGTAGCTGTCAAATGTAAGTTTGTGAGTGTCATAAAAGTTTTGTGAAAATATCTTTAGAATAAACTAATAATTTTAATCAACAGCACTAGATAACATAACAGCTATGAGGTAAGTAAAACAGTATGGCAATAGTGCATTTGCTTAATGGAAATCTAATGATAGTGGATTGATACAATATATAAATATTTCTGCTCCAAAGATGTATTTCCAAAAATTATAATCATAAAATGAAAAGCAATACTCGCTCAAATAGAAATAAAATTTAAGGTTAAAATTTTATTTATAATGTGGGCTCCAATTACCTAATGATATAGGGCAGAGTGATGGCCAATGTTTGTCTAATTGAAGAGTCTCCCTTCAAGAGCTGATAGCTGATCTCTCCGACGCCATAATCTGACTCTGCTATCATTGTCATTTGAGATATAAGTCTTGTTGATAAAATCTTTAGCTAAAAATAAGAAATTTAAATTACAATTGACTAATAATCAGGTAAATAACTTGACTAACCGAGTGAGTGAAATAGTTCAATGCTCTGTCGATAAATGTAAAAATTCAGTACCTGGGAACATTGCGGGCATTCTGAGTGCTGAGGTTCGAGCATCTTGTGGAAATGTAAAACTACACGATGTTTTAACAGCCTTATTATATGAGTAGGATTGCTAAAACAAAACAAAATAAAAATCACAAATGGTAAAATTACAATTTCGTTTGAAGATCTTAATTAAAGTAAGGTAAAAATTGTGAAGGATTTACGTACACAAAATTTATGAAGTAATGTTGATGGGTTTGGATTCATGCTGAAATCGACTTACATACTCTCTAGTGAACATTATTGTTTTTCTACCACCTGTTATAATATAGGTAACAGTGTCTCAATAGCCCAAGACTTTTGGGCTGCATTATTTGTGAAGGAAATTAAGTCATCCAGATAAATGCTATGCTTTTATAGAACAAGGTCAACAAGATCTTCGTATGATGATAATTTTTGAAATGAATTTTTCTCATTTGTCACCAATCAATGCTTTTGTGAGTTGAAATGACTTTTGTAGCTTTCATCTTTCAGCATAATCTTCTCAACAATAATGGTTTTTTATTTATTTGCCAAACTTTATTATAAAGATCCTGCAAATAGTCTGTTGGGGTGTTTTCATGACGCTCTGGGTATCAAACATATGGGAAAAATATAAATATCATACTGAAAGTACAAAACGGTAAATTAAAATTGCTCACCTAATTATTCTAACCAGTATTCTAGCAGCCCTGTTGAGTGGGTGTTTGGACTTTTGCACGTAATCAAGAAGACTATCCAAAAGATTATGCGAAGTAAGTCGTTCAACTCTTGAATTATAATGAGAAACACGAGAGAGTAAAACTAGGAGAGATCGCGCCCTGTGCGATCGTGTCTGATATGCCGAAGTGTCTTCTGCAAAGGGAAAATATAATTTATTCAATAATTGATTAATGTGTTTAATTTATGATGACTGTGATTAATTTTCATGAGTGAAATAATTGCATGGGTTGAAATCGATGAAAAAAGATTAACCCCATCTTACCTATCCATTGTGATTTGAATCGAGAAATTGATATTTTTATAGTGATTTGTGGTTATACATTACTTCAGATAAATTATATCTCTTGAATAATGAATACTGGGAAAAGATTTCAGGTAATCCTTAAAAATGCATTTAGTTATTGGAAGAAAAGTAGGTAGTGGCAGGTAAGTGCTCAATGAGTGTGGTGTGATATACATTTATCGAGTGCAGCATGAAGTCGTTCAAAAATAAGGAAAAAAATCAAAATTGTAATTAAGCATTCAGGTAACATCCGATAACCCCACATTTCACTTACATATACTGTGGCCACACAAGACTGAAAGTTTCTGCCATATTAAATCTATATACAATCTGTTGTAGCTTTCAGATTTTTTTTTGATATTCTACCAGTTAAAATCTTTGATTTAAATTTTATGATCGTTTTCAGCTATTATGTTTCAATTATTACCACTTGTTAACTTGGCTTTAATGAATATCTTTATTTTTTATTCATTTAACATCAGTCATGAGTATTGATTACACAGCACCAGAACTTGCATATGAGTGAATGTGAAATGAACTACTAATGATAACTCTGGTTAAATCGATAAATAAATACATAATAATAATAACGAAATCCTGCTGTAAGGAAGCAAATTAAATAAGATTTTTGAGAAAAGATGTAAAATTCTGTAGACAAGAAATATTTCACTCTACCTGGCTGAAGTTCTTGAACAGTATATGCTTCTTCATCCATGATGAGATCTTCTAGATCGTTAACCATTTGACTGGCGTTGAAGTCTGATTGCATGTCGATACACGACTGGGCCGATTGATGCTGCGGAGATTCTTCCACATCGCTGCAAATTGGTGAGTAGCGGCCAGATTTTTCTGAATCGGATGAATCTGTTGGATAGCACACAAAATACTGTGAATCTTTGTGACATTTTTGAAGGGAAGGAAAATGTGGGTATAGGTTTGAAAGAAGAGAAGCAATGATTTCACAATCTCAAGCGATCATCATTTTTATTCATTTATAAATCATATTGTCTAGTTCGGGTTCTGTGTCTGTACCTGATTCCACTGAAGGTGATAATATGTATTCAAAAATAATAATTTTGCTACGTAACTTTGTATGCAAGTAAAAATGATTATTTTCCTTACAATATTCTGCGACTATTTATTTTAACCCGATCGGTGCGACAGTTTTTCAGACAAACAAAATCTGTCCGCGTTGCTATTTTCCAAAATGTTTTCTTTCCACATATAGCTATAAATACAGCAATAAAAAATAATTGGGTTGGCTTTTATGGAAGCTAGATGCATTAGGAATGTTTCACAACATTAAAAAACACAAAGAAGTATTCTTGTCACAATCACCTCAACAAATATATCTATAACAAATAACTAACTCGTAAATGGCCATTAAGGTGACTTAACGAAGCCACCAATCAAACTCAAATGAACAAGCGCCATTACTGTCACGTCTCATGGAGTGTCACATTGCAATGCCGCGAGATTGGTGCAAAGTTCAGTGCGAAGTTAGATGCGAGTTTAGCACGCAGTTTCAAACTGATTTGGTGGGATCGGAATAAATTTGAAGGATTTGAAAAATCGATGTTTTAAGCATTTAAACCTAATACTTTTGACAATTTTATGGAGGTGGTAGTATCAGGACGAATTGGGCGATATTTTAAAACTAAAATCATTCCACGGTGAAAAAATAGCAATGTATTTTAGTTCTACAAAATTATTTTTAACAAATATAGTTGATAGCTATTTCGGCTCACGTCATCGTCAGAACTATAGAAGAATACAGAAGATAGTTCTGACGATGGCGTGAGCCGAAATAGCTATCAACTATATTTGTTAAAAATAATTTTGTAGAACTAAAATACATTGCTATTTTTTCACCGTGTTATAATGGAGTTCTACCAAGTGAATGCCAAGTCAATCAATAAAATCATTCCTATATGCAAAAGATTGCCTGCGTTACCGACATTTGAATATTCGCATCCCAACGTCTGGGGCGCTCATGTAAAGGCCTTGCACATTGCCGTCCTATACGTTGGGGCGTTAGCGTGGAAGAGATTAACTACACTGAAGAAATTATCAGTTTTACAAATTTTCTGCATTTCAACCTTTACCTATATATTCTAATATTCAAATAAATGTTACAATTATCATAAATGTGCCCGGATATGTGTAATCAAAATATTTATCTTAAATAATTAACTCTTGGGAATATGGAATATGCATGACTGAAAAACCTTCTGTTGGAGCAGTGAATGTAGTAGCAATGTGATTCTATATTAACACGGTGAAAAAATAGCAATGTATTTTAGTTCTACAAAATTATTTTTAACAAATATAGTTGATAGCTATTTCGGCTCACGCCATCGTCAGAACTATGCTTAAGCTAACATTTGCTTATCTATATATAGCTGTGCAGAAAAGGTACACAACATCTCCTCTCTCCTTTACCAACGGCTTAGCTTGTTATTTAAACACAATGACACAAAATTTTCAAAATTCTAAATGAAACAATAGGTGTCTATGACAATAAGATTATGTGTGGGACGGAAGTGGTCCTTCAGTCAGCAAATTAGACCACCCCTTTGTGCAACGGCTTGACAAGTGGCGATATTATTATGTTAGTTTGATCGTTAAGAATCCTTTGTGATAATTGGTGTCTATTGATCTCCAGCTGTTCCAAAGCCGTCATTCTTCGACCCTTACTACAAAGATGCAAACATTTAGGAGCTGAGTTTGAATTTATATTATGTGATTCATTAATAACGTGATTAGCGAATTGTGAATCTGTTTTTTTATTATTGAATGATCTTACATGTTCCTTAGCTCGAGTAGATATACTTCTACCTGTCTGTCCGATATAAACGGATAAACATGTGAATTGAATGAACAAGTGAATGCCAATTCGATCAATGATTCTATATTGTTTGCGCATATTATTTATTCCCTGGTTACCAATATCAATTTCACACATAATTTGACATTACGTATGTGGGCAGATTTTACCGCACAAGAAAACTAGTACTTTATATTTTCCATTTCTGAATAGGATTTATAGCCATTGTTTTATTTATATTGCTCTAGCCCAATGAAACGAAATTTACCTTCATCAAAATTGGTAGTGCTGTGTGGTGAATAGCAGCTGTAGCTCTGAGAGCTACCGGGACTCCATTGACTAGCGTTCCAGTAAGCCGATGAGGAACCGCTTCCTTCCGTTCCCATACTGCCCGTAGAACTAGGACTCCAATCATTTCTCACATGCATAGCCGGTTTACTGCTATTAGTGTTTTTTGTCCCGAATCCTGGGTATGAATATTTATTACTGCGGGTTTTCATTCGATATTCAGGGCTCATGGCAAACGAATTATTGCAGGAGTATCCCGACTGAGGACTCAGATTTGGGCTTTGTTGATGTTGTTGGGTACTGTTCGGGGACGGCCATTCGGGAGATTTCATTTCATACGAGACCCCAGATGGACTCCAATCGTATTTGGCCATCTTTTCAAGATTTAAGCTCTAATGAACAAAAAAAATAGAACTATAATATATGTTATTATTTCACAGCATATAGTTGTACCTCGAACATTAATTCATAGACCATGAATATGTATTATATTGGGTTTTTTGACCCAATGAGCACAGAACAACAATAAAAAATATTTTCTAACAATATGAGTAACAATCATATTTTGTATCAACAAGTTTATTGAGGAATGCAGCATTTGGTAATCCTATCAATTTGAGTATTTAAACATCAAGGTGTTACTAATACTGTTTCAGTGCCTATTTTAATTTTCTGGAATTTCTTCAACTAAAATAAAATTTACACGAGAGAAGAACATTTCAGTTGATAAAAATACTTATGTATGGACAAAAAAATTAAAATATCAACATCTTTCTTTTTAAAATGGTTGCTATAAAAATGATATTTTTGGTAATGGTATTCGGGAGATTATATATGGACACCTGAAGTATATTTATTGTTCATCTTTCTGACAGGTCACTAAAGCTAATAAACACTGAAAGGTAATATCACGATTGTTGAAATTGTGTGCTGATAGATGGTACTCAAAACTGTCTTCGGCATACTGACAGAGGATGACAAAAAATGATTTTTGAGTTAAAACATAACCTCACTTATGCTCATTTATTATTTTTATATATAAAAGAAGAAATTTGATTTTTTTTCAAATTATCAGTGTTGGCATATTCTTTATGCAGCTCAGCAGACACAATGTGTTAAATCAGAAAGGCATATAAAATCTAATGAATGGCTTGAAGTATTAGTTAACAGAAGAAAATGTTCTCATGGAGAGTACCTTTGGAATACCAGCTGAAGTTTTTCTTTTTTTGGAGCTACTACTGGTGTTACAGACTTCCTCGATACTTTCATTGTCACTTTCATACGAATCGTTGAATCCAATGATCATATTGTCCCTTTCTATAACTATTTTTGTGTCAGAATTTTCTGTCTCAAATTCACTGGATACGTCTAATGATATAGATGTCTTTTTTGGCTTCTCTTTGGCTGGAGACCGGGAAGAACTCTTTTGTTTAAAGCAATCTTTTATCTCACCTGGAAATAGTCAGTAGTGATTAAATCAAATCAAAATAATACAATATAAATAAGCACTGTGAAAGAAACAGATAACATGGAAGACTGAGATCTTACCAAGAGTATTCTTTGATTTTGGTTTAGGCTTATTTTTGTTAGCGTGCTCATGCTCACATTTCATAGTCTTAACGTACTCCACTAATTGAGTTTCAATGACATCTATTAGACCTTCGTTCATGAGGAGTTGAAAACCTGAAAAAAAAAAAAGAAATATTGTTTATACTTTGGTATTCATTCAAAAAATGGATTTGTGCTGAAAAATAGCAGTGCACGGTTGGCATTTTCTTCCAGATTATTGTGTTTCAAATAATAAATATATGTATATACTTCTATAATTATAACAAATAATGATTTCATATTACAATGAAACGAAATTGTTTCAAAGTACAAAGCACACAAAGTACAAAGTACAAAGCACACAAAATATAGATATAGGACACGCAAATTATTCATTGATGTGTTTTTTCTGTTTGATTCAACCAAGTGCTTTGACAAAATTTGCTCAAAAATCGATCACAATGCTTGCATGCCTGCTGTGGCAATGTTTGTTTTATGCAGGCATGAACATTAATGAGAAATCAAATGCATTCATTCAGGTGTTTGCTTTTGGATAATATTTTATTGTAAGATTTCTGATTCGGATTGACAGGTAAATCATGATTGATTGGTCACTACCCTTTATATGGCAGTAGAAAGAGATTTGAGAGTAAAACAGCAGAATATTTAGAGAGAATTCATGCCAAAATTAGAACAAATGATTGAATGTGTAAGTACCTAAATCATCAAAAACAAATAAAAGGAGTCCGTGTAAAGCATGAGAATGTCTAGCTAGGGCGGTGTTATCCTTAACAACTGCCAAGAGCAATGATAGTCCTCCGCATTCACGGATCTTTGCCCTGTTTACTGACTCTCTGCAAAGCAGGCATAAAGCTCTGATCCAAGACTCTGGCCAGTCTGTCGACAAAAGAAAGATATAGATAAAAATTGAGAAACAGAAAGAAAAGAAAAATAAACATCAGGTATAGGTAAATAAATAAAAAAAATCTGGTGTGAAAAACTTTCTGGTATTTACCAGCAGCAATCAAACACCAAAAATTTGAAAGTGAAAACGTTTACAAGAAATGAAATCATGTCATCATTGAAAATTCTTAAGATATTAATTAAAAAAATCATACGAGTTCTTCATATCTCCAATCAATCACCATTTCTTTCATATCTTTTATTCACTCATAAAAATACTATGATATAGTAATACATCAAATACATAGAGGTAGAAAAAAATTTACCCGTTTGAAGGTTGAGAATATCGACGAGGCATTCCACAGCACCGGCTGCTCCCAAGATGGGACGCGAAGTAGCCACATAACAAAGGTTTATTATGCATTTTATGGCTGACGATTCATAATCTTTGGTGAGAGCCACTAGACATTGGTATCCTCGTCCATCTCCTTGTATCTAAAAATACAAAATCAATTAAGGGGAAGAACATTCTAACTATAATTCAATACACAAACATCAAAATAACATCAGTTGATAATGCTCACAATGGGCGAAACCGGTCCTGATCAAAAAAAAATAATGTGGAAATAAGTACTAAAAAAATGTGTTTTTATTATTTAAAATAAAATAGTATTTTCCATATTGTCAAGTATGGCCTGAATTGACTTGTGTTGTGATTTTATTCTGGCAGTACTTTATTTGGGTGGTTGAATTTCCACTGATCACTTGAGAATGGCTAAAGATGATTCAAGTAAAATTTGAAAGGACAGCATGGTGCACACCAAATTTACTATTTATTAAGTATTTTAAGCTATATATTTTTAATGTTAAATATAACTTAGAGGCATTTGATAAATTTGCAAGATCATACGGGGAACGAGACATTCTCGATTCGTCTTTAGATTCAACGCGTAGCACATTAAACTCTTCCGCCACGGCGGATTTTCAGTACGCAGATACAAAGGATACCTAATATCACATAGACTAAGTGGCTGAGCAAGTCACATTTCCTTTTTCTTTCTTTTTTTTCTTTTTTTTTTCTCTTCTTTTAAGCACAATAGTGCATGGTTTAACGATCGGTCCGTGCAGCTCTGTATCAGGCCAAGAGTATGAGGAGTAAAATCGATTTCTTTTATTAGTATTGCGTTATGGAAGGCCGCCGTGTCACAATGGCTGCATACACATAACGGGTGAAGGTGGGACAACCAACTATATAATGTTAAATATGTAAATTATTTAAACTTTCGGCATACTACAGTGTATGCAATTAAGTACTAAGAAATTTCTTCTCAATCATTCCTAAGAGTTTTTACATATATTTTTAGAACATATAAAACATTTTTACACTACGGAATGCACAATCCAGGAAGAGTGTAAGGCCTTAGTGGGTGGCGTTGGTTACAATGATTTGTACCATAGGAAATGAGAAAAAAATATAAACAGCTTTTAGTTCTACAAGAGTTAAAAAATATAGGAGTTTTACCTACCAATAAAACTCTTATTGTGTTTCCAGCAATGTCCAAGATCCCCTGAGATGATGCGTCTCTGTTTTCGAGCCACGCGTCCAAACCCTACGTTGGCAACACCTTTTCTTCTCCCCTCTCTTCCCTACCCCTTTACCTCTACCCCTACGCCATCCGGGTGACGCCGTTATGTATGTCATTGTCACTCAAGGTGCACCAGGTAGGGGTTACCTGGATCTTGGACATTGCTGAAAACACAATAAGAGTTTTATTGGTAGGTAAAACTCCTATATTGTGTGTACTGGCAGCAATGTCCAAGATCCCCTGAGTGAATGTTTGTTATCACCTGATGGCTCGTGGGGTAAGAGTTATGTCATCAATGTGAGATCTTAACCAGTCTTCAGCTGATGGTCCGGGTACGATCTTGTGGCCATCTAGACTGGTTGGAAAGGGTTAGTGATAAGTCCTTCGGTCGGATGTGATCACTCTTGCTAGTTATTACCTCTCGTCTATGGCTGTCCTGGAGGCCGGCTTATCGGGCCCCATAGCTGTAAAAAATAGTTCTTGGAGGTCTCCGCCTTTCTTTCGACTTCCTTCCGAAGCTTTAACCAGTTGGTGAAGCCAATATATTGGGGCTATATTTTGCGTGTCTCCTTTCCTAATGTGCCAACCCGATTGCTGATGGGTAGTTGACCCGAACGCAGGCCATAGAGTTATCTGGTCCCGTTCCTCTCTAAGCCCGCTGTCTGAATATCTGAGCAATGTCTTGAACTTCATGAACTTGTCTAACCGACGTCAGTAGTAGCAATGTTGCCGTCCTACAAGACACTTCATATAGGCTGGATGTAGGTGGAGTGGTTGCCTTCAAGTGACGGACTTCCTCCTGACATCCCATATAGAGGCTTTCGGGGTCTTTACTCTGGCTAGGGATATGGCTCGGAGGTTCCCTTTCTCACCCACTGGTTTGCAGAAGGTTGTTATGGCTGACTTGTGCACCCCTATTGTGGAGTACGCCAAGCCTTCTCGGAGGAAGAGGTGAGTTAAGTACCTGGCAACTTGTTCCGGATGGGGTGATTTGTGACCACTGATCTAAGGTTGCATCAGGTGGTCCATCTAACCCATGCCAATTGATACATGACTTGGGCACCCCAATTGTGGAGTACGCCAAGCCTCCTATAAGGTAGAGGTGAGCTAGGTACCTGGCAACTTGTTCCGGATGGGGTGATTTGCGACCACTGATCTAAGGTTGCATCAGGGTGGACTGACGCTACCCTGATGATAGCAGCCCTTTTCCTTCAGGGCTTCACTCGCGAATTAGACTCTCCCACCCGAAATCCTCCACAGATGGAGCGACAGGTCTTGCATTTTGGAGGTGGTCAGTTGGTTGACATGCCCACCCCCACTGATGCCAAGTTGGGTATCGTGTGTGGCAGCCCTGTCGCTCTCCTCTGAAGGTCTGCTCCCCAGAATGGTTTCTTCCAGTCTGGTACGACGAGGAGATATCTCCCTCCCGCCGTGTTCAGGTGGGCCAATACTTGGGGAATTATGTTCGGGTGGGTAAAGACCCACACCACTCAATGACGAACTGCCGGCCCTCGAGTAAGGCGTCCACCCCATCAGCTGAGCTGTAAGAGCTCCTTGGTCGTACCCACGGGACTCATCATTCACTTCCAGCTCGGTGAAAAACGGCGTCGATGCATATTTTTTCTGCGTTTCATAGTAACAGAGCCCGGCCCAATCTGATGTGCCACATCGCTGGATGCCGATCATCGTCGATATCCTGGCCGGGTCCGCATTGGGTACGATTGGCTCCTTCACAGTCCCAACACACACTGTCAGTTGTTGTTTATTGGAAGGGGCGGCCTCCTTCGGGAGGCGAAAGGAATCTCCTATCGACTCGAGGGGGATTCTTTCGGGCTGTGAGGTGGACGGTTGATCTTGTTTCGATTGAAACAAGAACTTACTATCTGGCTCTCCAGTCTGTCCAAACGATCACCCGCCACGCTTGGCGTCTGGCCGGTGTTCGTTTCGTCTTCCGACGCGGAGTCTTCATGCGAAGCCAACGATACATCACGCATGATTACGATATGTATATATATATATTAAATGTCACGTCTCTTTGGAAGCACTACAGTGGTTTACGCACGGATGCTAATTTAGTGGCTTTAAAAATAGTCAACACGTGTCGATGTTTACGGATTTGTTTTTGTAGCGACAATCGCGTAACACTTCAGGCGCATTCAAAAACAACGTCATCAATGACATACATAACGGCGTCACCCGGATGGCGTGTCTTGAGTAGGGAAGAGAGGGGAGATGAAAAGGTGTTGCCAACGTAGGGTTTGGACGCGTGGCTCAAAAACAGAGACGCATCATCTCAAGAGATCTTGGACATTGCTGCCAGAACACACAATATAAAATTAGTTCATTGCTTTATCGGCATCATGCCATCGTCAGAACAATGCTTAAATGGATTTTTTTCTAATGACTATTTGTTACTCAGTTTCTCAGTCTTGTTTTTCAGCAGAGCAACGAAAGAAGAATAACACTAGAACAGGACCAAAGATAAGCTTATCGTTCTCGCTGCAACCCCTTTTTAGGTGGGAAAGAGATTTTAGACATGGCTATCATTGTCTCTGTATAGAAATCCATTAATTGAAAAATAAATTCAAGCCCTCTGTAACTGCATAAAGTATCAAGACACCAATTACATAAACCATTGAATCATGAATCCGACTGATATATTTAATGTTCCTTCAATATAATTCAACTAGTTGATGTAATCGAGTGATATTTTCAGAATAGTAATGCATTGATATTGAGTAAGTTATTCCTGTATTATAGTTTTTTCTTGTTGCTAAGGAAAATTTTATTGGGGGATGTATACTTGATTCGCAAATCAGTAATATTATATAAATAAACTAATTTTAAATGATATGTATTTTTAAAATTCCTCCCATTTATCCTATGCATAATTGATCACAAATGTTGCATACATTACATTTCTTAGATATCGATGATAAAGGTGAATAAAAATCTGCTTGAGCACAGTTGGGACAATTGCAAATTTATTCATTTTGACTAGACAACAGAGACGTGCAAAAAACTTTTCCAGTTTCAAAAATTCCAGTGTATATCAAGCATACTTCATAAGGACTTTAATTCTACCATAGTTTCAGCAATTTTTTATAAATTAATTTAAAAAAATGGCAGATCATCAAGCAGGACAAAGTGATGCAGGTAAAATAAATAGTTTAAAAATTTTGAAAGATAAGAAATGTTCATAAAACCTGTTCAGCACACTGAAACGTTGACAGTGTGGTAAAAAACCCTAAGCATTTTAAGAGTCCTGCAAACAGTTCATGCCTACTTTTTTTGCAAATGGCTTTTTTGGCTTTCTTTTGTTCACCTGCGGAGGCTTTTATTAAATCAGCGCTCTCACATTCGTTGGTAAGAAGTATTGCGACTGCTCTAACGGCGCCGGAGGCCAGCATGTCTTCGCGATGATCGATCACCATCCATAATAACCTGAAAATTCGTACTAATCAATTATAAAGGAAAAATCAGCTTTATTTTAAGGCATTCATTTACAATATCTGAAAATAAGGTCTGTTTACAATGTGGTATATTTGAACTTCTGGTGCAGCTTATTTCAATAGATGTTTGTATATGAGAGCTGTCATTTATTAAGTAGCCCTACCTATCTACAATATTTTATGAAACAATGATTAAGTAAAATGGGGCAATGAAAGGATTAGGAGGTTGATTATTGGTCGTGCTATGCACCATTTATTTTAGGATTTGATATTCACGAGGGAATTTTATAAAACAGACATTTGTGAGAAGAAATTTATATTCGATTAGTTTTATAAAAGAAATTTAAGAACTTTTCAAATTTGAAAGTTTTTCTTGTTTATAATAATGAATGGTCTCATTCCGAACGGTCATATATACTTTGCATGAAATCACTACATTATTACACCCCACAAAAATGTTCATTTAAAGAGAAACAATCTTTACAATATGAATATAAAAATGTGTAGAGATGTGTTAACTGATGCATTACCTAATAGCCCTTACAGCCATCGCCAATGTCTGATGAGAAGTGGATTTGTCGCTGTTTCCTATTATTGTAAGTAACACCCCGACGGCTCCATCAGAATGCAATTGTTCAGCATTGACAGTTTCCTGGGCTAAATTGCCAACCAAACGGCACGCCCTTCCCACTATGCTATCACGACTTATACATTTAACTATTGTGACGAGAGCTGATGAGATTTTGTATTTTCCAACCTAAAAAGAAGCAAATTTATCAAGCCCTGATATCAATAACAATAATAATACACATATCTGAATTTGAGCTTCAACAGCTCAAATAATGACTGAACGAGATTATCAAGAATGACGATGTTTGAAATGTAATGTTTGACAATTTGGTTTGAAGCTCAAGAATGGATACAATTTTATTTAAAGATATTATTGTTCATAAGGCAATCCAATTTACTGGGTTAAAAAGAATACAACATATTTATTGATTGAATTGGCATTTACTTGGCAGAACTCCATTATAACAAGGTGAAAAAATAGCAATGTATTTTAGTTTTACAATTTTTCTTATATATATAGTTGATAGTTATTTCGGTTCACGCCATCGTCAGAACTATACAACATATTATAAAAAAAAATAGAAGTATATTTATGATGATTATTAAGGTGTAGGTAATTCATTCAAGGCTATTCAATTATTATCTCTATGATTTTTTTTTAAATTTTGACTACTTTCATTATTATGTGGATATTTGTGAATGTTGCATGTTTGAAGATTTGAAAACCCCATCTATTAATACGACATATTTTGAGTCATGGTCACAAAAAAGGAAAAAGGTGAACTCTATGGAAATCAGGAAATATTTGATTTGATAACAGAATGAAAATAAGATGGAAACACAAAATATCAAGTGGGTCAATAAAAATATGCAAATCTGCGGCAAACCCCTTGCACTTTTCATATAAATCAGGACCAGTTTCACTCACTAATTATATAAAAATCGGTGAAATAGTAATTAATTAATTGTTTATTTAAAAAAATCTATATTTATTGTGTATGAACTGAGAAGTTACTATGTTATGAACCACGATATGAACCTTCTGTGCTCGACTGGCTAAAGAATGGCATAAATACTAAAACAAAACAATTAATTTAAGGTGATATTTAGACTAAGGATTAAAAACGGACCGAAGTAATGTGCCCAAAAAACAGCCAGAGTAATCATGAGACACAATAACTCACCAATCTCTGTATAGATCTTACATAGCGGATGCCTTCATCCAGAATTGAATCTAAAAAAGCTCCTGACGATAACGGAATGAAAAATGATGTTATTAACATAGATGATCGATCTTTCATCGTTGCAAGATAGACACATCTGAAATGCTACTTTTATGGAACGAAGGAAATAAGTTGGATATTAAATAATGGACATTAGTGGCAAGACACCGTAGAAGTAAATATGTACGTGGGAATGGTCAACGTTACCTCCAGGCAGCTTTCTTTTTCCATGCAACAGTTTCCGAGTGTGCTTAATACTATGTCTAAGACTTTCTCGTTGGGTTTTCGAAGTAGAGCTACTAGGTTTTCCAATCCGCCACATTCCCGTAATCGACGAACTCCATCATCATTTTTTATGACACGGGTCCTAATTTGAATCAGCGTGTCTAGAACTTTTGACGCTGATGAAGACTTGAGATCGTTAAGCAGCGATTTGATTGCATTTCTATCCATATTTTTGACATAAAATAAAATAATTTTGTGTCATAAAATTGTCCAAAAGTGACAGCTTAACCGGAGTGAAGTCGTACTTTTTTGTTTTTTATTTTTTCAGTTGGTAGTTGTAACTCAGATCGAACGCTGCCTGACGGGTCAAATGAAAGTGTATTCTGTCATGGCAGGAGAGCTGAAAGTGTCAATTTTTGGGATGTAAACTTTGTATAATTTTGGTAATTTACTATAAAAGTAGTGTCGTGATTTATCGGTGAACGAATGACATGAGACGTCAGTGAAGCGATGAGTGTTTTTGGTGACTTTCAGCGAGTTTGGGTGCAGCGGTTTCCCGAAAGTGCTCTCCCAGCGGCTTGGGAGGAAGACGTCCGGGCGAATTTAGCCAAACATAAACAGAAAGTTGCGGTTTTGAGAGAGGAGTTGGAAAAGGAGGAATTCTACGTAGAATATTTAGAAAGACTACTTTCTGATGTCGAAAAGCATAAGGCGACTCCACAACCTTCCCGTACCGCACCCCCGCCCCCCGATATCGATGACAATAACACTGATAAGAAGGTAAATGATATCAGACTGTTAATCTTGTATTACTATCGTCGCTTGTATAGATATTCCTGTTCGATAATTTGAATTCACATACCCTCCTATAGAAAATTGCCATCTGCTCAAGTATACAATATATTACATTGACTTTCTTTGTGTACAATAGGGCTGGGCAAGAGTGTGTCACACCTGTCAATAATGGCAGATATATAATAATATTATCAATTTTCTTCGAGTTAAGATTACTTACCGCCGAAAAGAATGTAGGTATTAACCCTTCACCAATGAGTTAGATGTCCAAATCTATCCTACTGGCTAGCAAATTTGTAAATACAAAAAAAAAAAAAAAATATTTTTGTACTATTCATAAATAAACGCAATTTACGGAATTAAATCAGGGACTTCGTTTCCAATTTTTTTTTTGAAAAAGGGGGGGGTTTGTCAGCTTGTTATTTTTAATCCACCTGTATGTTCAAGCCAGTGCAGCTAGGGAGTAATAAATGTATCATCAAATTAAGGGGGTGAGTCCCCCCCCCCCTCACTACCCACTCCTTTGACTTTGAAATGACATGTAAATAAGTGACTGAGCTAAAACATCTAAAATCAACTCGAGTAGAAAAGATATCACTAACATACATGCCTTAAATCTTAAATATTGGTTTGAATTTTTTTATATGTATTTTGTCCTTGCTTGAACCCACAACCGACTGATATGGCTTAGATTTTATCTATAGTCCACGGAAACCGACTGAGACATTCTTAAGAACCCTCAATCAATTAATAATTGAGTTTAAGAAATAATTACGGTATATTATTAGGAGTACCCAAAAGTAATCCATTTTTTTCAAATACAACATAATTTTATTGCTATATTTTTACAGACACATAGTAATTATAAAATCTGATCGCCATTATTATCGAGGACTGTTTGCCATTCTTTCAGGCAACTTTTCCATCCCCCTTTTAAAAAAGCTGGAAGGTTTTGATGCAAAAACCAAATTTAAATGGTTTTCCCACATCTTTCACACTATTTTTTTTTTTCCCTTAGTAAATGCTCTAAGGACCTAAACAGATAATAATCAGATGACAAGAGATCTGGTGAATACGGAGGATGATTTGAAACTTTAATATTCAGTTCCAATAGATTTTTTAAATTTCTTGGATACCAGTGTCAGCTTGGGATAAGCGTCGTGCATATGTTCTGAACATCCATGTCCACTCGGGATTCAAGTGGTTAATATATTGTGATATTTGAATGAAAAAATATTTTACATTAATCAATTTAACATACATTTTTAAACCATTTCTATTGCTCTGTTGTTTTTCCGTTTTTTGTGTGTCACTGTTATAGGAAATTAATCGTTCAGTGGCTATGGAAAATTGCTCGCTTTCCTAAATACAAAAATTAACAAAAGTTCAAATTCCAAACTTCATTCTTCTATCTAAACTCTCTCTGTGGGAGAGGAGTTGTTGAGCTAACGGATAAGAACTTATCCACGTTAAAGCAACGTCTGTTGACGTACTCCGTAACCATTTCAAATGCTCTGCATTTGGAAAAGATGGAACTAAAATTATGTAACTATCAGTTTATCAATTATAAGTGTTTTTTTCAATATTATATTTTATCATAGAATATTATTGCGAAATGTAGAAATTGTTTAACATCAGTAAATTTATATTGGTTAATCTTTTTACATTAACCATATCTTATCTGTTGCAATATTTTTACGCGGTGCTTATAGTCACCCAATTTTTGTAACATACATACAAACTTACTGATAAATATAAAATTTCCTTAACCTCTTAACCAGGTAATTTAGTTTTGCGTATCTTAAAAGTGCGTATGTGCAACTGGTAATTAAATCTATAGGATTACGGATTATTTCGTCACGCACATTTAAATTAACGTCAGTTCCATAGTTAACACTTGATGAAACGTTTCATAGTTCGCCATGTGCAGAACTTTTGTCAAGAAAAGAGGGGAAAAATAAAACCCGAATATGACGAAATATCTCGTCATACCCGGTTAACATTCAAAAAGATTTTTTCTTTAATGTATTAACATTGACATTTTCAATATTATTTTGAATTGTATCCAATTACTTCAGGTCTTTTTTATTTGAGTATCGAGGAAAATTTTTACTACTGCTCAAAATATCTTAAAATGGTGTTGAGTTTTCTTCATTATTGATGTAAATAAATTCCACTCAGTCACACAAATGGCTATAAACCTATGAATATGTTAGAAAGTCCCCCCTGCCCCCGCATTTTCTAATGCCTTTGATGGGTATACTTTTGAGTAGAACTCCAATTTTGGTTATTTTGTCTTAATTAAGAAAAAGTTTTAACATTTCAGCAGCGAGACTAACATTATAACTTGCAGACATGTTCTGTGAAAAATATATGAAATTCATGCATACTATGTAAATGTAATGTACACACGTACATGTGTGCTATGTACTTACGAGTGTTTTTATATATCAAACACTTATGATAAGAATGGTATAATTAATAGCAGTATCTTGAACATAATCATTATAACACGGTGGAAAAAATAGCAATGTATTTTAGTTATACAAAATTTATAAGGTATATAGTTGACAGCTATTTGGGCTTGGACATCATCAGGAGTTTGTTTAAATTTACATTTACTTATTTACAATATATTATAAATAAGTAAATGTATGTTTAAACTATATAACTTATAAATTTTGTAGAACTAAAATACATTGCTATTTTTTCAGCTCTATCTTTGTATGATTAATAGATCTGCCTCGTTTAATGATAATGGTTTATTTATATTGTATAGCATCTTTTAATGTAGTTACATGTTTATGACATTAACTTGCCTAATGCTGAACTAAAATTTTTATGATCATGAATAATTTTTTATATTTACTATAAATAATAACCCGATTCAATTTTAGTTGGGTTTAGAGATTACAGCCGGCATATCAAATTTGACTATAAACAATAGATAAGTTATTTTATATACGGATAGGATATGACTCAAATTCAGAATCCAAAATGAACTACATATGCGTAATTAGTATTAGTATGTATTAATAAAATAAATTATATTATCAAAAAAGTGATATTAAATCGTTGCTCTGGGTAAACATGGTTCTATCTGCTATTTTTTCACAAAATCACTTGAATGCAGTTTCATTTCATATGCATTTAAAATTGGGTTTTATCTGCATTTGAATAATCTTATTTTTATTATACAAAAACAATTATTACAGATCATCAATGTTTCAACTGCTTGCACTATTGCGAAACTTTCCGTGTAAGAAATGCTAGTCCTTAAAGCAACTATCTCTTTCGTTTTTGTGAAAGAGATAGCTGATTTATTATAAATAAGTAAATGTATGATTAAACATAGCTCTGATAAGGGCTAAGCTGAAATAGCTTTCATCTGTATACCATAAAAATTTTATAGAACTAAAATATATCGCCATTTTTTCTCCATGTTATAATCTAGTTCTACCAAGTAAATGCCAATTCGATCAATAAGCATTTTACTTTATATGTCATTGATCAGTTGATAATGCTCGTGATGAGCAGAAGCAACTGGTCCTGATCATAAATATAATGAAATTGAGGAAATAGCAATAAAAATATATTTTTAATATTTTAAATACAATGATTTTTTTCAATCCGGACAATCATGTAGTGGGAGTTTAGCATCATAAAAATGTTAACTATAAAAACATCAAATTGAAAAAAATTACATTATTTTAACATAAAGTTTATTTAATATTGAAAAAATACATATTAATGTTTAAGTAACATATGCATAAATTAATTTAACATAATTTAATTCTAGTTTTGATTTTTGAAAAAACAAATTAAAATCTAATTATTACACTATGCTTACGAGTTCCATCTCTGTATGACTTATAGACCTGCCTCTTTTTGATGATGATAGTATATTTATATTATATAACAGAGTTTATTGTAGTTACACCATTATAACATTAACCTTCCTAATGCCAACCTAAAATTTTTATGATCATGAATAATTTTTTATATTTACTATAAATAATAACTCGATTCAAGTTTACATTCGATTTCTAGTTAATTTTTTGTAGCAGATTACTGCTGGCATATCAAATTTTAAATAGATAAATTATTTGATATACGGTGGAAGCCCTATTACTCAGCCACTGATTATATGGCTCAAATTCAGAATCCAAGATGATATTTATATGAGTAATTAGTATTAGTATGTTTTAGTTAAATAAATAATATTATCAAAAAAGTGATATCAAATCGCTGCCTTGGGTAAACATGGTTCTATCTGCTATTTTTTCACAAAATCATTTGAATGCAATTTCATTTTATTTGCGTTTCAAATTGGGTTATATCTGCATTTGAAAAATCTTAAAGTTGTTATTAAACAAAAACAAATATTACATTGTATCAATGTTCCATCTGCCTGTACATTTGAAACTTTCCGTTTAAGAAATGCTAGTTCCGAAAGCGGCCATCTCTTTCATTTTTGTGAAAGTCTTCTTTGTAACAAAGATTAAATATAGAAGATGAAATTTGTTTGCAAAAGTTGCATAGCATTATCCTGGATATAAATATGCTTTGCAATAAATAACAGGAATTGTTTTTTGTTAATTTTTATTAATGTATATTTGTCACTTATAAAGGAATTTTAGGTGGAACATTAGTAGAAAACTGAAGTTTGAAAACACTGTCTTTAATTATTATTTTAATTAAGGGTTCCTTGAAGAGATTATAAACTAGTGGATTTCAAAGGCTCTGGAAGGTTGAAGACCAGTGGTATAATGCAATATTGTTAATGATCTTTCCCATTGTTCTAGGATGAAGTAAACGATTCTCATAAAAGTGATACGGAAACTACCCCAACTGACGAAACATCTCAAGGAAGTATAAACATTGACGATGTGGAAGTAACGCTGAGACAAAAATCCGCTGGCTCCATAGGACACAGGAGCTCTATCAACCAATGTATCACCGAGTTATCTTCGACCTTCAGTGATGTGATCAACAGACGGTGCACCAGTGAGATACCGGCCAGGAATGAAGACAAAGATACAGGTGAGTTGAATATTTATCCATTAGACCCGCATTATCAATTTTTTTAGTACTTCTTAATGACAGTTGTATTTGCCATGATATTAGGCTTACTTAGGCTGCGGCCACCACGACACTCATATTTTTTTACAGTCCATTTACAAGGCATATAAGAGCTATCAACTATATATCTTATAAATTTTGTAGAACTAAAATACATTGCTATTTTTTCACCGTGGTGAATAATTATGGATATTTTCAATCTTCCTCTATCATCAACTCAAATTGTCAGTTTTTTGACTTATAATAGTCTAAAACTAAGGGTGCATTTTACTTTTTGATGAATGTGTTTGTTTAACACTTTTGGTCTCAGAGAGCTGGGCCCTTCTCTAAGTAGATAAATTCAACATGATGGTGGTTGAAGTTTTTTCTTTTACTAACAAAGTGCACTGATAGATAAGGGTAAAAGAATGAAATAGTTTTATACCCTGTAAATAGTCTAAAACGATGCCACATCATCCGTCCACTGTGTATCGGATGCCTCGGGAGTTTACGATAATATTTCAATATGTATGTACCTTTGGCTTTTCAGAAATCGCAGATTCACCCAAATCGAAGATCAGACCTTCGTCTCAAGGCGGCGGAGATTTCGTCACCGTTATTGAGGTGAACGGACTAAAGTTGATTGAAAAAAAGACTCTTAAAAATTGTGATGCGCCTCCCATCAACACTTCCCCTGTTGAGACATTGGCTGCTAAGAAAAAAGTGCCTCCGAGGTTAGTACTAGTTCAATTTGATCAGACCGCATTAGACCACTCTTAAAAGTTTATCTTGTTTAAACTAGAATAATTATTAATTTTGAAAAACATTTGAAACTAAAGGTGCATCTAGTTTTTTGTTAGTATGTTGAAATGTCTCAATTCAGAACTTCTTGAAATATCTTTTTGATGGTAATGTTATTTATTATTTTAGACCTGACGTTATTGTTAAGGATTTAATATAACGTTTTATGAATTAAATTAAATTTATAACATACGTTATACGAATTCAATTTAAAAATCAGAATAGGAAGAAAACTTGGTATATTAAATTAAGTTACTTGGCCCTTAGGTTAGTACTGCCGTGTTTCAAGTAAGAACTAGTTTATGTAGATCAAAAGTTTATTGTTACATTGATAGTAAGTACCAATGAATGGCCTTAGTGAATTTGTGATAGTAATAGTTTATTGTTACACGTGTATTGAATCACTACATTATGTTTGAGAATCAATAAGAAATTATAATTGTGGCATATTAGAGCTCTTCAATATTGTGCAGTGGATAATAAGACGAATACTTAACATTATTTTTTAAAGCAACTTCAAAGTGTGATATTTGTAAACCTTAACAGTATTTATCACACGTTGAAGCAATCTGGACTATTTTTCTATGATTGTAAAGTTTATGATGAGTTTGTGATGTTTGTCTAGTGAAATCTAATTTTTGTATCATTTTATTTCAGGCCTCCACCGAAAGTATTCCCAAAAAGAGTATCCTCGCTTCCGGATCCACCTTCTGATGACAGTCCTCCGCCGTCGTTAGGATCAAAGTTGCACGCGGCCGACTCTCGAGAATCGCTCGCTAGTCATTCTTCTTCACATGGCACTCCATCCATCACGGAAAGGGTATGTAAATTTTAAACAATAATGTATTTTTTTTGACTTAATAGCTGGCGCAACTCAAGTCTTATGCTCTTTACTTTTTGATTTATAATAGCGGCAGAATCTGTCAGTGATATACCTGTCCATTTACAACTACTATAACATTCACTTAAACTTCTATCATAATCAACATTGTAATGACTTGTCAGTTTTAGTCCAAGTTGGCCATTATTATAACCTATGTATGACTATGTCAAATGAAGGATGTAGATATTATTCATCACATATCTAAATACAAAATAAAGAATGAGCCGCGGCATCAAAAATTTGTAAAGAAGAAAATTTTCAGCATCGGAAGCATATATGTTTATGCCAAAGTGACATCCGTTAAAACTCACAGTCACCAAATAAATGAATAAATCTAGTTTCGAAAAGTGATCCTAAAGTCTCACCAGTGAGTCATCTATAACGAATGTGTAAAAAATAATACTGCATTGTTTTCTGTAAATTTTTAGGTTAAATCCTTTGAATCCATTAATTCTTTATCTTCGGAGTGCAAACGAGGCGGTGCCGGCACTCCCCTGTCGTTGGCAGCCGCCTCCGATTCCTTAGAAGAGGTGGAAACTACTGACAGTGTCAAGTCAGCCCCTCTCTCATTGGAAAGCATTCCTGCAGCGGTGACTGTCGAAGAGGACAAAGACGAGCCGTATTATGATAGTGTTCCTCTGGATGCTAACGACGGAGAGTATGTCTACATTCAAGCTGGTGAGTGAGAGAATGCTTCATGCTGCATATCACTGGTTATTTTAACACAATAAATGTTGCTTAATTTCGTCTGAATGTATACATTGTATTACAAAAATGTACAATTATTTTTTATTATAATCTCCTCAAACCACTTGAACGAATTGAATATTTCGTTTAACATTGCAGACCATTGACAGAATAGACTTTTTGGCCAGCATTAATCAGTTAAAGTAGACAAACTATACATATCCCATGACTGTTATGTTGATTATGGCAATTAAAGTTTGTAACAGATTTTTTTTTTTATTTTAAATATATTTTTTACCTTGACAGGTGCAGCCACGTTAAACAATGATGATGTGTCGAGCAACGCAAGTACTCTACCCCTGGCTGCGAGAGCTCCCTTGGCTCATGCAGACCCCCCTGAATCACCGGGAAACAGCTCCAATTATGTCAATATTGATTATTTCATACAGTAAGTAATGTTTTAATTGTCTATTCTTCTATATGTCTGCCATTCTATTAAAACTCCTTAAATGCTAGCTAAAATTGGTATGTGTGAGACAAGTTGTATAAATATTATATGACAAGTGGTGAATTGAACCTGTATACATTTCAACGAATTATTTTCAGTTGTAAATAGCGATTGTCAAGATTCTTATTTATTTGGGCCACATATGTGTTTTTGTTATCTTACACGGGCCACAACATAGTAAATTACACTATAATAATTTTAATAATGTACAAGGGTTTATTAAAAAGTTTGTGTGTTGGCAATTTTTTTTCAACAAATCGGGTTATAACTTGGCTGACCTCCTTGGCAATTTATAAACTTTTTATCGTTTTCACATTGTTTATTATTCAACTAATAATTTTTAATTTTCCTGTGATAAAGTTATATATAATTTGTTAGTGATCAATAGATTAACAAAAACCTCAGAGGAAAAATGATATAGTCAAGGAAGAGATGATTCTTAATAAAGTGTCAATCAGTAGGTATGCATAATTTTTCCATCTGCAAGTGCGCACATAGAGAGTGTGTTTGTGTGTAATTATGAATATTGATTTATATAATAATATCAATCTAGTATTACTATAATTATTATTTATTGTATATTTTATTTCTTCTAGACACGGAGCTGGAACTGTTGACACGCAACGCAGCGGCTCGGCTGATAGCGATGGGGAAATCGACAGCTCTAGTAACCTAGATGTGGATGCTCCGCTTTTGCTGCGAAGCATCAGTGTCGATACAGAGGCTTCTCATTCACTGGCTGGTCCAAACACTCCACTCACGCCTCGCAAGTTTCAGCAACAGGTAACATATTCCAAATCCTAATTTGTTTTCCCGATTTTTTAATGACATCCAGGGAAAGAGCTATTTGAAAGTTTTCGTGCTACAGAAATCTAATGGGAGCAAGTCTATGGTAATGTTTTTCTACAAAGTAGAACTTTGCACGTCATATATTTTACTAGTATCAAGTTTCACTATGGGTCTTATTGACTGCTTAAACACTACAACAAATTGAGCATGGCAAATTGAAGTGAGTATTTAATCCATTGGCATACCGGTATATCTGATTATATAATAGGTTTTATGGGGGAAAAATTGTGCAATCAACACTTTGTCGAGTTATTTTAATATTCTCTCAATTCCAAAGAGTTCCTGGAGTTTCAACACACATATACTGATTTTTTTATATTGAAAACCTTTTATAGTATATAGGTTTTCCATTATTACTCTCAGACTGGCATTGTAGCACTAAAATGGTCCTATACAAATATTGAAGAAATTATATTGTCGTTTTTTATTTGCGTCGTTCACCATCCAGCAGTCCTTTATGGGACCAGTGATTATGGTGCATTTCGCTATCGGATCACACTGATTTATGATAACAGTATTCAAAACATAAATAATGTCTTTGAGATACCAACCCATAATTTTAATTTCGATTTTGATAAATGTTCTTGTCATAATGGGTTATGTAAACATCTGCGTTACAAGATTGACTTTTGGGATATGCGTTGTGTTATATTAGGTGGATCATAATAAATCAGCTTTATATACACTATTCAATATATTTTGATGGGGATACAGATTTTTTGTGTTTTTATTCTTCAACTTTAATGTGCAATTATTTAAATTGTGAAAATTTTTGAGGCAGTGCAGCCCAACTTGTAGGGCGTGCACCCCCAAGGATGTGGGAAGTTATTTCCAGGGTTCCGAGAGAGCCTCCAACAAAATGGAAATTTATAACAATCTTATTTTGATAATGCTTATTATTTTACCCAAATAGGATTACTAGTTTTAGAGATATTTTATAACAACAATGGGTAGTGTGAATATTTCAGAAAATGTGATTGAACTTTTATTGCGGTCAGCGCACAGGTGTTTAAAGGTTAAACATATTTCATTTGGCATCAGAATATGCCAAATTCGATTATTAATATCTTCCTAAATTAACTCATTGATTGCTAACATTTCAACTCTTTAGATAGCTGATTGAAAAATACATCATTTCCCTGTTTGCGAATCCATTTCTGGAACGAGTTCTAGTTCACGTTTTGTTTCAAAGATGTGAAATTCGCTCACAAGTGTATTAGCCTGGAGTCTCTCTTCATCTTAATCTAACTCTGTTGGTATCTTTATGCTCCGATTAATAAGTGAAAATGGTCATATATTAAAATTCGTTAATCTACAGGAATATCTGGAGTAATGTCAAAAAGATTTGTGGACTCAGAAAAGCACCTTTATTGCATACACTATACATAATAATTTAAATTTTATGGTATACAATATTAGGATTGAGCTACCAATCCTCTGTTATTGAAATTTTATCAACAATGTGTTAACAGAATTAGTATTTTTTAAATAAACTTCGTATTCAATTATTCATGTGGTAAACAAATTGATGATAAGTAAAGTTATGGATTGTTTTTATGATTCCTTGCCATCTTTGTGTTCAACTGGTGATTAAATAGGCACGCACGCCTTACCCTCGAGGTTACACTTCTTGTCGATGCACTTTCCGTTGGCGCAGTCCCTGCGGATGCACGACCCCTCCTTGCAAGTGATGGAGCTCGCGCTCGACACGGACTGGTCGTTGTCCTCAGCCGCGAACCTCGTCTGACTCACGAATTCGGGTCCGTGCGATTCAGAGTGGTAAATGCTCGAGGATGAGTGCTGAACGTCCGGTTTGCCGTCTCCCACTGTCGGAATTTCATGAACATTAATTGGCAGGCTCGGTAGACTCAGGGGAACTGTTTGCACGGGCTCAATCGGCGGCGGGACGGGGATAGTTTGCAGCGGGATCAGCGGGATATCGGGGAGAATGGGGGCGTAAGCGGATATGGGGGGTAGACCCAGTTCTAGGACCTGGGGCACGTCATAGCAGTCTTGCACGTGCTCTGCCAAATTGACTGCGCATATGCGGGTAGTGCATCTGCCGTCCAATCCACAGGTGGTGTACGTGCACCTAGTGCCGAAGCACTCCGATTTGAGGGTTGTGTAGATATTTTTCGATAAACCATTGAAGTAGCTACCTAGTATATTGAAGAAGTTTGGCTGACGGAATTCCAGATCCTGGAGGAGCTTCTCTGCGTCCAATCGGTAGTTTATCTGAGCGGCTCCTGGAATCACAGCCATTTGGATTGTTGAATTATCAGTAATGTATTCAATGGAAAGATTAATTTATTTGAGGTATATTTGCAAACAAGATGCTTTTTATATTTTATGCATTGTACATATAAAATGAAAACACTCGATTCAACATACAAAATACATGAAGGTAAAAACATAATATTTGATAATTTGAAGGCACCCATTTAAAAATGCACAATAGTAAAGTGTTTAAACGGCACCGATTTATAATTATTATGTATGAGGCTTTAATGTTTTTTTCTATAGCAGTATAGATGATCATGTAGAAATACAAATACTTCATGAGGTGAATAAGAAATCGAATAATCACAGAATTACGATGATGGACACAATGAATGATAATTTTATGGTCGTTCTGGCAAAATACATGATGCTGATAATACTAGTTTACTAATAACAGAATCCTCATATAAATAAACAAATACTAATCTCTAATCAAAAACAACATTCATTAATTGATGATGAATTGCAATGAGTGAAACCTGCTCACTGTAAAAACAAATGTACTTTACTTTTTCAATTCCAATGCTTTTCCACCAATAATTCATGGTTTTTAATTTAAAATTGATTACAGTGATGTACCGAAAACCAACCCCAAATGAATATTCTACTAATGGAAATTAAATATAATGAAATGTATAAAAACATGCCTGCTTTTCTTTCGTAACCTCTTTCAAATTAACATCGTCAGTGCACTCAGTAGCGCTCTCTGTGGTTGCCTTATTTTCCTCTTCGATCTTTACAGCTTGCACCGTGGACATCTGCAGATGTGCAAACTGTTGGCACTCGCCTTTCATATTTGTGTCGTATATATTGCACGTTTGCTCGGTGCACTTGCCCCCTGGCATGCAATAAACCGTAGTGCATGTCTGTTCGTCGCATTTGACCGTCACCTTAGGTTCCTCCGGGTCTTTTTCCATGCGTGCTGTCTTATTGGCTTGAGGGGCCACTGCCGGCTGTTCGGTGGCACTTTCGGTGACTGTGACGGGCACCGTTGTGGGGGCCTCGACAGGCTCCTCGTCGGTTAAACCCCAGCCGACAAACGGCGATACGATCCAGTCCCAAAGCGATGATGCGAAGCCCTTATTGTCTACATCATTTACAGGGACGTCTAGAATGGGTTTTGTTAGTGATTAATGAGATTAATGAATTTGTTAACGATTAATGAAACTACTTACATTATCGATGAGAAATGATATTTTAAATATTACTAACCACTTGAAAATATGTTCATGGAATGCCAATGATTATATTAAGTAATTTATGATATCGACTGAAGGTGCTTGATGGAATTTCAATATCAAATTTGAATTGTTAAAACTTTGTACAATATCACATGGCATTCTTTCACACAGATGCAACAGAACTGACGAAAACTCAACTGTCAGTTTTTGTTGCATCCGTGTGATAGAATGGCTGAAGATGCCGAAAGGCGAAACCCGGGTCGTTAGTGACAAAACGTGTGGAATCGTACAAAATTGTAACAATTCAAATTTGATTATATTAAGGTTAAAAAATTTCAAAATTTTTAGCATACCGAATATTTTTGATATTGTTGGCTTGTGGTCTAGCGTTAAAAGGTTTCCTCCAAAAATTAAATCTGTCCAGGTTCTTATACGGATAAGTTCAATTTTCAATTAAATTTTTTTCATAATTTAAATATGAGATCTTGGACATGAGTGTTTTACATAACAATTATATTTTATAATATGTGTAGAACTAATTGCTTTGCTATTTTCACCTTTGTGCTATAAAAATAACACTTTTTATAACGGATATAGCCATGTTTAATTTTATAGTGCCAAATCAAAAATATATTCGTGTTTACCGAATTTAAATTTAATTATGTTTATAATCTGTACCACTTAGAACAAGAGTGGCATAATTCCAAGTATATCGAAAAATCCATTTTCATATGTTGTATCTTATTTTGACAAAAAGACAAATTTTGTCTTTACACTTTCATATTTTTTACATTCAAAGTGTAGTTAGTAAGTAATTCAAATTAAAAACAAAAATGAGATTCGTTTGATATGATTTTAATGATACATTGTTATGCATGAAGTGAAACCCCAGTTTTACATTTTTGAAGGGGACTGATAGGTAAGCGTTATTTGCGGGAAAGTGTAGATTCGGGGTAAGATTTTTTTGTAAATTTAAAATTATTATTTATCTAGATAATCAACCCTTTTCGGTTTGGTATTTTTTTCTGTGTCTTATAAATCGACGACAAAGTTTCATCGTGTATGTTTTCTTACGTTGCTAGTAAAGTAGCTCTTTTCGATTGTATCTTCTATTTCATGTTGCAGGAGTTGCACACATGTCTATGCTTATAAGTAATATATTTCAGCATTTTAATATTCAATTCAATTATTTTAAATCGTCGCTCATTTCATTAAATTCGTTTATAAATTGATTTTAATTTTCCATATTTCAAACGTAAATTACGGGAAATCAAAACGTAAAAGAAAGCAAAGAAATGTAAATTCGGAGCACGTTAGAACGAGGCTTTTATTATTGTATAACTTTTATAATTGAATGGATTTTGAAATTTTATTTAAAACAATCATCTTATCTTCTGTATATTCGCTATGAAAAAATATCTATATTTTTTCTCAACATTGAATTGCATCACTACTATTCTAGGGCGTATGAAAAACAGGTAATTTGATTTATTTTTGTCATGGCCAATCTGTTTCCCGAACCTAAGTAATTAGTGCAGTGGAAAATACAATGGTAATGATACGTGATAACATTAATGAGTCACTTAGAGAATCGAGATAAATGTTTGTCTCGATTAATTACCGACGCTCGGAAACTACCCGCGGACATTTTCTCTAATTGTGTTCAAGATAATTAAATCTACATTACTTGGTGGTGTTCTACGTAAATCGAAGTTGATTGCATGCATGATTGGTGGTAGTTATTATGTTGACAATTAATACGTGAATGTGTATGTACAAGCTTGTGATGATAACGATTCGGATGTGTCGATGAACGTAACACGTTGCCGGACAGAGCTCGAATTGGACTGAATACACCGGCGCGGGACGTTCCGGTTTAAGAGTCTTCAAACAAAATAATTGAAAAACGTTGTCCGATACACCTAATCCTCTTTGCGCGGTTTAAAAAAGTTCTGATTTTTTTACACTATTTTTTTTTTTGAGAGATTAAAAAAAAAAAATTTTTGATGTATTAAAAAAATGCTGATTGTCGCATAGTGAAATATTTCCAGCGGTGTGGATAATATGGAAAATTAGCAGTAAACTGGCACGTTTATTATAAATCTGCAAAATTTAATTTAAATCGATAACTAAGTAAATTTTTATTGCTTGTAAAACTTAAAAAGATATTTTTATGCATATATTATATAATAAATAAAATCGATCTATTTATGAGTTTAAGAATTTCGTATTTTGAGTTGATTTTAAGTAATGTTTAATCTACCATGTTTGTATGGGCACCTTATTTTTTTTACACTTTTCTTTGCACGTAATCGTTTGAAAGTGTCTCCGCTCATCGGTTATATTTCTAAATTCATATGTTTTTATCTATTGTCATATTTAATTGTAAATACATCTTGATTAATTGAATTAAATGTGATTGTAGTCAAAATAATTTCTGCTGCAAAAGTGAATCGCATATAAGAATGTTGTCCTCTAAGTATTTCTATTTAAATAAACTTGACACTTGTGAGCCATACAAAAAAAAAACGTATTAAAAAAAACATTTGAATTAAGAACTCACCTGAGCTTTGCGGCATAGCAGCGCAGAGGGCTATCGCCGCCATTACCGTCAACACAAGGAAAAACTTCATATTTTCCCCTTCGTTATATAAACTGATAGCGATAGATATGTAGATTGATCTGTCTCACGATGCACTCACCTCAGCACGGTTACGTTCAAGACTGACCGTAGGGGGTCCACATACAACATTTTATAACCGCGTTATCTTGAATCCCCCCCCCGTCAAACGGTCAGAGGTACTAAAGAGCGGTGCCGCATCTTTGTCTATACAACTAATTGAAATGAAATCTACATATTTGATGAAACGAATTAAAAAATATGATCATTGTTTCCCTCCGTAATGAATGCATTTGTGATACAGTTAGTCTAAAGATGTTTATAAAAGAAGCGAAACACGTTTGACATCTAGTAATATATCGAGTTATAAATTTTAATTTATATTAAAAATGAACATCGACAAAGTTACCGTCGAATCCATCAAACATATGAATGACTATAATATATATATATATCATCATCATCATCAGCCGGGGTCGATCCACTGCTGGATGAAGGCCTCCCCCTGTTTTTTTTTTCAGGGGGGTTTGGACATAGCAACACCACGCTGCCCAGGCGGGTTGGTGTTCGGTTTCTGTCTGGGTTTTCCTTCCCATAGCCAAGAGAACACGGCACTCGGTGTTCCCGAGCGGTCACCCATCCAAGCACTGTCCGCGCCCAATGTTGCTTAACTTCGGTGATCGCACGAGAGCCGGTGTTTACAACGTGGTATGGTCGTTGGCTATATATATATATATATATATATGATGAATCAAACCTGTGTACTCGTAATGGATTTGTATTAACTCTAGCATATTGATATATCGACGCAGGTCTATTAATTTTTGTAATTGTTTGTAAAACACCTTAGGTCTAAAAATTGGATACGTTATAATTTATATATATATTTTTCCTATCATTAAATAAAAGAAAGTTTATGAGACTACCAAATAAAATCTGTTCAAATTTTGTTCATTATGTTTTGTAACTCATGGCCCGCATTTCGGGAATTCTATCACGAGGATGCGATAGAACTGACACACAATAAATAGTTTGCATCGGTTATGTAAACACAGTCGATACTTAAATACTAATTTACTATAAATTATTGGTAAAATTTACACTATCGACATTTAAATTCCTTCAAGCACTCTCAGCCGATATCGTGAATTATGACATTACAACTGAACAGAACGAATTTCCAATAGAGCCGACCATCCGACTACAAGATCTGATAAAAAATCTGGGACGCATGGATTGAAAAATAAAATATTATATAAAATTTTACCTTCGCGTCTTCGCTGTCCACACAATAATATCATGTTTTCCTGTTGCCGACGGGACTCAAACTCCTCGAACCCATTCTTAGAATTTACAGTACCGTATTCACTTTAATGCACGCGATTTATGTAATGTTTAGAGCATCTGTTGTTCTTCGTTCATTCATTAGCAAAGCTATTTAAATTTTGGATGTTTCCTTGTTAGGGTGCGTTATTCTGCGATAAAGAATTTTCCGCTGTCCGTCACGTCGCATTTTGGCATTTGTTCAGATAAGACGAATTCTTTTGTTTCCGAAACCGCTCTGGCGTTTATACAGAAAATCCATTGTTGTATGTAGATATTTTGTCCATAGATTGCACATTTCAAGAAACACTGTCGCCACCGTCTCGGCTATCTCGTCAGGAACCGTCTATAGCCAAGGTTGGACAATAGGGTTTTTGTTTCGACTCGATTCTGGAATTAATCTCTGGGAATCCTGTGTGAAGCTGCATAATATCTGGACGTCTATTACGTGAAACTAAATATTTTTTTTTATCCTTTTATTCTGAAAGAGTCTGAGTACATGAAACCAATTTTGTTGAAAAAAATACAAATTTAAATGTTTGAATTTGAGTGACTTCGCAAAGCTTTGAAAGGTGTGGTAATTTTCTTTATTTGCCACCATGTCAGCGTGACCGATCGGTCCAATGGGAGGTTGGACGAACTCACGCACTTAACATATGAGTAGTTACGTATTTGAGTGATTATACATAATGTTTTGACAGATACAGCAGTGAATGTAACAGGCATACACCGAAATTTAAATAAAGCACTACCAACACAAATAGTGTAGAAGAAACAGCAATCCTACTTCTCGGCTTGAAGGAATCGAGTATCTGCTGCCCGGGTTTTGTTAGTGTCTAGCCACTTTAAACACGAGAATAAGACCGTATGAATTACAATGTATTGTGTCATAGCCTACAACAGTGCTACACAACCGTTGTGCTGCGAGTTGATGTTAGGTGTTCTGCGGTGCACTGTATCATTTTAAAAAATCACGTGGCTTTTCTTTAATATCCAACGGTGGCATCACGCATATTATTTTATGATGCAAATCTAGCAAATAAAAAAACATAACTAAAATATTTTTATCATTAAAAATATTATTTTACTTGCGATATGCTGCGAAAATAAAGTAAGAAGAAAATTTGAGTTTCCCGTAGAAGGGAAAAGGTTATGGAATAATACCCTAGATCAGTGCTCGGCAACTTGGAGCTCGCGGGTTTAATTTTGCTTCCGTAAATCTGTACCACATGACTGTGACAAATACGTATTGAACAGCTATAGATCGAAACATTTATTGTCTTTCTCGACAGTCTAGTTGTATCACTCATGGCTCGTGGCAATGCAATGCGTTTTGATCGGAATGTGTTTCAATATTTGAATGGACAATAAGTTGTAACCTTTTTTATGTTTCATTTCCATTTACAAGCGAATGCATCATGCCATTAATCCGTGGCGAAATAATTGAAAATCTGATTTATTCATTATTGCTTCAATTGCCAAATTAAATATTCTGCAGTGCAAAACCCACCGTACATTCCAAATGAAACACTGCTTCACGATTGCGAAAAAATATTTGTCGTGTTCCTAGCGAGAAGTTTGTGCCTGAATTATATAAAAAAAGGTTTCCGAACGCTGGCTTATTATAATATGCGTTGCCGTATGGTGTTTCTTTCTATAATGCGCGAAATATTACGTACGTTACTTATTTCGTCCTCAGCCCTGCGATACCTAAAAGTAATGCATGTTAGCCATAATGCATTAATCGCGACGTAATTATTATCGCTGTCATTAAGCCCGACTAATTAGTGAGGCAGACCGAATCAAAATTTTGACACGCGTTGTTTACGTGCATTATTTTTTCTCAGAAAAACAAGTGCAATCATTACAATGAATACACTTCGGCTAAATGTCCTGATCAGTGGCTCTCAACCTCTGGTCCCTGAACCGGTATCAGTTCTTAAAAATAACTCAAATATGAATACGCAAAAAATAGAGTTATCTAGCGACAATAACTATAATCAATTAATTGTTTGGATTTAAGATTATGATTTAGGCATGGTATTTCGTTAATTGTGAATTTTTTATTTTTAGTATTTTTGGGCATTATGAGATTTTGATATAGCTCGCGTTTTTATGACAACATGAAAACTCCTCATATATTTTCTTTGAGGAAGTGTTGCACAACTTTTTCACTCTTGGAGTATACCACATTTTTTTCAAATCTTTACGGTATACTAAAAAGTAAAAAATGGTGGTTTGCATAGAAATCAAAAAGTAATCCTTTCCATTTGATATATTTAAATTGTGAAAGACTATTTTGTTTCTTTGCAAATAAAAAAGGTTTCATATTACACCTAGCATTACCTCACTGCCCAGTGGTTGTGGACCATTTCTTTATGGAACATATAATGAAATATAGCTATAAGTAATATGAGTAATTTCCCCTCTTGGTTTTCCATATATGAATCTACTGATGAGTTCTATAGTAGCATATGTAACATAACTTATCAACAGCAGATTTATGCAGTAATTTGCAATTTCAATAATTTTTTATTTCTCTGTTTCAGGATGGTTCAGGCAGTAATGTTGAAGCCGAGAGACTCACGATGCACCGCTGCATAATCTCCAGTATTATAGAAAGTGAAACCGTTTACGTGGAATGCCTTTATGTTATGGAAAAGGTTTGTCATCTCTGAATCTTTATACTACATACATTTTTTGTTCATCTATTCTCAATAATCCAAAATGTTAATATATTGATTGATTGAATTGGAACACACTTGGTAGAACTCCATTATAAAACGGTGAAAAAATAGCAATGTATTTTAGTTCTACAATATTTTTTTTTTAAGATATAGCTGATAGCTACTTCAGCTCACGCTATCGTCAGAAACATGCTTAAATGGGCATTAGCTTATCTATATATAGCTGTGTAGAAAAGGTACACAATACATGGTTCTCTCCTTTTTTAACGACCTAGCTTGTTTCTTGCTGGCAATAAAACTTAAAATTGTAAATGAAACTAAAAAGGCGGCTAATTTACATATGCCACGGAAATGGTCTATTATGGAAACAAAATATACAATATCATTATCATTCCTCTTAAGCTTTCATTTATTTCAATAATTTTCATACGAAATCGTATCTTAATGTGTTTATAAATACAAAAAGAAATCGCTTAACACAACATAATATTTAGGTCCTGGCAAAATTCTTAATTCTTTTTTTTTTATTATAAAAAGATTTTGAGCCTCTATTGAATAGCAAAAATTGTCTTTGAAAGTTTCAATGTCCTCAATTGTATGACTCCTTTCTTCTGACACAGCGGGCCAATAGAATGATTAAAGATTCTTGCTTGTCTTACGTAAAGATAGTAGTAAGTAGGGATTATAAATTATTAAAAAATATTTTAATTCGTGGAAGGTTGAAAAATAATATTTTTACTAACAACTTAGCCCGTATATGAATTCAGTGAAACGTGTCTAAATGGTATCATCACAATATATCACCTATCACCACAATGTAGTAAAAATCATTTCTCTAACTTTACGCTATTTCACTTAAAGTGAAATTGCAGTTTCTTAAGGCAGTAAATATTTGGTTGCATATTTAACATGAAAAAGTATTTCAGTTATTAAGGTTTCGTGTTAAACGATTTCCACTGAATAACTGAATTTGGAATATCAGATGTGAATTGCAGGAATTAACCTGCTAAGCCACAAAAAGGATATTCCATTATTGATTGTGTAGATTATACAGATGAGGCCACGTTTGAAGACTAAAATTGCTTGTTTTGTCATTGTTAACTCTCTTATATTTTTAAGTTTCATCTATCAATACACTGCAATCAGCTGTTTTGACAGTTGAGTCATTAGCAGAGAGTATTAAATCAAATACAACTGCATAAATTGCATGCCATTAGTTGGGAAATGTGAATTCTGTGCACATTTCATTGCTTTATAATAAGTATTAATTGCACTGAACATTGTTGACTAGTGTCCTACTGTGTTGCAATTTTCTTTCTTCGTAATTCATGAATGAAAGAATTCTCTTATTTTGGTGACAAATAATTATTGGCATTTCAGGTGAGAGTGAGTGACCATAAGCAAAGTTTTGCATGCAAACAAAAACATAAACAATTATTCTGGTGTGGCAATAATATTATTGGTATGCAAAATTAAATGCCTTTCCGAAACGTCTTTCTCATGCAAATTTCTTTTTCCAAAATCACAATGCACTCATCAGAAAATCCTTTAATGAGTTGTTATTGTGAATTCTGTATTTTTCCTTGAACTATATAAGCGACAAACAGATTTTAGGTAATATGTTAATACATTGAGTATCATTCGCGTATTTTGTCCACCAGCAATTGACTACCGGTATACGTGTAATACGGCAAATGTTTTAATAAATATCCATCACCTATATGTAGCATTTGGATCTTTGCAAAAGGTATTCAGGCTTTTGAAGTATGTTTATTGTTATTACAGTTTTTCTACAATAGCTGTTTGATGTTCAGTTGCACAAACTTCTCAAAAGAGAGTGTGAATATAAGAATAGGGCTAGTGGTTAACTCATCTAAAAACGTTCTTCTTTCGGTGACAGTGACATATGAGTGTCTGGCTAATTTTAGATTTTTTTAAAAGTTCACTGGTGCTCCGATGAATGTTAAAGTGGATTTTTTTCAATTATGATTCTAGATTAAAGATAGATACAATCACATGTAAATATCGCTCATAAATGCATGGCCGGCACCATTCTCATTCTTATAGAAATACAGAAATATATAGTGTTTTTTTTTAATAATTCATAAGTTCAACAACGACGATATTGAATTTATTTTTAAAATAACGGATGATGCAATATTCTTTTTGATGCTCAGCAGGGAATGGGTTTATGATTAAATGTGAGTTTAAATTTTCAGGCTACACTACCATCTGTTAATCACAAAAAGTTTGGAGTGATTTTGGTGAAATATTGTATTATCAAAGTATTCCTTACAATGCTTGTCCACTTACCATATAGTTGTGAAAAATTAATGTTCTAGGTGGTCAGTAAATACTGTTTTACCCTTTTACAAATTGACTTGTCTGGAAGTCAGTACAAATGACGATTTTATCTCTTGTCAAATATAATTGGGTTTTAATGCTTCTTTCGTTGTTTGTCCGATAATGTTATTATTGGAATTTGAGCAATTCTTCGAATCCCTTTTGTTTCATTTAGTCATCCTCAATTAGTTCTGCTATCATTATCAAGCTATTCTCTATACTATATCTAAAGAATTAATTAAGTATCTTCGATGATGCAGAAAATTTTTCTTTTTACCGATTCTATTATAATTATGTGTGTAACGGTGCTTTAAAGTTATATGAAAATTTATTTATATGTTTATTCAGAGGCAGCACACTCAAATTGTAACTTGCTTAAGCCAATTTGCCGTACCGAAAATAATGCGATTTATTATGGCGGAATGTATTAATTTAAAAATGATTTGTCAAAAAAAAAAAACTCAAGCAATACATATTTAGCCTTCTTAAATTTCACAGAGCGGTTAATTGGCTTCAAAATTGACTATTAAGCTTTAATTCTCGGTATTTGTTTATCGAGTGCGATTCCTTATATTTAAAATTAATGAATTTTCTGCAAATTGAACATCTGGGGGTGATTCATTTATATTTTACAAGTGGTCCATTGCATTTCATAAAGAGACATTGAGAGACAAATTGACAACTATTCATGATGGACTTTTATGAATCTAAAATTTAAATTAACAAGATAGCGTAGCAAGTTAGCAGTTAGGATGGTTCTATAGAGTGGTCAAGGTTCTTGGCCTTGTTTCCTATTCCTTCACCGTTCTCACGGGCTCAAACCCTGATAGATTTGAATTTAAAGGCATTATAGTTATGTTTTAATTTTGACCCTCTTGTTGCCAAAATCCATATATCACAATTGATTCCTACTCTATGGAATCATTGGTAGTAATTGGAAATATATATGATACATTTTCAACAGTCTTTAGAGTATTGTTTTAGGAATGAGTACAGAATGTTAAAAATTATAGAATCCATTTTACTTTATTTATGTTATAAATAATTAATTTGGTAATGGATTGGTCTCAATATTTTTTTTCTGGTTAGTGTGAAATGAAAAGTGGTTTTTAAATATAATTTGTACAGTGTATACATAAAAAAATTATAACAGAACTGACTAAGGTCAGTTCTGTTGCATCCGTGTGATAGAATACCTGAAGATGCCGAAAGGCGAAACCCGAGTCATTAGTGACAAAACATGTGGAATCGTACAAAATTGTAACAATTCAAATTTAATACGGATTACCTTGACATTGGAATGTAATTTGCACCCATCAAAATTAACTCACATTTTATAAAATATTGATAGCCTTTGATCTAAGTGAATAGATATGTAACTAACTGTTCCCAATACATGGTTTCTTTTTTATTTCAGTATATGAATGCCATCAAATCAACCCTCAACTCCTCGCAACCAGTCATCACCGAAGACGAATTTCACACAATATTCTACAAGATATCGGAGCTTCATAACTTGCATAAGAGATTTCTCGAAGGGCTGCACTCCGGAGTTAAGGCTTGCGAAGAACCATTGTCTGTCGGAATTCACTTTAAAACAATGGTTAGTTATTTTCCACTTTTAAATTGACATATTAATTAATCAATCACTATTCCTGTCCCAGCTTGTTCCTTTCTATTGCAACTCTACAAAAAAAAAAAAAAGAGGTTCAGCAACTGCTTAAAAAGCTGTTCTCATAGATAATTTCCTGTTAACATACCTCCATTTGGATGTCATTTGCTTCCATATTGGGAGCAGACATTTTTTTTTATTGAGCAAAGAATTATTTCCTAATATTATTGTTTTGCGGAAAACAAAAACAGCAATAAGTTTCACTAAAAAGGAGTTGAGGTGCTTTTGAGAGGGCAGGCATTAAAATACGCTGGCACTGCAGGAGCAAAATTAATTTTTTAACACCTGAACCATGTGAAACAATAATTGTACAGAAATATAAATAAAAGAAAAAACCAGAACTCATCCATCTTTTTAAAATGATGTCTTGCATTATGGTAATAATAGTTAGAAAAAAACATTTTTATTCAGTACACCACATATGATTGTTGCATTATATATTTGTTTCAAGGTTTTTAAAATACGTGAAAATCATTGGTTGATCATTGATTTCATGAATTCAACACGTTATAATTAATATAATACAATAAAGCCAATTTTTCTCAATATGTACAATATTTTTTACAGGCTGAAAACATAAATGTGTATGGTGCATTTCTTCACAATTATGGCCGTGCCACAGATGCAGTCAGAAAGTGTTGTGCGGGGTCGGCCATGTTTGGTGAAATCTCCAGAAACATCACTTGCCGTGGGAACCCTATGAGCTTAGAAGACCTGCTGCACAAACCGGTTGCCAGAGTGCAAAAGAATGCTCTGGTTTTACATGTAAGTCACAGCTACATCCCAGTGATATACGGTTGCAAGTCTGAATGTGCATGTTAAACATTCAGGTTAATAATTTCAAAATGTATTGCTTTCTTATAATTCACGGCATCTTTCATTTACAGGATCTCTTAAAATACACTCCGCTTACTCATCCTGACCATACGATGCTGACGGACGCGCTACACATGACGCAGCATTTCTTGGACGAGTTCAATATCATACAAACTAAATCAATGTTTCCTGTGAGCATATTTTATTCATTATTATCCATTTGCATTAAGCCAACAATATATAACTCAATAATGTATTCTATTACGATTCAATTTTATAAAATTAAGCAGTAGTTGACGATCTACGAATTACAGTGAAATTGTGATAAGAAAGAAACTCAAAAAGAATCTAAGTATACGTATGTCTTGTTTTTAATATAAAGTATTGCTCGTGTTAAGATTAAAACTTACATTTCAGCATATTCCATTAAATGATTTGTCATAATTTCAGAGTGCTGACAGAGCGCAGCGAAGGCTTGTGCGGAACTCCTTCATCGTGGAATTGGCAGACGGCCACCGCAAACTGAGACATCTATTTTTATTCAATGACGTCATAGCATGCGCCAAGTACAAGGTAATTATATTAAATATATCTATTTGAATTTCAAAATTATCCAATAGAGCTTCTACAGTTTGAAATATGTATATTTATTTTACATTTTCGTTGAAATAGTTTATCGAAAATATCAGTTGGAGGAGCACATTTTAAATTTTAATACTGTTTATTTTCATTTCAGGCGTCGGGTAGAGAAAAATTTACATTTGAACTGAAATGGTACATTCCATTGCCGGAGATTATTGTTTATGATGAGCCAGCCGTGGAGCCGAAAGAAACTTCTCCGGCTAATATAGTTTCCCTGAAATCGCAGGCATGCACTGTCAGGGATCAGATTCTCCTCGAAGAAAAACATATAGATGATAAGGTATAAGGTCCTACTAATTAAGTGTCAAAGTCATCTTTCAGCTTATGGGTTAGTTATAGAAAATACTGTAAAGTTTTGATTGTTACGATATAAATATTATCAAATTTACAGAAAATTCGTATAGGAGGCGGCACACGCTTAGCGGACAAACACCGCAAAAAACTAGCAGACCTGGAAGCTCAGCTCGTGCTCGCGTCTCCAAACCTCGTCTTCCGAGTCGGATCCAAAGCTACCCAAAGAATGCAGACGTTCTTCCTTAGCTCAGACTTTGAGCGGACGCAGTGGATCGATTCTATATATGCTCTTCAGGTATTATATTTATTTTTCAATAAAACTTTCAGTATCTTGCCTAACATTTTTTCTTTATAATATTTAAGACATTTTTTAAAATTGATAATATTTCACGGTGAAAAAAATAGCAATGTATTTTAGTTCTACAAAATTATTTTTTTTAATATAGTTGATAGCTATTTCGGTTCACATCATCGTCAGAACTATGCTTGAACTAACATTTGCTTATCTATATATAGCTGTGTAGTAAAGGTACACACTACATCTTCTCTCCTGTTTTAACGACCTAGCTTGTTTCCTGTTCGCAATAAAACTAACAATTGTAAATGAAACTAAAAAGGCGGCTATATCAATAAGTTTACATATAGCACGGAAAGGGTCCATTACAGAAACAAAGAGACACCAGTCAGAGGATTCAGTAATGGTGACTGACATATATTAGTTTGTTCGTTAAGATCCCTTCGTGATAGTTGATATCTATTGATTTCCAGCTGTCCCAAAGCCGTCATCCTGCGACCCTTACTACAAAGATGCAAACACTTAGGCGCTGAGTTTGAATTTATATTATGTGATTCCCTTATAACATGATTAGCGAATTGTGCATCTGCTCATTCTCTGTATATTGTGATAATATTTTGTATGACATTACAATGAAATTATCTGTATGTTATTGTTGTAGTACAGTTAACCCCTGTTTAGTGTAACCTTAGAGAGGGTGTATTCGATATAATACATTTATCATTCCTTCTTCGCATTTTGGTTGCGTTAATGTATAAATCATCAGAAATCAAACATATTTATGCATCTTGTCTGGACAATAAGTATATCATTCAATACGGGACTTTTCAAAATCCTCATTTGATCGACCTTCTCCAGGACATATTCCCCACGTTCGACGGGAGTTACCTATACTTATTATATTACGTAGAAATTAGTTATTCATTCATTTATTAGGCATATATAAAATAATTGGTATTCATACCTCAAACTATTTATACTGTTAACAGACTACATCGTCACCTCCTGCTCCCGCCGGTGCCTCCTCATCCATGATAGAACTACAGGCGTGGGTGACAGCCTGCCGATCATACCTCAACACCGACATGGGATCGTACCTGATGAGGTCCGGCAGAGACGAGAGTCTTCTTTTAGGAGACTTACATCTGAACATCGGCGAGCTTATGCGGCCTCTGGAGGTTCCAGCAGGTTGAAAAAAATCATTTTATATTCTATTAATAATGTAGACGTACTATAGTGTAAGGTTATTCAATACTAAGGTAAGCAATGAATCTAATTCCTAACATTCAATCTCTTCTACGCTAATGCCCCAACGTATGGGACAGCAATGTGCAAGGCCTGTACGCGAGCGCCCCAGACGTTGGGACGTGAACATTCAAATGTCGGTAACAGAGGCAATCTTTTGCATATAGGACTGATTTTGGTTTTAAAATATCGCCCAATTCGTCCTGATACTACCACCTCCATAAAATTGTCAAAAGTATTAGGTTTAAATGCTTAAAATATCGATTTTTCAAACCCTTCAAATTTATTCCGATCCCACCAAATCAGTTTGAAACTGCGTGCTAAACTCGTGTCTAACTTCGAACTGAACTTTGCACCAATCTCGCGGCATTGCAATGTGATACTCCATGAGATGTGACAGTAATGGCGCTTGTTCATTTGAGTTTGATCGGTGGCTTCGTTACGTCATCTTAATGGCGATTTACGAGTTAGTTTTTTGTTAGGGATATATTTGTTAAGGTGATTGTGACAAGGACATTTCTTTGTGTTTTTTAATGTTGTGAAAAATTCCTAATGCATCTAGCTTCCATAAAAGCCAACCCAATTATTTTTTATTGCTGTATTTATAGCTCTATGTGGAAAGAGAACATTTTGAAAAATAGCAACGCGGACAGATTTTGTTTTGGTTTTTTTACTGGATGTTGGAGGGGGTTAAAACCAAACAATAATAACACTTATTATAACACTACTAATTACATATTAATTACTACTAGTGGAGTGCTACTTCCAGATGTAGCTAATTTTTTTTTTTAATATAATATTTAAATTAAAGCACTCTTTTTTTTTATGTGAAATGCTGACATTTCGATTACATGATAAATTATTATTTCAGATATGTATGTATGCGTGGAGGTAGATTCATACGGGCACTACTTCCGCAAAGCAAAGAGTAAATTGGTTTGCCATTCCTGCCAACCTAAGTGGAACGAGACGTTTGTGATAGAATTAGAAGGTTCGCAGAACGTGCGAGTCTTGCTGTATGAAGATTCAGGTGGTGTCAGGCCCCAGCTTAGAGGAAAATGTACTCTCAAAGTAAGATGTTTAATCAATTCATCAACTATTTAGACCGCACCATTTTCACTTGAGATTTTTCTGACTTTTGGAATAGTATATTAACTATTTAGTACATTATATAAATGGATAGAATATTTGCAATTTAAATTTTTATTTGCAGCTGAGTAGAAATTGGCTAGAGGACAAGCAGTGTTATAGAAACCTGACTATGGGCAGTTCAATTCTTACCATTTGGATAAGATTTGTTCCATCAGAGGTGACTCTCCGAAGAGTCCCGACAGCCAAACCCGGGGCTCTGTTCGGCGCTAAGATAATGCAGGTCTGCAAGTAAGTAAAGGACATATTTTATTTGCAATCACTACCGGAAGTTGTTCTACAATACCTGCTGGTTAGTGAGTTGTCCAACATCTCTAGTGGTTAGGTTATCACTCTTATTATGCTGTTGGATAGGCAGGAGGAAATTTATATTGCATATACATCAGCAGTTCTTAACCTTATTGTGATAGTGGTCCATTTGAGATTTAGGATAGTGGTGGGAGTACACGGGATTTCTAAAAATACTAGATTTATGATGTGCAAAAGACACTGGTAACCTTCTAGCCCAATAACTATAGAAATGAAATTTATTCATAAAATAACGTAAATGCTTACATTTTGACAATTTCAATAAATAATGTAATTGAAATAAATAAGAGTCTAACCCGTGATTATCGCACCCAAAAAGATGGAGATAATATTTAATGTAATTTGAACTTATAAATACTACTATTACAATGTATTCCAAATTTCCAGACGGCAGAAGCGTGACATTCCATTCATAGTGACGTCGTGTGTTCGAGAAGTAGAAAGGCGAGGAATGTCAGAAGTCGGTGTATATCGAGTATCCGGATCAGCTTCTGATCTCTCCAAACTGAAGAAATCCTTTGAAACAAGTATGTTATTGACTAATTTCAGCAAGCTTGTGAATTTTTTATTTCTTAAAAGTCTAAAAGTGCCAAATGATAAAAATTATTTAATATTTTTTGAAAACATTAATTCTGAAGTTCTTGACTCATATAAATGTTAATATCACTGATGTAAATATTATATCCTATATAGAAGTTATCGCCAAATTTCAGGGTACATGGACCACTAAATTTGTGATTTCAAATCCTGCATATTTTTAATTGTTGTAGTGTGAAACAAGGTAAGAGTAAATAAAATAAAACATCTGTGATATAGTTAGCTACACATATGTCTTAAGAGATTGAAATAATTTCAGCCACTTATTTTTAAATGTATATCTATTATATAAATAAATATGAAGATTGGTAAACTCGAAGTACCATAACTATCGATATAATATTTAATTTATTTTACTTTTTAGATTCGTATGAAGCTGAGCAGCTTCTGAAAGAGGTTGACATCCATTCGGTTACCGGAATACTGAAGCTGTACCTTCGGGAGCTACCCGAGGCTCTGTTCACCGATGCCTTATACCCTAAGTTCTTCCAAGCTTTCAGCGGGCAGGCGTCGGGAGAAGTGAATATGGGCGGTGCAAATGCAAATAACACCAGACAACGAGCACTGCAGCAGTGCTTCACCCTGTTGCCTGAACAGAATAAGATATGCATCGATTTTCTGCTGAATCATTTCATAAGGTATACATGCTGCACGAACGACAAATCTTTGTACTGTTTTGCCAGTAGCCTGGTGGTCTAGATGAAGATGTCTTGTGGCTGCATCTGCATAAATTAATTTGGAAAAAAACACATTTTTTTAGATATCAATATTTACTATAAAGCTGTTGGTGGCAGCAGCAGAATCCTTTGGTGGCCGCACATGATAGCTGATTATTTGTACTGACATGTTTTTGATTTGATCTGCAAATATTAAGTAATATGAATAAAGATAAAAAATTCAAGCTTCCAGATTTTTTTTTGAAATTTCAGAAATGAATGAGACCCATCTAATTAATTGCTAGGGTTGCTGATTGCTCTTTCCATTAAATCAGTGCTACTCAAATATTTTGGTCTGTGACCAAAAGACATTTAATTATATAAACAGCTTAGTGAGAGTGACTAGCTTTCTATTAGTTCTTTCTAGCTTCACTTCTGTTTGATCTGTTAAATGAAAATTGAGCAAAGTACTACGATAAGATAAAAGATGTTAAGATTCCCATTAGAAATCCATACTAAATCGTGTGTGGTCATTATATCTCCCTTAAACTCATATAATTTTCTATCCCCGCAGGGTTAATCAACTCGAAGTTGACAACAAAATGTCACTGCACAATTTGGCTACAGTTTTTGGGCCCACTCTGTTGAGGCCGTCGACCAGGTTGGACCAAGGCAAGCAGAGAGATCCCCTGGCGGCGGGCACGGTTGACGTGATGGCGCAGGCAGGAATCCTCTACTGCCTTCTGCAGCAGCGACAGCTCACCTCTCGGATCACATCCGCCGCAAAAGACGCCAGCTGATTTCAACCTAACATGCCAATCGTTTGGAACCCGTAAACTTTTATTCCATTCGATAAGCTGTTCCAGTATTTTTTCTTAAACTGTGGCAACGGTAGTCGTGAACAAAAGTTGGCAATACATAATACCTACACATATTTATTGTCGTCTTCAACATGTGTTTGTTGGTTATTATTATCGTTACATACATGGACTGTACCCACACTCGTCCAATCACTGTTGTTTCAGTGTTGAGATAACTGGTGACAAAGTTATAATGATATCATGATGATGTATCAGATAAATCATTTGAAGACTTCACTGTTGTTGAAAAATCTTCGTTTGTTTCCTCGATCATCTCACTTATGTCGGCTTAGTGTGGAATAGACAAACATGGCACTGAGGACTAAATAATTTTATATTATTGCAAGAAATGACTATTGATGGCAGTGTTTTTTTATCTCTACAAGATTTCGGTCTCTCAAAACTCTAACGGCCGCTCTAGATTTTACCTATAACCTGTTACAGGAGGTTCTCATTATTAGAGGGTAATTGGTATTGAACAAATATCTATCTATGTTTATCTATGAATAAATATAGCAGTGAGGCGTGATCGCTATGATAATTTAAAGTGATCAATGCCCTATTGCGCACTTTTTTTTTTATTATTTTGTATCCTAATATATGGCAATGAATAGTGCAACACTGCTTGTTATGTGATTGAACAATTCCAGCTTTTTGCAGTTTGTGTCATAGTCAATTACTAAACTTTAATCTACACATGTGTATTACTCGCACGTTGCCCGCTTTTGTAAGTGCATTCATATTGCCGACTGGTATCATTTATTCGTACGAGTACAAAGTGAGTGTATTATCTGTTAAGCTTCGCCTTACAGTTGAAGCTTTGTTATTCTTATTAGAGGTGTACCGCACACTTAGAAGACTGATGATATGACTCAGACCGATGTGAAAAACTTACTATGGGGCACTTCTTTTGGACACTGCTTGATGAAATATTCCCCAAAGCAAGCCTTTCTGGCTTTTTTCTTGCCTTAGTGCATCTTGTCGGTCTTCTTAGAGCGGTGCGACCGTAGCGTAAAGTTTTGATGATAAATGATATACCCAGCAAATCACGACAAACTTAAAACGGAAAAGAAGTGCATCCATTGTGGAAGTATTTCGAATGCCGTTATATACAATGGTAATAGGGACTAATAAAAACGAATAATAATTTTTATATTATGACTCTCAGAGAAATGTAACTCTTTAGCAGTGATATGTAGAATCAAATCGATGTAAGGTCACAAAGGATGTTGGGCGACTGAACGTCAACTGTACATTCTTTAAAATTTGTAAATGTCTTTTTACGCTGCTACCCTTTTACCTGAAGTTTGCTCCGAATAAATATTAATATCTCACCACCGCAAAAAAATATCATTCCTGTGATTCGGCGTCACTGTAATAGTCAATTTTATCCCATAAACTATTACTGGACATGGGGAAAAACTGTTCTGTTATTTTTTTTACTTGTTATACTATAATAGATTACACTGAATAATTAAATATTAAAACTAGCATTTTTTAGCTGTGACAGTTTCCTTGCGTGTGTGGAATATTTGCATATTGTGGGGTATAAAAACTTAAATGATAATATCGGGAAAATATAAAAGTGGCTGAAAATAAAATAGTAAATATTTAGTTGCCCTATAATGATAAGATACAGTTGAATTTATTTCTGTGTCACGTCATCAATTCTATAGTAGTTCTGGAGATGGTGTGATCTCTCACCACGTGACAGCCATCAACCAATCATACAATTCATGTCAAACTAAACTATATCCATTATAACCTAATTATAATGGAGTTATGCCAAGCAAATGTCAATTCGATTGGTATAAAATGGAATTATAACGAACTAATATTAATTAAATGTTCTTTTGACTAATTGTAGCACAAGCTGAAAGCACGGTTACCTCATTTACTTTATTAGGTTGTTTTGTAATCGACGCCTAACTCCTTTAAAATTGCACTTTCTCGATATGGTTCACTATTGTCTGTCTTCGACGATGCCCTAAAAATTTACTTGAGAGATTTTCAATAACTAACAACTGTCAAAAGACCTTAATGCAGTAAAATTACATATTTTTATTGTAAATCGACTGAGAATAACTAAAGTTTATGAAAGGTCCTCGGACGACAAGCTTTTTGGACAATTTTAATACTTATGGCATTTTTTGTTTGCCAAACGGTATTTCTCACAGATTTGAGCGATCATATGTTATAAAGTTTTTATTGGCTGCGTGATGTCACAACGATTCTGCAGCTGAACTTGCGGAAAGCTAATTTATTGATGTATAATATTACATTTAATTAGCAACTATTTAGAAGTTATGTGAACGTAAAGTACAAGGGATATGTGGTGCCACTAGATTTTTCTAGTTCCCTTTGTTTTATGGTGTTTTAAACATAGGAAATATGATACATATTAATTAAGTGGAGAGGTTACAATGAAATCTGTTCCGAGAGGCTGAACGAAGATTACGTTACGTGTTACTATCAATATAAAGACTTCAGCTAAATCCAATGATTAGGTGATATTTCTGATTCGAGAATGGCAGCAAGGAGTCTTCTGCATAATTAACAGACCGTCGAGCAACCTATTCCATCTTTATTATCGGCATCATGAAAACATTTAATGTTAAATAGTAATCCAATATTGTGACATTTATCCAATGGATTTATTTTATAAAACACAAATATTGCATACTTAAATGAGAATTTGGCTAAGGCAATTTTTACCAATAAATATGTAGCGAAAACAAATATATCGGCGGCCTCTTGTTGCTTCCAAAGAAGTGTTGCCAGTGTGAAATGTAATATCAATTTTTATTCACTGACATTTCTGCCTATTCTATAAAAATTATCGCATCATTTCAATAAATGAATCAATACAAAATAAATACGTTTGCAATTTTTTGTGAACCGTGTATTAAATTTTTGGGAACAACAAAGGGCCACTCTGTAGATATCTTTTTGGCCATCGTATTTCGTAGTGTTTCGAATTTAAAAGTAGATCTGTGTTCATTGTCTTTACGACTCGCGCATAAATTGACACATCAATGTTGGTAGTTTTCATTAAAATTTGTACGAATTTTTAACTTACGCTAGCACGTATTCTTAAGATACATACTTCCATAATACGATACAATTAGTTGTACAGGCTCGCAGCAGATTATATCAAATATATTTTTTAAAGGTATTTGAATTTTTTCTACTTTTGTAATTTACGAACAAACAATCATTATCATAATATTACACAATGTTGTAGCAAATAAACACGCGCAAATTTTTAGGTTATAATGAAGGAAACAAATTAGCATATAGGTTTAACTGTTAAATATAATGTATTTTATTACATACATTTTTCACTATGGTTGATCACAATATAAAATAAAATAATAGGGAAAGTGTTAATTCCCTGCTGCACACTTTGATGTATAATTTTTCAGTATATACATTGACCAAACGATTCTTGTTGTGTTATTAAACAGTCTGCATTAAAGAAAATTAAGGTACCTACACATGGGATCGTCATTTAAATACTTTATCGTTATCACAACTAGATTTCTTGATTTACGTATGCAACTGTTGCATTTTCAATTTCTCAATCATTACTTAGGTATTTTTTTTTCCAGTGTGTCTGACACTGTATCAAAGTGTCAATTAGCGAAACTGATTTTAGTACTTTGTGGTATTTGTCATCAAATATTTTACAGTTATTATATCACACTATTTGACAATTTTTCGCTATATAATGTCAGAAAAAACTAGCTTGTTAAATCTACGTAAAACATTTTTATATTTCACATCCCCTTGCACGATAGTGAAGAGTAGCTCTTGGATTCCCTAGCCTCAGTATAATTCTCAGTGATAGTTAGTAGCATCCAATTAATGTAAAAAACTTGCTGAAACATAGGTTGTTATAACATGATTTATTTATTGATTAATTCGATGATTATTGAGGCATCGAATTATAAAGTCATGCAGTTTCACTTTTTCGCTTTTAATTTACCAGATAAAATGATCGTTAATTCCGAATCATGCTACAATTTAACTGTTTAAATATGTATGAAATTTATATATGGTTTGTAGTAATTATATTAGTGTACAAAAATCATTGCGCTTCTTGACAGCTGAAATTCTGAATTCCTAGCACAATGTTAGCGGACACTTTGATTAATTTAGGTAATTGATGTCTAGTTTTGCAAAAACGTGTTAACAACTCTGCTTATCCGACTTGCCTTAAATATAATTCCCGCCTAACTGGCTAACAAAACATTACTGTACAGTGAATTCTACATATACCGCCTTTCATAGAACCGATAGAAATATAGGTGTCACACATTACATAGTCAAGTTTATATGTTACATATAAGGTATTTATTTTGTAGTTTGTCTATACTCAATAAAAACCGTCACAATTAACACAGTGCAGTCATCTATATGTTTGACACGAAGTATAAAATGAACAAAATGAAATGCTACTGGTGATCAAGTTATTGAATTAAGGAAATTTGAAATTCACATGGTATTTATTGTTCATGGGAAAACAATATAAATGTAAATGGTAAAACAGTCAAACAAAATAAAAATTCAGTCAGGTCCACGAAGATAGTGAATGAGTTTCCACTGTACAATGAAATAAATTATAAACAAAATAGGACTTCTAAATATTCTATTTTGGACATGTTTAGTACATAATTAAGGGCATTAATTTTGTTAATAATAGGAAACGGAACGCTGATGTTTTTGTCTTATGTTATATTGAACAAAGCAGGAATTCAAAACTCTTTGAGATATGTATAGATAGATCACGGAAATGAGGTTAAAGACACCGTAGCATTGTTGATTGTCGATTTAGTAATAATATAATCGTAAGCATTATTATTTAATTGAGTACTTCTAAAGAAGATAAGTATTTTCTTTGCTTAGAGTTTTTATGTCAAGTGATAGTAAGAAATTATTTTTGTTTGTTTTATAGACATATGCAGCTTTTATTTTAAATTACTAACGAACGTTGAGATTAATGTCTTCGTGACAATTGAAATGAAAGGTTTCAAACCGTTATATTGCATCGTTGAAAATTTGCTGCTTAATATTACAATGTGTGTGAATGAATACTTTTTTTGCCTTAGTACTCTTTAAGCCATCGATTGTAAAACTTAGTTAATGTAAGATGCCCCTCGTAGCATTTTTCGCTTTTATTTAATTACCATGCTGCCGCATTGATCTTTTTCTCTTGAATTTAACAAAATAATATTGTTACCTTATTTTATAATTTTATGATGAATTGTCAGTTAGAACACATATGGAAATTAATAGTGACATACTAACTAATAACAAATGGATTTTCTTTAAATATAATAGATGAGTAAATAACATTATGCTCTCAACAAACAGCAATATTAACCGACCAATTTTAATGACATGTTGCCATTTGTTATATGTGAGATTTGAAAACATTGTGCAGGACTTTTTATTTCCATAAACTGTCCTTTGTTAAAAGTATTAATATAAGTGCAGTTGATGCACAATTATAAGCCAATTTTTTTATAAAGTTAATTTAAATTCATAAAAAATAATGTTTGTTGAATTTTTAAAATGAGTTCACTCGTAAGTCCAAATGAGGCATGTGTTTTAAATATAGGTATAATAGAAATCTGATGGATAATTATTACTTTACACAGTCTAATAATATTTTTGATAAACACCCATATAAATAATCTAAGAAACCTCAACGATTATTTCCCACTTGTTTCGTAACTTCTATTGCTGTCGTTCACGGCTCCAATCCCTAATTGGGTAATCAAACAATCGCATATTTACAGTGAAGGCATGGATTCTTATATGTTAAAACATTGCCTTACATTTTCGCCATTTTCATTTTATTGATACATCAGTATAAAATGATGGAGGTCACAATCGTTTCTCATTTTGTAACTACTGTTGAAATAACCCCCTGTGGGTTCATATCCTTCATATCAGATGCTATGTCATACTTGCTTTATAGTTTTTTTTTTATTCTCTTACTGCCAGATAACGATTTTACTATTGTTTTCATTGTCTTAATTTCAATTTGTAAGCTTGGTGACTTGCGATATTTTGTTATTTTAATAAAATTCATTATATTTTGAATGTCTGCAATTCTGTATTGTTATATTATCGAATTATTATCCTTTTATCAAGAAAATGAACAAATCTATTCAATTGACTTATGCCTAGAGTCCCAAAATTTTTTTTTTGTAAAATAAAATAACTATTGGTGTTATATTATTGACTTATTTACCACCAGTAAACTACACGGTTCTAAGTATCAATTTTGGTAGAAACAAACATAACTATGTGGGCGGTATCATTGATAGTATTTGGAAGACTACCTCACCAAAATTTTTTCTTTGACAAAAATTGATACATAGAACTTTGCTGCGCTCGGGTCACAGCTTGTATCATTCGACCTCTGCCTCTGATCGATTGTTGGTGGGAAAACAAGTGACATAGGGTTTAATTGCTATCTGATTATCCGGTAGTAATTTTTTTCTCACTGCCTAGATTTGACAAAGAAGTGTTGGAGTGATCAAGCCAGTGATTCATAATGATACTCATTTAAAATATTAGTTGATTTTTATTTATTTGTTTACAAACGATCCATTTCTTTTTTGGAATATTGTCACTATTTTCCCATATGAAAAAGAGCATTTATTGTGTTTTTTGTAAAGAAATAGTTTATTCAAATGATTTTGTTTTTTGACTATTGTTTAAACCTGTGTTGTAAATTTTTGTACTATTGTAGTATTAGCAAATGGTGGTTGGGTTGTATCTTGTGTCTACATATTGCATTTACGTTGTGTTTTTTTTTTTTTTTGTAAATATTCTTTTCACCGAGAATGCAGTTGTTTATTGACATTGAACGTACTTATATAACTTTGTATATTATCTTTATGCAGTATTAAAATATTAATTTATAACCCATCTTTTATTCTTCATTTTGTTCATTAGAAATTTGCATTCCATATTTTTATGATTGTCACGATATGTGTATCGCCAAAATCATTTAAAATTTCAATTGTTTTCAGGAAATACATTCTTTACGTATCATTTTTTTTTCTAAAGTTTATCTCAAATAATTAGAACTTGATGAATATTATTTATTTTGCACTTTGGCAATTGTTCTAATATGATGTCTTCATCGTAGAATGTAAATCAGCTGACCACAATTTTATATGTGATTTTTAGTGAATTTTTTTTAAGAAACCTATTAACACACAGGAGCCCGGGTGTACTTCTAGTATTTTCAAGTGAATATTTAGTCTTGTCTCCTACATACTGTGTTTATCTGAAAATAAGTCTTGGTTTGTATTAATTATGCACCTGAATACCGCACTAAAGTTTGTATTCAAGCGGGAAAAACTCCATAATTAAAAATTGACAAAATCAAATTTCATATTTCAAAAGAAATAGGTTTTACATAGTAGAAACTCGTTCTCTTAGCAATTAATGTTTTTTAATTAATTGACAATAAACTATATTATTATTATTCTGTATTGTAAATTAAATAAATTATTTATTATGGCCTATGAGACAAGTGTCAAAAAATAGTTTAGCTCACACATTATTCCTAGACTGACTGTCTGAATGAATCTGTGTGTGCAGATTTCACAGATATTCAAACAGAAGTCGAATATGGCTCATTTTTTGCCACAAAAAATAGATATTGCAGAAGTATTATGCTATTCCGGTCAATTAATTGCATTGAAAGCATGTAGCTGCTTGAGTATTGTTATACATTTCTAGTATGTTTTTTCTTTTTTTAATTAGGTCTTGTTTTTGGGGGAGAGCTCAAATTAAAGCTGTTTCAAAATCATGGTATGCTTATTTTCAGAGAAACACCGTAGATATTTTAATAGGGATACGATATCTTACTATAAACCATGAAAAAACTGTGGTAATCTTACACTGCTACAAAATTTTGTTTGTTACGTTTAGTTTAATTTTTTTTAGATTCTTGATCATTTTTTAGATCTCTTTTTCATATAATTAAATGCATCGAAAAAGCTCATCTAAAAGCTTAAAAAATTTAAATACTTACCACAATTAAATGAATGTAAGAAATATGATTTCTATGAAAAATGCCTCGGCCTCCTGAGTGTTAATATTTATGTTACTCTTTTTGTATTAGAATCGAATAATTGTGTGAAAATAAAAACAACTTTATTAGGATTTTAAAATTGTATTACGGAGTACATAAGAAAAATAATCTTTAAAGTTGGATTTACACTATAATACCATATCATATAGTGACTACAAAATTTTTGAAGAATTAATTTTCATGCATTTATTCATTGTTTTTTTTTTATAAAATTATAAATATTGGCATATCTGCTATATATGTATGTATAAGCTTCGAATTTTGCCCAAAACCCACTCGCCTTAAACAGCTCTTACCTTTCTCTGCTGTAATCTTATTATATGGGATAAATTTTTCTTTTGTAATTTTGATTTCTTTCTAGATCAGTGGTTGGCAACTTGCGGCTCTTGAACACAAGAGCATTTGTGGAACATAAGCTTTTTTATATTTCGTAACTACTTCACATCAAAGTAAAACAGTTGAGCTGCTTTACGGTATAGTGGTGGAAGTCACTTTTTTGAAATTTTACACATTTAAAAATATTTTAAAAGTCATTATGTCATAGTTCTATTTACAAATGGCATCACAAGTTACAAATGAAATATAAAAAGTTTTTTATTGTCAGCACAGTTGTGTTTCACTTGTCTAAAGACGTTCCAATGTACACATTTTTTCGGCTCATTTAAATTATTAACAAATTATGTTTTCAAACCTCAACACCAGCAAATGTAACGAAATTACCATGTGACTTACACCATTGTGACTGTTTAGCTGGATCTTATTGCTTAACTTGCATGAGCAACCAAAGAACTTACTCTTAGAGCGTCGAATAAGTGCTTTGGTCACTCATGACTTACGGCAATGCATGAATTTACTCCACTTTCTCCCTATCCTAGATTTTTAAAAAAAAGTAAATCTTAAGCCAAGTTTGTCACAAACTGCATTTACAGTACTAGCTGGCCGCTGGTCTAGAAATTTACAGCAACAAAATAAAAATATTTCTCAATATTGCATACTTACATTACATTACATAATAATACATATTTTGACTGAACATTCATATCACTATATTTAAACAGCAGTGAAATTTGTTTTGTCTTATGACTTTGAGAGTCAAAAATTTTAATTGTGACTGATTTCGAATGCTGTAAACTTTTGTCACTGTGCTATATTATATTATCAACAAAAAAAAAAATATAAATACGTGGGTTTATTGGAAAAAAATTGACCCGAGCTAAATGACCTGAAAAGTAAAAATATTGTTTTTCAAAAATCTACATAACGTAAATTTTTGGTTAAAATATATTATTTGTAGATTTTATATTTAACAAATTCCGACAAACGGTCAATTCTTGAATTCACACCATTTAAAATGTTTTGACTGATTTTTTATACTGACCGAATTTCCTTGTTTACGTCCTTAACTTGCTTCTAAATTATTATTTATTTTGTCACAGAAAGTTTAAATATTTTTCCACAGTTATTTGAAATTTATTGGTATGTTTAAAAATATACATATCTCCAGAGCCTTGTGAAATCAAGAAAAATCTCATACAACAGTCATCCGGAAATATTTAGAAATCAATTGTTTCTGTGATAAATTTCGTTTTTTGTTGGCCTCATGTTTTTTCAAAAATTATATGGAATTTCATTTCGTTTATAATTATAAAGATTATATTGTTTTACTTTTTTTTATATTGTTTATTTTATTATTCAAAGCTCAACTCCGTGTTTATATGGTTTTGATTCACTCTACTAATGGTGTGCTTTCAGTTAAATTTTAAACCTCTAGGGTATGGCACGGATACATTTTGTTTTTGTACTAACGGTGGCTCATGATTTTTTAATAATGGCAAGCGTATAATATTATCAGTCTATATCAGGGTTTCTCAAAATATTCGCTGAAAAAATTTAAATAGTGAATATGTTTTTGATGAAAACTTAAAATGATTTTATATGCTTCTTCGGATGCTTTATGTGGATTAGCTACCCATCAAAACAACTAAAAGTTTCAAGATTTGCAAAGTGTCCCATTGAATAGAGATTCAGTAAACCCTGGAATATGTAAATGTAAATATAGTAGCGTGTGTCGGAAACGAAAATCGCATCATTATTCCTGTGACACTCCATCATAAATTTGGAAACACTTACACATTTGTAATTGTCGACTAAAGTTTCATGTATATAAAGGGTAAGAGCTTTCTTCTATGTGTTGCTATTTTACTCTGCTTTCTTTTTTGTAACATATTTTAAAACCAAAGACATGAAATATTTCTTATATTATTTTATTAATAGTCAACAATTGTATGGAATAATTTATACATGATAAGATTAAACACATTCGAGAAAATATCACAATCAGAGTAAATTTATGCCGCAATAACATGATTCAATATATACGTGGAAAACCAACCAAGACATTAAAGAATAGCTTGTTGCACTTCCACTTTTTGGTGGATTGAAATTAAATCATTGATAAAGTGGTAGAAACTAGTTTTTACTAGATTCTATAGCTTAATGTTTTGTGGATTATTTGTGATACATCTGTGCGAAAAATATGACGAGATAAACATAATACTATCATATGAAGCGCTTAGTTTCAAAAACCCCTGACTATTTTCTGTAGTTTATAATTATGTGGCAAAAAGTGTTGTGTGAATTTTGAGATCCAAAAGTAATTTATTAGAGGGGTTCGAAAATGAACCTTAACTTTTGATCAGAAATATTGACAAGCTTTTGCCTTTACATAAAGACCGAAAATATCTCTTTATATGTATTTATATCTCAAAATTATTTGAAAATCATTTTAGGGGTTTTTGAAACTAGTAGCCTGTTTATTTGAAGTTGGATTGAAAGAATTGAATCAAACATTATGGAAGTTGTTTCAGCTTCTCTTAGAATAACTTTTTTATTGATCTTAACGTAAATTGAACTTTTTTTCTTCCTGATCGATATTTTCTGTTTAGTGTGTGTGTTATATATTTTGATGTAAAACAGGTACAGAAAAATCATAAATGCAATACATAATACTTTACCCGAACACATCAGACAAGTCTTGTTTTATCTTGAATACAGCATATGATTCGAGAAACACTTCTTTTTCACTACATTTAATGTGAAATATTAAAAAAAAAAAAAACTATATATTGTTAAAAAATTAATGTCGAATTCTGATCTATATAGTATTTCATAGTATATGTGACATTAATTTGTAAAGAAAGTAAATTCAATGAGGATTTCAACATTATATGATTTCACGATTTATAGCTGTGGAGATATGAATATTTTAACATGTGTGCTTCATTGGTGAAAGCGGATGTTTCATTTGAGATTTATTAAATCAGTTTTAAATGCATTTAAAACATCTTAAATTTAAATTTTATATTGCTAAATATCGCTGTCAAAGTGGCATAGCAAGATAAATATTGTTACTGAATGTAAATTGATTGTATAATATGTGGATAAAACAATTGATGGCATTGCAATTGTAATACAAAACATAAGTACAATAATGAGGATTTCATAATTTCATAAACGTTATTTAATAGAAAAATTAACAATTAACAAATAACATAAAATTTCTTTTTGAATAAATTATATTCATACAATAATGATGTTATTCTTAGAACACATCTAATACAATCACTAGCTTTGAATATCGTGAAAGAATTTGTAAAAGAGAAGTATTGGAAACTAAATTTCAAAATGACATATCTGCCTTCCCAATTTGAATTCAATAAATAAAAGTGCATGCGTCATTGAGTAATCGGCAGAAAATGAGTATTATTTTTATCATTTAATTAGACCTAAAGTAAAAACATTACTACACACATTTGGCAATAAGTACACAATTGAAATATTGTATTTAACATTAACCTGCTAAATGCCACTGTCTTCAAACCAAAATGTATGTAATATGTTAACTGCGCTCTGTTCTGCATGTCTTTATTGAGAAGTTTCAAATCACCAATAAGCTAATATCGATCTCAAGAATTTCTGTCACTTTACATTAACTATTGTTCTTATTTATTTTTTCTCTTTGATTGAATTGGCATTGATAGAACTCAATTATAACACAGTGAAAAACCAGGAATGTATTTTAGTTTTACAAATTTTGTAAGGTATAAGATCGCTATTTCGGCTTACACCCTCATCAGAACTATATTTAAATGTACATTTACTTATCTATATATAACGGTGTAAGAAAAGTACATAATACATCTTCTCTTCTGTTCTAACATCTTAGTTTTATATTGTGATAATAAATTCTTAAATGTGGCAAATTGATTTTATGTATTTCTCGAAGTGAAAGTTAATCTGTTTTTTTTTTTTTATTTTTTATTGAGTGGGAATAAACGTAAACAAATATTGTACTAAGTGTATTCATTCATTACAAAAATTTTATATGATTAATATACGATTAAATATTTTATCTATCGGCCAATTTTTATTTCCAAACAAGAAATTTTGTTACAGCTGTACTGGAATTAGTGATGGAAAAAATTTACTCTTGTCCATAATGCGATTTCGGAATTACGCATTTTTGATATGGCCATTAACATCTTGTTGGCTGACACTGCTGCGTATAATTATTTCAATCTACCAACATAATATTGCCAATTATTAAAATATGCTCAAAAGTATTTTTAAAAATTCTCAGAAAAACAACACCATAGACTGATAATAATTATTTAAATTTTGTATGTATGTAATTACCATAATTAGTGTTAAGAAGTGTTTAGTAGTTATGATTGTGTTACATGAAAATCTTGCAACATTTAACGTCGCTTGAGTTGCAAAACATCCTTTATTAAAAAAAATTTTTTTCTGTCAATGTGTAGTGTCGATGCGTCTGATGTTTGAGGGGCCAACATTTTAAATGCGCTCAAGTTAATTTTTATTTGGTCTCGCAGATAAAAGAGATACAATGAATTGATTAATATATCAGATAAGATTTGCTATTCCCAATAAAGTGCTTCTAAACCATTTATATATAAATAATGTAGGTTTAATAATAAATGTTTCATAATATAATCTAATCAAACTATGTTTCAAATTGTATAAATAAAAATATTATAAAAATACCTGTTGTTTAATTACTATTTATTTACATAAGTAATGAGACTAATTTAAATGGCCGCCTCCGGTTTATGTCAATTCAAAGGTAATGTAATAAAACACTTGGAATGGTACCCATTTTTAATGAAGCTATCTCGTTGAATGAACTGATGTCGTTTCTTTGATTTCAATTTAAAGTAGAAATAAAATAGTTATATTTTGTGATGATATAATACTTCAATCACTTCTAAACAATCAAGTCAGTTTATTGTCAATGGAAAAGAATTATATTTATCAAAAATAAACACAATTTTATGATATTGCCAATACCGCAATTTTATCAATCTAATAAAATTGCTCGCGAAATCGAGACATGAAATTTGCATGCTCAATTTCTGCACAAACGCGAAAAAACAGACGATTAATTCCAGCACTATAATAATTGCAAGACAAAACAACAATGTGCCTCTATACTGTATTAGTGTCAAGAAGGAATTTGTGTAATACAGAGAAAAAAGTTGTTATTGTGTGCTCCGTAGCATTGTCCAAAATCCAAAATGAATAATGAAAATTTATCAGTGTCATTCACAGTATCAGTTAAGATATACTTATAATAAAATATATGTATATGGAAGTATAAGTTTTATTAACATTATTAGTCTAGCAATATTCCTTTTTCGAAATTTTAGGCTGTAGAAACTATTTTGAAAAAATTTAGGTTATTTTATATAACTTGTTAAAAAACATTGAAACTTGTTGAAATGAAGTATTTTTTTTTTTGTAAAACATTTCAAATATAGTTCGAAGTAAATAATATTAGATCAATAATTAAAATGTTAGACGTTTGAGACATCCTCTCCTGGTTTTGAGAAAATGACATTTACTGGCTACAATTGTAAAAAATCATACTTGATTGAAGCATTTTACATAACATCAATATTAATAACAAAAACGCTTAAATAAGAAAAAAATGAATTCCAATTAGCTTGGAATTTATTATTTACAAACCTGGCTACAGGTTAAAGCGTTGCTTTCACAAAAAATATTAAATACTAAAAAAGGTAAAATAATTGACGAAAAAAGCAGTTTTTTCAATCGAAATTAAGAACTTATCATGCATTAAGCCACAATTTTTTTCGATGGCCTGCTCGAGATAACAATTAATACATTGAATTGATTCTATATTTTATGATAAAAAATTATTAGTTAAATTCATAACTTAGCTTGAAAATTGCCTTTTTTCAGTCCCTTTTTTCAAAATTATGTGGCTTATGTTCTATTTAAAAATATAAATTTATTTTTCTGAGAATCTTTAGATACATGCCCATGAGCCTGTATATGTTTTGAGGTGTAATTCGAATACAACTTTTAGGCTCCTCATACCCTCAGCTCCTGTACCGGTAGCAAAGCTCCAATAAGAGTGTTCAGTGCGCATTTTTTTGACGTTTGCGCAGAGTAACAATAGTCTATGCATGAGTATTTGACACTGACAGTTAAGTCAGTTGTTTTATCAACATAACCTATAATAAGTAGAGTACACTCAGTTGCATTGTAAACGTATACGATTAATTACTTTCCGTTTCAAATGGGACTTATTGTTAGCATTTCAAAATGGCAATCAAAAGAATCAACCTGGTGGATCATTTAAAGACACACTGGTTTTTATTGGGAATTCTTATAAGCATATTACTTGCAGTATTAAATCCATACTTAGGATCTCGAGGAGGTAAGAATTCGGTCTTTCTATTATTTTCATTTATTTTTATTCAATTGTGTCAACGCATTGTAATCAGTTGTAAAAATAGTTATTTGTTACCTTAGACAAAATATAGCATTGCTCATTGAATAGCGCAATATATGTTTGTTTGTTTTTCTATTATAGGTCCTCTAAAACCAGAGTATACAGTTAAATATGGGGCAGTGTCTGTCATATTTTTCTTATCTGGACTGAGTCTTAAAACTCAATCGCTACACATTGTTCTTAAGCAATATAAATTGCATATCTTTATACAAATGTTTACATTTGTAATAATTCCGCTGCTTGTGCAAATACTGACATTGGGTCTTTGGTATTTTGGTGTAAACATCTGGATATTAAGAGGGTTTGTATGAACTGTCAAGTAACATTTAATATTACACAGGTCCAAAAAATATGCATTTTCTCACGGTGTTAAATGTTGCCATAGAATAAACATCAAATAAATGTGATCATTTAAGAACGAAAATTGAAGACGGAACCAAACTGGGAGCTCTGAAGAACAGCAAAATGGACCACAACAAAGGGATGGGCGACATGACAAGTGCAGATTTTTTGATTTGAAAATTGAAACATCTGAGGTGACAGCTCGCTGAAGAGATTATTCAGTATCGCGTAAGAGGACTGATGAAAGTGACCCTTAATTTGTGGACGGGAAAAATAGAATATTATGCAGAATGTACTAAAATGCTATGGAAAGATCATTTCTGCGGGTTGCTGAACTGTTCCCCCTACAGAATCCGTTTTACTTAGTAGCTGAAGAGCCCATTAATATGGCGATAGCACTCTTCAAACAGGGTGATCAAATCAAGATGTGGTAACAAAATGGGCATGTTTTCATTTCAGTATATATCAGTGGTGTTCTTTTTCATTATTTTTTTTTGTTGGCAGTTGAATTTTTCAGTTTTTTTCTTATTTTTTGTGTTTTAATTTATGCATCCTTTTTTTATACAATTATATTGCAGCATAACGCTAGACAGGCTGAAACAAATATCAATTTGGCTTTCGAAGAAGATACTGTAAAACAAAGGACAGTCAGACATTGGCTTAAAATTTTTTAAAAAATAACACTAACATCAGCGCTTGTGGAAAAAAGCTGTAGCTGGCTGTGTTATGCACTACGGATGTCTTCAGTGAGCCTCAATCCTACTTGCTTCTTCATGACACCAATGGGATTCTGACATTCTGAATAACCGCCAAGTACTATTCACAGGATAAACTTGGCGGAACTGAAGAACTCTTATATGTCTCGGGTGGATGTAAAACAACTGATAGGTGACAGGAAATCATGAATGTGCTGCGTGGTGTTTATATGTTACATGTACAGTGCAAATGTGGTTAAAAAAGAGGAAGAATATATCCCTTAACATTTTTTTTATAGTTTCGATGAATTTTTAAATACTAATAAGCATGTTTTGATTTGCAGTCTAATAACAGTTGGGTGTATGCCTCCTCCTGTGTCTTCGGCTGTCATATTAACACGAGCCGCCGGAGGAAATGAAGCGGCAGCTATTTTCAATTCGGTTGTCGGATCATTATTAGGCGTTGTCGTTACACCTATTATATTGCTGTTTTCGGTATAGATAATTATTTAGTTTCCACAATGGTTGTAGTAATTTATTGTAAACTTGTTTATGTGTAATTTTAAACACGAGACCAATTCAATGTGTTCTAAGGACCTAAAAAAATCGATGAACCCAGCATAAACTCATAAAAATAAAAAATATTGCCTTTGTTGAGAACCCAGGCCCATTTCATTAGTAGGGAAATGCTTTTACCGATAGACACGATGAAATCAAGTGATTATTTAACATTAAATTGTGTTATACAAGCACAAAATTGTGTGATATGAAGGACAAATGTACTTACTTTTATTTCTGTATTGTCTTCAGCTTGGCTCTACGACCGTGGTCCCTTTGACTCAATCGGTACTACAGCTATCGGCTACAGTGCTACTGCCTCTAGGTATAGGGCGAGTAATCGGCCGTTCGTATTCGATGTCAAATGTGTCACCGTCTAGAAACTCATTCACGAAGCCTGGAATACTAGGACAGTTTGCTCTCTTGTTGGTCATCTATACAACATTTTGTGATGCTTTCTACGAGCATGACATGGCGTTGAGTGCTTCTGATGTCTTACTAACGGTTGTTTTAGGTATTGACTTATTTAAAAATACATGTATGTTTTTTCATTTGTCGTTTACTATGTGCAAAAGCATTTAAGGTGGTAACTGTCACTTCGTGGTGGTACTGCATTATATTTTATATAATAAAATACATGTAAAAGCATAATCAATGTTTCATGCTAAAAATATTTGTTTTGACATTCAATCAGATCATTATAATATAAAATTGTTTAGTGTAGTGAAACTAGGGGTTCTTATTAATAGCTTATTACTCTTGCTATTTCATATTTTTAAGATTGAATTAAGACAGCACAGAACCTATAGACATCTTTACTTTTACACAAATAATTCATTAACCGATTTGTAGATGTATCTATACTGGGATTTCAACAATTGTACAGAACAACCAAACTTGAAAACAATAATTTATGGTTGAATACCTTTTCCACCCTTATATATGGTTCCCACTAAAGTTAGAAGCTAGAGATTATTATATTTTTCTTTCTAGGTTTGCATTTACATTTTAGGTAATGTCAAAATAATGATTTTGAAAAGTAAAAAAAACAAGCGATGGTTACCCCTGCCTCTAAGGAACATAAATACAACATCCAATGCAATAGCAATTTCGAAAATATAAAACTTTTTTAATAGATGTGAGCTTTGTACTTAAAAATGGCACAAATATAACAATTCAATTGTATCGATAGAACATACATGTTGACAGTAATTCTCATGTATAAAATGCTTATTAATGCTATTTATTGAATATTTCAGTTGTGTTACTCCAAGCTGTATTTAGTGGATTAAGTTTCTGGGCTGCTGCAAGGCAGTTCACTCCTCACGATACCGTTGCTATTGTTTTCTGTTCTACACATAAATCACTAACTCTTGGTAAGAATTCATTTCACTCACACATTTCCCATGACAATTATGACACGGTGAAGCCTGGTTAATTTTTCTTCAAATAAATCTTCCTCTCTACCGTGCTTTGTAGTGTTTAAATTTTGTGCACTGTGAAATTTGAAATAATCTTTCAAAATTTTGAATTGTGGTGATAAAATTTGGTACAACCACGATTTCTATAAAGATACCAACGTTCCCATATCACATAACTTGTTCATTACAATGATTTCAATCTCTTGTAGTGTGTATCTAGACATGATAAATCAATTGATTCAGGATATTTTGCCTGTGCTAGTCAAAAAACAGACTTAGAGGGTTGAGAGCAAAATGTACTGTTGCAAAATAAATTGACCTTTAAGCCAATGCTAAACAAGCTTTATAGGCCTTCAAATGATTCAATAAAAAAAAAATAATATTAAAAAAGCAATAAATAGACAGCTCATCTAGCGTTGCCATTGCCTCACAGCAAAATACAATGGATAAAGTCTTCATCTCAAGAATAATATATTAATATTTATCATCATTACCAACAACTGCAATATCCACTTTCATTCTTATCAGTCCGAATTTTTTTTAAGCTAATTCGACTTGCTTTCAAGATATACCAAGAATTACTAAAAAACTAATATATTTTTTACGGTATAAATTGTTGAAATACACACCTGTTAAATTCCTAATCCAATACAATCATCTATTATACCTCTCATATATTTTTCTTTACTTTGCAGGTGTTCCGATCCTTCGAATCATGTACCATGGGCTGTCTCATGCATCTCAAACTGGATTACCTCTTTTAGTTTATCATCCATGTCAGCTGCTTTTAGGATCATTGCTTGCACCCCCACTGGCCAAGTGGGCAAAAGGAAAACGCCTACCGTTATAGTTTGTGACCGACATATCGAAATCTCATACCAGTTTTAATCAAATAAGTCAAATAAATAACTACGGTTCACTTTTGTAATGTTGACGGGAAAATGTCTCTACTGCCCACTGACACTGCGACTCGATTACAATAGTTTTTAATGGCATGAATTTAAGTCATGTTTATTTTGTAAGAAATATGTACTAAATGAATTTTTTTATTCTAACAGTTTCTTTATACAATGTTAATATGATGGACATCGCAAAAGCCTCATCAAACAAGATAATATTCAAAGAAAAAAGATTTCAATAAATTAATTATCTTTTTCTGCATATATGGATATGTAGCACTGAGTATTATTTTTATTGTGCCAGTATTTATTCGGGTACAACCCCAAATTACACCATTAAAGCTTCATCACCCTGTGATTGGCAGTAGGGACAAGGTTGACAACATTTGATTATCAAAATACTTTTTCATATGTGTGTATAATATTAGAAATGAATTTCTGAATCTGGTGTATGAGTCGATTACCCTTCCTGATTCATTTCTAGTGATTCCTTCATTCACGTAATGTCACAGGGTAAAACAATTCTAAATCCTTTATACAATAGTATCAGGAGGATTATTTTTCTCTCATTCTACCTTGTCTACCATGGAATTCTAACCATTGGGCAATTCCTATTTGGCTATGAAATTTATTTATTATTAAGTTATTTAACCATTCCTTGATTATTATTATTGATTAATTTTCTCTTTTTCATTCACTGCCTTGTCAGTATTAACTAATTATTTTAACGACTTTTAGTTTTTTTAATGTGATTGTATAATATTTTCATTCCAAGTTGTAATACAATGTAATTTTATACAGTTATTCCCTGACTTAAAGGACTGATAAAATGAGATTCAAAACTGAATTGAATTGAAAAGAATTGAAATTGTATAATGTAAATCAGATTTTATTTAGATGAAAAGTAATGTATTTCTGGTTGAATATAATCCTTGTTGATTTTTTAAAATAAAACATCTTTACTCTTATATTTGCTTGATTATGTTATTTTATTTCTTCATAGTAAAAGAAAATACATGTCGATTGTATGACAGATATGTTCAATATCTCCTTCTATACAATAATTGACAAGAATGTAAATTGCAATGTATTAGGTACTAAAAACTATAACAATGTTAATGTTCATCTATGAACAAATTTTATGGGATATGGATAAAACTTTTTTGTCTCCTCTGAATGGCATTGCTAATGTTATGGGTCATGCTATATATAGGTGACTTTTTCTACACATAGGTGTATCTTAACTTTTAACTTGTTTTGAAGGTCTTATATAATTTGAAAGCATCAGAAATATTGTGAATGAGCAGTGGGGAGTTACTTCAACTGTTACTAGCACATCTTTTGAAAGTCAAATCATTATCATTTCCTTCTTTTCTGTCACTCGTAAACACTTGTAAAATATTGGTGGCATTGCAGCGTGTGGCAAAAGACATAGTAAATACTGATGGCTGTCAGCTGTGGCCAGCGACTACTCCCAATTGTTAACTGAAATTTGATGCCTTGTGAAACACCAAATGAGGACTGAAAAATTATTAATTATTATATAGAAGCACCATTTGTACACGCTTGTGTACCACGCAATAAAATATAGCCTAGCACAGGGGCTCCCTAACTTATTCGGTTTCCGGCGCCCTTAAAATATCTAATTGTTTTGCGGCGCCAATCGTAATGTTCACTAAATCTACAGCAGCCGGTAGAAAGAGTTTCTCTGCGATGGAATGGAGCTTTTTACTATTAGCTATTATGCTAGCAAAGCATTATTTGGTAGTGGAATATGTTTATACGTAAAGGTAAAATGCTGTTAAAGTTTATGTTGGCCCAAGTACATTTTTATTATGTGATTATATTAATAATATTTTGTTAAGGAAAATTTTCACAGTGTTCCGATAGAACAACCACGGCACACAGTTTGGGTAACTCTGGCTTAGCAGTGATAAAAAAAAATTATACAAATATTTTTTAATAATCTTGTTCCAAGTATATATTATACTTCGATACTAATCAATGACATTCAGTTACTCATTTTCAATTTTATTTTTCACAGTCAACTGTATTAACTTAAATAATTAATCACTTTCATAATAATCGTTGAAAGAGTACATCAAACATCATTCTCCGAACAGATGTACACAAGCATGCACAGAGGGCGGTAATGGTTTAATGGAACTCCACTTCATCCGCTTGAATATCATATATATATATATATAAAAAGCTAGCGTTATTTAAATATATACAGTGTTTTTTTTGATTTTGAATTGAAAATTGCAAGAATTCTCAAAAAATATCAGGGTTGTCACAACACAAAATACTTTCGTTCTTAACTGCTTTCTTGTAAAATTGTTTCCATTTTAGTTAATTAAACATATATAAATGAATTTTTTATATTTATTTCTAATATATCAAAATTAAAACAAACCTATTTTGTCACCCTGTTTTGATCTGTTTTAGACTGTACAAAAATTGAACACTAATTGAAATATATGCAATCCATGGACCAAAACTGCAGCAATTAACAAAAATGAACACATACATTCGGATTTATTTATTTAAAAACAAAAGGCATTAACAACAGCAGTAGCGACTACTTTAGAAAGTGTTTTGAAATCTTAATAATTATAGCAAAGAATAAGGGTATTTAAATTGTTGAAACTTTGTACGATTCCAAATGTTTCGTCACTAACGACCCGGTTGGCGTCTTCATACATTCTGTCACACGTGCAACAGAACTGACGATGCCGAAAAGCGAAAACCGGGTCGATGGTGACAAAACATGTGGAATCGTACGAATTTTCAACAATTCAAATTTGATATTGAAATTTCACCAAGAACCTTCAGTCGATATCATAAATGAATAAGATCATTACCAAATAATATTTCAAAACAGTTTTTTGTTATATATTATCAGACTTTCTCTTAGGATAAAATTGGTTATTTTTTTCAAGGAATTCTGAGTAACTAAATAATTACAATGCAACATTGACACATTCGATAAATTATAAACACTTTGCGATGCAAATTATACGTTGCCAATCAATGCCCTCGGCACTATTAAAATATACCACAATTTCGCAAGTACATATATTACACACATGGCATCCTATTGCCTTAAGGTGTTACTCACGGGAATTCCCACATTAATCTATTAATCTTATTGTTCCAGAGACATTCAAGTTTCCCAGAAATTAAGTATGATTCCATTTATTATACTGAGCCTACACACTTCCGTAACTTATCGTATTGTATCGCAGGGCTGCCACCAAAAGAAACTTTCTGATTACCCATTTTTATTTAACCAGTTCACTGCCAAGAGTATTTTATTTACTTGTTATCTCTATGCCACGCTTTACTTACAAAAATATTTGTTTAATTGTTTACGTGTCTTTCTTTTAAGAGAGTAGGTATCGAAAAATTGGGCTAGGACCAAATTAGAAGTTAGCTTATCGGTCTCGCTGCATTCCGCTTTAAGTGTCGGGTGTTTGGTATATTATTTTAATATTATTTTATTATTACACATAAAATCCCTAAACAAACTAGGATTCGATCTTCTAACTTCTGTAATCGAAGCGGTATCGCGGCATCGCAGTAAATCGAATGGCGTTGACCAGTGACCACTGAAGTACAGATAATAAACATATTTGATTGAAATATTTCGTAAACGACCAATAATGTAAAATTGAGGATTTATTTTTGACAGCCCTGATGAGTGTTGAGCTGTTCTGTAAACTTTGCGAATTACAATGTGATCTAAAAACGTGTCGGGATATCCCAAAAAATAAACTGGTTTTTTTTTTAACAAGTTGTTATGAATGCCACAGCTTGAGACGAGATAAAAAATGCGCGTAACAAGAAAGCGATTCTTCCCGCCAGTTGATCGTAAGTCGGTTAATTAAGTGTATGGAAATTAATTTCTAGAACCACGAGTCATTTTTAGTTTTTTTTTGATCCGAGTATACACTTTCTTTTTCAGTTTGAAGTTTTCTTTTGTGGTAAAATAACGGAGCAGTTTTTTTAGGTCATCGTTTTGACTTTACAATTAACGTTTTTAAGATGTCAGTTAAACGAGGTTCGCGTTTATTTTTGCAGGTGTATATTTTTTAAATTTTCTCCATTCAATAATCAGGTTAAAAATCAAAGTTTGCTTAAAAAAAATTAGAATGGTTATCAATAGCTATTTCGGTTTTCGTCATTGTCAGCACTATGATTAAATTTAATTTAAATACAAAGCGTTCCGTTTTTTAGATTCAATAGACTTATTATAATATTTAATGCAGATATTTAAAATTAATTAACACTTACAAAATAACCCTGAACTATTTACAGAACAATAAGACTTTCAAATGATTTAAGTCACGGTCGCGCCTAGAAGTTTTGCAGGTTGTGTGCAAGCAAAATTTGGCATCTACAAAGTTTTTAATTCATTAAAATCGCAACGAATACTTGAATTGTATACTAAGCCAGTGCTTGTCATGCCATGTAAAAGATAATCTTGAAAATTACAGTTTTTTCAGCCTCAGTATGAGAAATACCATCACCACAACAACATTAAATTAACCCTTTCCCTGCTGAGCTGCATACGATATTCCTACACCGAGTACGTCAAAAATTTATTGAATAATGTTGGTGATTAACTTATGAAAGATGACAGGACCAATCAGCAATCTTTTTATAGAAAAGAATGTTTTAACAATGTTAATGCTGATGTATTTTTAAGCATCGGTAACAACACACCACAATCAAGCGTCTCAATCATCATCATGTTGAGAAAAGAGAGATCATTAATTGTTATTAATTAAATAAATGAATGATTGAATATTTTCCAGCAGATTCAAACGTCTGGTTATGTAAAAATAACAATCCTTCTACAAAAAATATTGTAGTTTTGCCACAAACTAGGCCTTTACTAGACCCTCTCAAATCGTCCGTCCATTTACGTTTTATAACATGTTCACAAGATAGGTTCTGGCCTGATTCTACCAATAAAGTAGTTTAAAAAAATCCAATCCAATAAAAAATATAGTTTTTGACAAGAAATTTGTCTATATTGTTTGTAATGCCTCGTGTTGCGTGCGCAATCCGCTATAACACAGAGACTTGAAAATACCTACAATTCCAAAGCTCGTTCGTGAAATTTCACAGCGATATAGGCAAAAGTTATAACCTTACAATTTCTTATCTATATAATTGTGATGAGACAGTTATGATTAATAGTTTAAGGCCGAGAGCGGCTCTCCTCGACGATCCCCCACATATTTGTTGTTACAAATCTTAATCTCAACACGGACAACTTCGGCATCTGAAAATGACTTTCCTGTTTTATTTCATTGCGTATTGTATATGCATGCGTGTGTCTGAGCGTTAGTATGCACACGTATTCGTGTATGTGTATGGTATGTGAGGGGGATGAATATAATTATAATGAATGTGGTATCCACGTGAACCGGATTCAGTGTGGATTGCTCAGCTCTGCAGCGACCCAAGCTTATCAGCAACGACACAACAAATATACAAAAAAATCTATATATAAGAGTTGAATGAGACATACAGAGCTCTAATGTTAACGCGTCATAGATATTAACGCTCCATCAATTTGATATCCAAAAAATGCAGTAGGTTATCATGTTGAGAAAAGATTGATCCATAATTTAATTAATTATTACATTAATTATTAATTAAAGAAATGAATATTTCCCAGAAGATTCAGATGTCTAGACCAATATATTTATTCCCGGTAGTGGAGTGGTCACTACAAAAAATATTCTAGTATTAATAATATAGAATTAACAAAAACTAGGACCTCACTGGGTCTTCTCAAATCGGCCGCCCGTTTGCGTTTCATAACATGCGTAGTAGGTTCTGGCCTGATTCTGCCAATAAAGTAATTTGAAAAAATTCTAATCTAATAAAAAATATATTTTTTGACAAGAATTTTGTCTATATTGAGTACAATTAATGATTTAACTAATTTAAATTCTGCCTGTTAGTGCTTCTGATTTAGAAAGTATACCTAAAAAAATAATTTTATCTATATGAACTTGCATTTAACTGGCAGAACTATTATAAAATATCAAAGTATTTAGTACAACACAATTTTAGATATGGTTGTTGAAAGCTATTTCAGCTTCGCCATCGTCAGAACCGTGATTAAGCTAAATTTAAGCATAGCTCCATAAACCGTCGATGAAGATATATATGATACATGTTCTTGCCTTTTATTGTATGGACAATTTTATATACAGCTGAAATATTACATATTTTTGTTTTTTGGAAATTGAATAAATTCCTTGAAATAGTTTAAGCGATTGCGATGAGTAAATATTATATTGATTTAACTTATAATATCGACTTGATAGAGCTTCAATGCCAAATTTAAATCGTTGAAACTTTAAATGATTCCACATGTTCTGTTCCAATGCCCGAAGATGCCGGAAAGGCCAAACCCGGGTCGTTGGTGACAAAACATGTGGAGCTGTACAATGTTTCAACAATTCAAATTATTATATATCGATCGCTCACAAGATCAATTCATTGATTTTATATATTAATATCTAATTTATTGAGAGAATTAAACATATTGCCTGTATAAGAAGAATATTATTATTATGGATACGAGTCAGTAGGTATGTTGTATGATTCGATTAGAAGATGACCTATAATAACCTAAACTACTATGAAACTAATTAATAACTAATAATTATCTTATTTGATGGTTACGTTGTTTTCCCGGAAAAACGGCGACTGTTTAAAAAAACGGACGAGTATGGCGCCACCTTACATGTGCGCACGGAACAGCACGGAATTCGTAAAGTTTGTTTCAGTACTTTCAGTTCGTGCAGTGGCTTCGTCCGAGATGGGTGTGTTTCGCGTGTGCGTGTTTTGGTTGCTCGCAATCACCTGTTGTATTGCGGAAAATCGTGAGAGAAAAAGTTTTAATTTCCGCCGACAGCTCTGGGATTCGGAGGGACTGGCCTCCAATGCGGATCCCTCGCTGCAGAGTGAGAATAAAGGCGATATTGTAAAACCAGAAGTGAAAAAACTCATTGAAGAACTCTCGTCCAAGAGTTATTATGATGATGGAGTGTCTCGTGTTATTGAACGAAGAAGACGTGCTGTAACGCAAGTGGAATTACGGCCCAGTGCTGATATGGTGGTAGGAATATCGTTTATATTTCAATTGATTTTCGGAATATATAATATATCTCCCTCTGATTTCTTTCTGCTAATTACACATTTTTATAATGATACAAACCGGTTTCGCTCATCGCAAGCATTATCGACAGCAAGCTTAATCGTATACGATTATTTTTTTACATTTGACTGATATATCATTATAAAATGATAGCGATGCGCAAATCTTTTCTTGAATAATATATAAATACAATTGTTGGATATAAAACAAAGGTTGTGTATAGTTTCTCTTAAAAGTGCAATAGAGTTTTTAGACTAATGAAACACAAAAAATCTCGATGAGCATTAAACTGCCAACAATAGTATAATATATTCTTAATATCTTTGTAGCCAATATGTGTTAATATTTAATCTTTATCGGCCTTAATCAGTCTTCATGCGTTATTCGTGACTCATAATGTAGAGAAAAATATATGTTTATTTATAAAAAATAATTTATTTTGTCACGATAAACGGTCTTTCTTTCTTAGCAAGTCATTCGACGATTTTTATTTATCTAGTGAAATCGATCGTGTTCACAATCAACTAGCGGTAGAAAAATATGGATTAATATATTTTATTTATTGAAAATAAACGTTTTTCAGTCTACCGTTTCTTATAATCTGCTTTTCATCGTTAGTTTTGAATTATTCATACCTTAAAAAACAACAATAAGCGAAGTGTTGCCCATCTGAAAAAAGTATTTTATTTAAAATTAATAACCATATATTATCTACTAGGTGAAGAATTAACATAAATCTGTTTGCGTAAAAAAATCTACAACATGGAGAATAAATAAAAACTACTATTGTAAACAAAATTTTGATTTCAATATACCTATTTTTATCAATCCCATTTTTTCATCAAACAAATATATGAAATAAATAAAAAAAAAATGTTAATTTTTTTAATGACAGTGTATTCAACTTGAATTGTCCATATTTTGTATAAAATATGAAAATATTAAACAAAAATTTGAATTAATGAAATGTAATTGAAAATACACAAATTTATTTTAAAAATTATTAACTGAAATCACTCTTAATGCTGAAAACACAGTTATACTAATTTACTTATTCATCAATATTCTTATCAGACGTGTTTTAATCGCATATTAAATACAAATATTTATTTAATATTTTATATTCCCAGTAAGACAGTCAATGAAATTATGTTATTTATTCTATGCGATAAAAAAACTAAAATATTACGTTAATGAAAACGTATTACGCTCTTCTTCATAATTATTCATGTTTTTAGTTGAAATCATATTTTTAACCAACCGACTGCCGGCGACGTAATGTGGAGAAGATTATAATGTGTTGATGTTCCAGCTCTGAAAATCCGTGTACAAGCTAATATTTGTATTGAAACGTAGTCTGGTTCGTCTTTATAAGTATACCTCTATAAGTTTTTACAACGGCATAAACACTAAATTAATTTTTAATATACTCGGTAATAATATATTGATGTATGATAGTTAAATTGACGCACACGACAGCCAAAGATTTTCGTCAAGAATAGCATGTTATTCATAGGTATAACATTTTTTGTATCGGAGATGTGATAAATTCGATAAAAAAGTCATTTTACCGCATTGTTTGCATACAATCCCAGTATATTTGCACAATTTTTTAACCGGTTTACTCAATTACATATCGTCACATCGTATAAATATTCATAGCGTTTCAAAGCAATAAAACACAAAATATACAGTATGTAACATATCTTTCATGGGCATGGTTTCATGAGTATAACAGTATTTTGGTTTAATTATACAAAACATTCCAAAGATCGCTTTGCTATGGCTAACAGTATAAGTCGTAGATGTTCTCCAAAATGTGTGCGCGGATTAAACTAACTTACATATGAATTTATTTAGTCTAGTATAAATGTGCTCATGAATTTTGTTTTATATATTTATTACCTTTTGAAAATTGTTGATAATAATAGTAAAATTATAATCTTATAGATTTTCTAATCGTTATTGTTGAAAACGCGCGTATTTTTTCACTTATACTCATCCAGCCATCATAAATATTATATAATTTAAAAAATATATAAAACACCTAAACGATACCGTTGAAAACTTTTCTTAAACGTAAAATGTTGCATAGAAATATAAAACTTCAATTGACCCTTAAATTAAATTTATTCTTTTCAAAAAATGTGTTGTGAAAATATTTTCGATACGTAACATAAAAATTATTGTACGCATTTGAACAAAATTAAGATTCATATACAGCAGATAGATACTGTAGAATAACGATTTATCGTTCCCGCATTCATCGTTCCCGATCATCGTTTTCCTTTATACATGGATTAAATATCATGATCCCATCAACATGTTTCCTCTATTGCTCGTTTTTGTGTAACATTTCTGATTTCGCACAGAGATACGAATGACTTCATTCTGCTGCCATTTCTGTTTCGTTTCAAATTTTATCTCGATAAATTTGTCGAACATTTGTCATCCTAGTTATAAAAATCATTAAGTCTCGCGTTTATCCTTTTAAAACTGTCACGTTTTATCAAATCAACCGCATTTAATATTGTATAACAGAAATCACTGTTATCGTTTCATTGTTTTAATGTTTTTGTTATCAAATGTGGTTTATGACACTCATCATACATATACGTTTGGTAGACTATCATTGTATTGATTGAATTGGCATTTACTTGATAGAACTAATAGCAATGTATTTTAGTTCTACAATTTTTTTTATAAGATATTGAAGTTGGTAGCTATTTCGGCTCACGTCATCGTCAGAACTATCAGTACTAGTTCAGACGTCACATCGTCGAAATAGCTATCAACTATATCTTATAAATATATATATATATATATATATATAGAACTAAAATACATTGCTATTTTTTCTATCTTACAATTTGTAATAAGGCTTGTTTTTAAACGAAAACGGGACTCAAACGAAAAAAGTTTATTTTTGTCGTGTTTTTTTCTCCATTTTGCTTTTTATGTGCATTAAATTGAAATTAAACAACCAATCAGGCAAATTGTTCACTGAGATGTTTTTTGTAAGTCGTCTAACCGAAAAAGTAGTCGGAGTGACTCGTTTTTCACACATCCGGCCAAAACACCGCGATTCTACGACTTCGACTCAACAGCCCTCGATTTATTCGTTCGGTATTAAAACCTCTAGTGGTGACTGATTTAGGAACAACTATTTATTTACTATTGAGATCGTTAGTAATAAACCAAACACGTAAAACATCCATAGAGGCACACGTTAATATTTGCACTAAATTAATAACCTCCAAAAATCAATTTCGATATCAAGAATGTATGATTCACACTATTTTTTATCAATAGATAACGCGTTTCGCGGGATTTATTAATTTTATAACGTACATATTTATTTTTAATTTGAAAATGTCTGCTAAATAAACTCTCGGCCTGTTTCGGTGAATTAATAATACGACACTTCTAATATTTATTTTATTAAAAATGTTTGATCAAACCAAAAGTGGTTTGCATAAATTTTCTTACATTATAGGGTTGTATATGTGATCGCATTTTGGATGTAGACGAAATTGTCAAAAGCGACCAACTTTGCCTTAACGATTTTTTGTGTTTTATACAATTTTACTTCAATAAATTCTTTAAGCCTTCTGGATAATGGATTTCGGAAAATCCGTCGAGGTTTATAATCTCATATTACTTTGGGCACAGTTCAAATCAGAATCGACAAATATCGACCGAATTTTTAATTATTTATAAGTTTCAGGTAAATTTAAATGCGCTTTAAATGACAGTTTGTATGCATTATGCACGTACTCGGGACTCGACAATTTTGATTGATATCGATTGTTGTTATTTATGATTTGTGTTGTCTATTCTACGAGATAATGTGCTACTCCTCGCGGATTTCACGAAACAGTGTGCCACTCTGATAACATCTTAGATAATATTACGTATAAAAAATGTATTTCTACTTAAGAGCCACATCGATGAAAGTTCAATTATAATATCTATATACTATAATTTCATCTTTATGATAATCAAAAGATAATAATCCAAATAAATATTTTTTAAGGTGCAACAAACCACAATTTCTTACGATAAATAAAAATGTTTTTTGGCTTGCGTCTATATTTTACTTCTTACTTACATTTTAAAGCTACATATTACGAAACATCGGTTTGTTAATTAATAACGTAATCCCGGGATATCATAACTCATTCAAATATACCGAGTAGCTCGTTTTTTTATATAATGAATGCTTTTTTTTGTTTATGATTCCTGATTTTTTTTAAATATACATGTTTTTACATATTGCGGGATATCATCATTGCGTATTTCATCACAGACGCCAAAAATTTTGACAAATATCTCAATGAACAATTTTCCGGATTTGTCTGGTTAATCTTTGATTTAATGCAGATAAATAGGAACGGTAGGAAAAAAAACCTGACAAAATTAAACTTGTGTTTTATTAACGACTCCACAGCCCTGAAAAATACGCTTGACGAAGAAAAATTGTGAATCCCGGATTCCCGGGAAAATGGCCAAGGAATAGACACCCTGCTACGAGTTTGAATACAAATGCAAAACAGTAAAAAGATTATTTAATTTCATAGTAATCTTATAGTAATGTACGCATATTTTACCGCTATTAGCTATTGAGTTGTTCATATTACAAGCTTAACATTCGAGGCCAAGAAAACATCGTAGACGATATTTGATTCACATTTAATTTCGAACGATTTTCTAAGTCGAGAAGAGTGTATTTACGAGCATGTGTCACAGACTGTAAAAAATTGGCAAGTGTATAAAACATCCACATCTACCACTGTATCATGAATGTCAGCAATACTACGCTCTTCGTCAATTTTATCTCACTTTATTTTACACATCATAAAAACTTTCGCCCTATATTTAATATAAATTGCCTTGCGTTATACATATAGTATAAAACATATGTTTTACCAATACAAAGTGTGTGCAGTTTGATGGTAGAGAATAGTCATACAGATAAGGTACAGATTTTATCAAATATTATTGTGCCGTCAGAATTTACTGCTAAACACGTTTTAGAGTAAAAATGCGCTATTTTTATTGCGGTGATTTCGTAAACAAACTGGCATTCTTTATTAAAGTGTTCGAAAAAATCATTTCATACAGCTATATTATATGAACAGAAAATAAATTAGTTATATATCAAGACAGCGGTTGCCAAACAATGGCCCTCCAAATATTTCCATGCGGCCTCCGAATTTTATGCAATATATTTTAAATTACTAATTTTTTTATAGCTTAATGGTTGAATTTCGAATTCACGACGTTGATTTCTTCAATTATATATTGGACTTTGATCGTTAGGATTCTGTACACTTCCACATATTATATCTTGTTTTCGATTTAACTTTTTGTAATAAAATACCTAAAGATGCCGAAAGGCAAAACTCGGGTAACTAGTGTGTGACAGAACATGTGTAGTTGTTCAAAGATCGAACGATTTAAATTTGATATTGAAATTTTATCAAACGCCCTCAGCCCATGTAGTAAATTGTGTCTTTTGAGATTTGAAATAAGACCTCAGTTAGTTTCCGCCATAACATGTCAGCTTCCTTCAGCAAAGCAATTGCCTCGTAGGATTATCTGTGCGTTGTTCGTTGAAAAAGAATCTAAATAACCGTATCGTTAATAATCGAATCATCATGATTCGCTTGTTTGTCAATAGTACTCAGAATGGGAAAACATATGACCTGCTTCGAATCCAGTGGGAATACAATCGCAATTTTATTACTCTAATTTCGTAGAGATGGGACACGATTGAACGAGTAACTGAACATTGAATAGCTTCTCATTGACTTTTTGCATTGAATCTAGAAACAGTACTCGACAGTATCAAAAAGCTGTTGAAAAAATTCTACAGACCTCAGTAGACCCCATACAGTCCTACTCTTAAAGCCCAGTTGAATCCTTTCGTCCTTATCTAGCCGATGATGGTGAGTTTTATCTTGGTAAAGATAATCACCTAAGGTAACTTGAAGCCTTCTGGGCACGTTGCGGTCCAAAATGCACAATAACCGCTAGTATAAAAGATGTAGGCCAGCGGTTGCCAACCTACTACCTGTGGGAAATTGAATTACATTTAATTATTATAAATAATTAATAATAATTAAACATAATAATAAAAAAATAATGTAAATATAATGTGTTTTAAATAATAAAAACACATTTTTTAGTACTTATTTACACAATATATTTTTTAATAAGGACCGGTTTCGCTCATCGCGTGCATTATCGACTGATGCAAATGTTTTTTTATTATTTAAAATATCATACCTTTCCATCAAGAAGTGACAGTTAACACCTTAAAAGTGAAATATAACGTGGTCAAAATAAAATTGTTAAATTTTTTTTTTAACTTTTACCCACTATGCAACAAGAAATGTATTTTTTTACCAAGTCACTCAAAAGGTTGCTGACCATTGATGTAGATGATAAGAACTTTTAACTTCTGCAATTTCTCAATGATGAAAAACCTTTGTATGTTGAACGATCGTATTCATTTATATTCTATCAAATAAAATTAAAACCTATTACAAATAAACGAAAGCGATCGCAACATTGTGAAATACTAGAATCAATTTTCATATCGTCGCCTTAAAATTCGCGGAAACAAAATTACATTATATTGCATCATTCGTGAGTTTTTTTCAAGACGGACACGGTCCGTTTTCGCAAGGCCGAATAACATTAGTCTGAATTCGCGAGGGACTTATCCAAGCGTGACATCCGCATTACTCTAGAAGACAATATTATTCGGATGTGGTCAATGCTTAAGCACAGTTGTAGCAACCGTTGCTAAGATATTTTTGATAGATTCAGCCGGGATGCAAATCATGCCGAATGGCAAGCTATAAAGTGCGGTCTTTTGAAAAAAAAAAATCGCTTTATTGCTTTCATTCATTCAGAAAACAATGTAGGGAAATAAACACATTAATTCGAAAAGCAGATTAGTTCACATGATATATATAGAACTCGAGAATTGCTAGTGAGGTGCAAATGTTTAACGATGGACAAAAGTAATCAACTGAATTTACTACAGATGTTTCAAATCTACTATCAAAAAATTTTACCATTTTAATAAGTCCTTCGTAATGTTCAATAGAATGCTACGTATAACATACTTGCCACATCCCTTTATTTTCAGAAAATAAAACAATTATCATAATATTGTTTAGCAAATACTTATTTTATAAAGGGTATCAATGTATCCCAGAACCGAGGCATGTTGATACAAGTAGAAATTTTTATTTCAATTGAATTTTTAAATCATTACTCTTGCGAATAATGAAACAAAAATACACGTTTCTGTCTGTCTGCGAAGATCTAACAGAACGATGAACAGTAGTGAAAAATACAAATGTCTTTCTGGTTGTCATTTCTACACTCATAATATTAATTGACAAGTCATATTTTGTATTAGTAAAAACAAAACAAAATTAACGTCATACTAAACTAGTCGCAAATATTTGTATTTCCATTCTCAACATTTAGAAGATCAATATAACCAAGGTGAAGTCGGGCTGTAAACCTATCTTTTCTGTTATATATAATGAAAACGTTGTATGTGTTGAAACTTTGTATTGTTATTTGATAAGAAAAACACAATTCAACTTTTAACAACATTGTTAAAATACAATTTTACTTGGCAATAATTTTTATTGATAAAAAAATCTATTTTACTCAATAATTTGTATATAGATAAATAAAACGTTAATGCAGAATAACAATTTATCGTGTGTAAAATTTACAACTGATATTTTGTGAAAATTAATATATATTCAATAATTCCATCGAAATAAGTATGTTATATCATATATTCAAACGTATGATAAATAAATAACTCAAGAACATTTTATACAATAAAGTTTAAAAAGCCAATAAAATCTTTTCGGACAATTTTTTATTCTCAGTTCAATTCAACAATGTTCTAATAACAGTTTTATGTAACATTATTTTTTCAATACAAGTTTTGAATTGGGGACAAATTTCGCCAGATATATGTGTGATATAACATTTTTCATTTAGATTTAAAAGTATGATCAATCCGAAATTCCAGCTCTTTTATCTCAAAACAAGGCCAATCTTACCTTTCTAAAGTAAGGTAAAGAGCTGTCATAGCGTTGTTATCAGTCGAGGTGATATCAGTAAACCACGGAATTATCTAGTTGCGTTTGATACACGTATGAGTAATCAGTAAAATTGACACGCAATACACATTGAAACCACAAAAATATTATCGCAGGTAATTGAAATCCCCTACAAAGAATATTTTTTTAATTGAAAACTGTATTTGTCATGGGTAAAAAATTAAGCTAAAGTGCGACTTGTGTTTTTAACTGATGAAGACAGTTGCATTGTTGAAAACGCTCTTTTGTTGAACGAAGTTCATATTGATCGTATTACTAATTTTGTACAGTATTTCTTATTTTTTAATTTATACCTACATATGTATTAAATTTTTTCTGTTCATTAAGGCAGTGCGCATTAAATTTATCGTTTACGACACACAGTAAATCTCTGATTATATGTTAAACATGCCGAAATCAATGAAACGTTCCTTTTTTGAAAGATACCCTTAATACTAATTTAATTCATTTTTAAGATATTAACATTCAATTGTTGGTGAAAAGAACTATATTTAAATAAATAAAACACATTTTTTCAGTCAGAATTTAATTATGACGATTAGTGAAACCGTTTTTGATTCGTATATTATAAAAAATTGGAAATATTATTAAAAACTTAATTCTACTCTTTTTGCAGTTTGCTTTTTAAATTTAAACATAGGCGCCTAAAAATCGCTTACTATTCAGATTAATCTATATTTTAAAAATGATAAAATAATTTTATTTTTTCGAATCCAATACCGCATGTGAGTGACGGAACTGGAAATATATAACAAAAACTTTCAAAAAACTATAAATCGGGGAATAATAAATGCTTGACTATTGAGGTGTTCAATATAGTATAACCCTGAACGAGATATGCGGGAATATAAGATCGGAGATCCACTGTACTTCGATCGGGATACTGATAAAAGAAAAACAAAATAATTTTACACACAAATTTATGTGACAATCACGTGACGCTTGTCAAATCCAAGGCCTGCAGTTACATTCCGATAAGTGTTCAATAAGATAAACCACGAATAAAACATAATCATCACACAAACATAAAAAGGCAATAATTTTTCAATATATTCGTTACTAACGGACCCGTTACATGGGTACTAGGGATTGTAATACCGGTTTATCGGTTAACCGGTAAATGACCCAAAATGCACCAGCGGTAATTACCGGTAAATGAAAAATTTACCGGAAATGTTATTATCGCGAATTAATGTCAGATACAGGCATATAAAAACGAATTTGTATTAATAAACTCTATAATCCAATACATGAATGTAAAGTAATCGATACAAATTATGCATACATGTATAATATATATATATATGCACTAAATCAATAAGTTTTTGGATAAATTAATAATTTACCGTATGAACTTCTTACAGGTAGGTAACCCAGATATTTCATAGTCGTAATTTAAATTAATCAATCTTTGTGTGGCAAACAATAAATTATCTGATTTACTTAAAAAAGTACATTTAAAACATACATATATTCACCTGAAACATATTTAAAGTACATTTTATGACATTACTATTCACCTGAAATGTATTTTAAATTATTTATGTTTCAATCCAGGATACCATTTTTAGTGAAAGTAGCCACGTACATTTATATTTTAATGATATAATCTACGTATTTTTATTTTTTTCATTTACCGGTAAAGTACCGGTAAACCGGTAAAATTATTTACCGTTTACCGGTTATTGAAATTTGACGGTAAATTGCAACTCCCTAATGGGTATGGAACCGTGGCTTTGCACTAAAGAAGTTATTATAACCGCATAAATCAGTTACTGAAATACCAAAATTGATGTGTGGCATCAATGTATCGCGGTTAAAAAATACAATGTGCGGCCGTTTGGGCAAGGTCGGCGACCGGTTTTCTAAAAATAATATGTGTCATGCACTGGGAGCACGCACAAACAACGAAGTAGTGACGACATCAGAGAGGTGAACATCGAATTGATCAAATCAAACGAAATTTACATCATAATGTTTATATAACTGTACAATTGTTAAGCTATGAAAAAATGATGAAAGTAAAATTGTAATGACAAAATGGTACGAACCGTAGATGCGAGACTCGGGAAATTTCGGAAGCAGCGGCGTAGCTACAGGCAATTAATTAGGCTCTAGATAAAATTGGGGCCGAAATTTACTCTTACTCAATAAAACAAATTAACTTGCATATTTTTTGTAGTCATATTGTAATATACAGCAACAAGTTGTCATAATTATTTCATATAATATTTTTAAATCATATAAATGTGAGGTATTGCTAAAGTGACCATACGTCCCGTTTTTAGGTAGCCTGTACCGTTGTCCCCAAGTACAGCTTCGGGACGTCGAAATTTCCCGTTTTCAAAAAGAAGGCTAGCTTGATTTTGGTGCATAAAATAAATTTTAAAAAATCCTGCAAAGAATTCCATTCTTATTTAAAAGCAAGCCCAGCTGGGCTTAAGAAAATTTGTTGATCAGAAAAATATAAAACAACATGTAATATTTTTTTTTCATATTTATATTATTTATTCTTCCTATTTTCTATATCAACATTCCTTTTCTTTTTATTAATACATAAAAACTATAAAAAATACGTGTTTCTTGAATATAAATTCTTGAATATATGAACGTAAAAATTGGTAGATGTCCCGTTTTGAGGACAAAGCTAAATGGTCACATTAGATATATCGGAAGCAGCGGCGTAGCTACAGGCAATTAATTAGGCCCCAACATAAAGCGGGGCCAAAATTTCTACTTACTCAATAAAAGAAATTAGCTTGCATATTTTTTGTAGTCATTGTAATATACAGCAACAAGTTGTCATAATTATTTCATATAATTTTTTTAAATCATATACATGTGGGTATTGCGTGACGTTTACGTAAGCAAAGCCTACGAAAAGTACGATTCAAATTTCTACATAATATATTTAGAGAATGAATTAGGAAACCAGGGCTGTGGATACACTATTTTTAAGAATATCTCAATGACCAACTGGTCGATAATTTAATGCACATAAATGGAAAAGGTAGGAAAAAGCCTAACAAAAAAAAAGTCGGATTCTTGTTATTGGTCCATGTCGGAGTCGGAGTCGTGTTTTTAACGACACCACAGCCCTGAAAAATTGTTTTTTTAAGTGTTATTGTAATACAATATAAACCAACACTTATTTCATCTAATTGATCTAATATTTTTTTAATCACGTATAGTGCGCATGCTTGTATGAGGGCCCAGCTATCTATAAACGCCACTGATTAGAATTCGCATTATATTATTACAGTTGTTCTTTTATTCAAGAACACAAAATGATATAAAATTTTAAATGTTGTTGTTTTGAAATAACGGCAGGAAAAACACTAATTGATATAAACAAACATATCTGTTCAGAACAAATGATAAACTAAGAAAGCGTAGGCTTGTTTTGGAATAAACATCTTTTTGGAATAAAATTTTGAATTTAACATAAAAAAGTAATCGATCCATTCGCTCTCAATTTTTTTCTCACACAATTAATTGTATCCATACCATTTTTGTCCGATCACCACATTGTCCGGTCACTGGAGATATTACTTACCTATACACACCTATTTATACAGATTGTTAATTATCAAGGTAATAGTACAACACAAAGTTAGTTTATCGTCATATTGCATAATATGACGATATGTGACGTCACCGTATTCGGTTGTTTTGACAGCGAGAAAGATTTATTTTATTATTGTTTTTTACTTGTGTTGATAATAAAAATGATGTCGTAGATTGTGGAATATTTATTCTAGTCAAAGGCGAACAAATTGTATTAATTAAGGTCAGGAGCGTTTACGGGCATAAAAAGACATAACGTCATCGCCAGAACCAAGTTCAAACTAAATTTAAGCTTAACTTTACTGAGAAGTCAAGAAGATATAAACAAAGAATCAAAGCTGTGAAGTCGTTAAAAAAACACGATATTGACCAACAGTTTTTTAAATAATAAAAACGAGTAATTATATACTTATTTCCACAATATATTTTATGATCAGGACCCGGTCCTCAGAGAAGCCGATTCTGATCATAAAATGTATTGTGTAACACCTGAAAAGTGATTGACCAACAACAACTAACAACGACTAAAAAACTTGTCAGGTTATTTTCTTACCTTTCTTATGTATGTGCATTAAATTAAAGATTAATCAAAAAATCTGGAAAATTGTAATAAATAACACCCAAATATTAATATTTATTAATCGTTTCAATAAATGCACAGAAAAAAAATGATAATGCGTAAATGATTATGTGATTTGAATATAATGGCTTAGGTATGTGTGATTTTCATTTATAGGTTATTAACACGTCGGATGCTGAAAACGCACCTGGTGCGTAATCCATTATATTGAAGGAACGCTGATCAAACGCTTATTGCATTAAGAGTTACTCTATGTTTGTATAATATAAAATATACAAACGTATATATAAGTGATTGCTACAAGCCATCTTATATAAATGTAGCATATTATAATAAAATGTGTTACACGTGTAAATGTGGTTCCAAAATACGTATGTACGAGGTAGGTGTTTTTCCGCAGCCAAAGTGCTAAGATGCTTTTAGCTAATATAATAAACAATAGAATAAACCAGATAATTTATTGTTCATCAGCGGTTCATACGTAAAATTTTACCGTAGCCCATTATTTACATAAGCAGTCTATGGAATATCTCTTGGGCGCGCCGATACAAATTATTTGAAAATAAAAAGGCAAAAACTATTTTACATTACATTTATATTAAGAAATTATAGACCTGAGTTTAAATTTAATTTAGTCATAGTTCTGACGAAGGGAGAAGCCAAAATAGCCACCAACAACTAAAAGTAAACAATATATATATAAAATTATATAAGTCGTTTCTTTTACCTCATTTAAAAATATTCCCGGCAAGTAAAACATATTATTGTAATTGGGCTTTCCCGGGGATTCCTTGCAATATAATAAGTTATTCACTGAATCTAATGTAATAAATTATGCAAATTAACACTTTATTCAAATCACAAATATGCGAACAACAATGTTGTGAGTCATCTGATAGTTTTATCTTCACCTCTGCGTTCATTCATTTGGGGAAAATATTAAATTCCCAGACATCTAAACGGTGTTGCAAATCTCCACTCGTTATGGAAATACCACTGTTATTTTGATTCTAGCAATACTGCTTGCTTATTCTGCATCTGGGCACCAAATATGCCATCAGAGACAATAGTTTTTGAATGAAAGGATTAAATTATATTATAGAAACACCGCGAGGAACACCGCGATATCAAAATGTTGTTTGTACGCTTGCTCTAACGCGTTTTGAGTTGCATAGATAAAAACAGGAACATAAAAGCTTATAACATATTTATCGTTGATTGATTTTCGAAATTTAACATTTGAAAAGAGTAAGCTATTCTTGTGAATACGTCATTTGTGCCAATTATAGAAAGGAACTGTTAACTTGCTCTGATAAGTTTCTTTTGTGATATATGCAGTAAAACAGTTTTATGAACTATCGTTAAAGTACCGTGGTTTAATCGCGACAACATTCAACAGAAACTTGGATCTGAAAACAGTACACGTCCATATCATGAAGCTATCGAAGAAAATCAACAGCTCAATTTCAGACCACTCGAATGCATTAATCCAAGACTATGACGAGACTTTTAAGAGATCAAAGACTTTTCAAACAGACCACGTACTGTGCTATTCTTGAAGTCTTTCTCAATCATTTCATCCCCATCTAGCCTAACAGAATGGTGAAAGTTATTTTGAAGGTATTCAAGATACACGCTGGATAACATAATGTCCGCAGCACTACGCATAATAACCGCAAATACAATAGACCAATGCACCGCAATTTTTTGTATTACACGGTATACCACAAGTCAATTTGTATGAATATACGAATGATTCAACATTGAACAATTTGTCAATAATGTTTCATTCTTCCTGTATGATTTACTATATTCACATATTAATTTTTTCTTATAAACGCAAATTTTATATTCTATATTCAATTTTTAATTACAATACATATGGCATATAATTCCAGCGAGGAAATAACTATTTCTGCTTTTCTGCGATTGCGTTTTCAAAATATATTTTAGATTTCAGACTGATTATTTGAATATCTTTCTTCTGTCAAAAAAATGCCTGACACACGGCATCGTCTCACGGCACACCAGTTACGGAACACTGCAATAAACGCATAGGATACGAGGTCCTTTAAACATTGCACTTCAATGGTGCTTAATATATATATCATATCTCAATTATCATGGGAGAAATGAATATAAGTCTTAAAAGACGATTATTCAGGAACGTGATAGTCCCCTCAGTATAGTTGTTATTTTTACCCTTCTTAACACTTTAATTATACTTATAGACACATTGGAATCATACAGGTATAAGTTATCCAAATAAACTTAATATTATTTATGTAGAGTATCTTTGACGTATACTGTTAGTCTCAACTAGTTGATTTTGCATGGATTTAACATATCTTACATCTTGGCTATTATCATTAATGATTGTTTTTTATTCACATCATATCGGTCTTAAATTTTTAAAAAATATTTAGCGTAGCTAGACACAAATAAGGCAAGAAAGTCCGCCGTGTTCAGTATAAAAACACGCATTCATTCCACTGCAAGACGTCCGTAAATAATATTTATCGCAATATAAATCGTACTAGAAGTTTCTACTTCCCTGGGACAAAAGGGGATACGTCAGTAGCGTGCCTAATCCTGTTCAACAGCTACAGTAAGCCTCCTGGTATATTAATAAAGCCAACATGAGAATAAAAAAGTTTTATTTAAATCTATAACCTAGTGACATCGTACTAAATCATTGGCTCTAATCTGTTAGTAGAAATTCGGTTGTATTTTTGTTTTTTTATGTAATTGATACGAGCGATGTTTTCTACAATTCTTTTGTGTTGATAGTTACGCTTGACAATGGATTTGTTTACAAATTAATGAAGTAATAATTTGTATACAATTTTTTAAAAAAGTCATGCTTCACTGATTTTTATTTTTGTTGAATTATTTCAAGGATGGTGATGTTTAATGTTTGTAACATTTATGACTTTTTTTTAATAATCTTTATTATTTAAGCGTTTACAATGGTTCAGAATGATCGAAGACTGCACACTGATAATTGATCGAGTCCGATATCGTAGAATCAAACATTTGTAGCAGGTTAAAAAAAAAAAGTTAGAGAACACAAAAAATTTATTATACTAACAAAATGTGGTTATATAAAATCTTCAATACAATCCTGAATGTTTTTGAAATATAATGAACAAAACAATGTTTTACTATTTTATTTGGGCACCCCTGCGCTAGCGGTATATGTTTAAATTAGAGAAAAATTGTATCACCAATTTTATTGGTTCATATTGTTTCATGTTTCCTAAAATATTAGTATGCATGTTGTAATATTTTTTGATTGAATTGGCATTTACTTGAAAGAACTCCACTATAACACGGTGAGAAATAACAATGTAATTTTGTAGAACTAAAATAAATTGCTATTTATTCGTATTGCGTGTTATTTCATTGCGAAATTTTCACGGTTGTTTTTCTTGCTTATGAGTATTTCATAATTATTTCTTAAATGAACTAAGACGTTCTTAAAATTCATTTGTAAACTATTTTACTTCGTTTTTATGTATTATATATGTATATTGCGAAATTAAACTATTTTTTTATTTCTTGAACCTTCAGTTTCATACACTCGGTAATTTTTAGCCTAAATTTTATATAGATAACCTTTTTTAACTCGTCAGAACTATCCCTTGGAGAACGATGGCGTGAGCCAAAATAGCTATCAACTATATGTTATTAAAAATTGTAGAATAATTGTCTTCTACCGTCTTATAATTGAGTTCTAACAAGTAAATGCCAATTCAATCAATATATTATTTAATTTGAATTGTATCAGTTGATAATGTTTACAATATGTGAAATCGTTCTGATATTGATTATATAAACTTTTGAAAAAATGTACTCAAAATTATGTTTTAATTTATTGATTGAATTGGCATTCACTTGGTAGAACTCCATTATAACACGGTGAAAAAAATAGCAATGTGTTTTATTTCTACAAAACTATTTTTTTAAATATAGTTGATAACTATTTCGGCTCACGCCATCGCCATAGTTCTGACGATGGGTGAACCGAAATAGCTATCAACTATATTTTAACAAATAATTTTGTAGAACTAAATTACATTGCTATTTTTTTCACCGTGTTACTATGTTTTAATATTGAAATATAATGCATTTCCACCATGAAATGATATTGGGGATTGATGTTTAATATAAACCATCCCCTAAAGGGATAGTTTATATCAAACATTCCTTTACAAGGACTAGACGTACGAGTTTTATCGTATCCGACACAGAAATGGTTTGTATAAAATAATCAGGATGGGAATGAGGAATAATCTTTGCCCGGAATAAATAAAAAGCCTAGATGCGCTACTGCTATTATGTAACTGGTTCTTCCCATAAATCTAACGCTACTTAATGAAGCCAAGGATAGAAAGAAGAAACCTAAAGATATCCCATGGGGTGGTAGCAGTGTAATAGTCCAGTCTATCATAGGAGAGCTTTATCGCGGACATCTAAAGTGCCTCATGTTTATATTTCACCCTTCTGCGTGCATTATTACATAGAGAGCAGAGCGCATTACTGTAAGAAGCGGCTAATATATCCTTCCATACACATGTGTACACAGTTGAAAATGTAGTATATGTACTAAGCGCAAGCTGTTTTGGATACAATAGGCCAGTGTTTCTTAACATTTATGTAGTGACGGCCCACTATTATTTTAAATCAGGGTTGTGGACTCAGAGTTGGACTCGAGGTCAGAGTCGTGAAAAGCGAGCGACTTTTTCTATTAGACTATTTAGAAAATATCTCAACGCACAATTTGCCGGATTAATTGGTTAATCTTCAATTTAATGGAAATTTATTTAAAATGTAGGAACAAATCTGATAAAATTCAACTATTTTTATTCGGAGTCGTAAAGTTGGTCAATGTTGGAGTTGGAGTCGTGTTTTTTTAAACGACTCTACAGCCCTGAATTTTTGAAACATTATTCATTTCCACATATTTTGTCATCCACGACTCTGGTCACGCCTTTTGGCATCTTCAAGAATACATGTAAAATATAAATATTTTTTTTTCAGTCAAATATGCAGTGTACTCTCGATTATCCGTGAATGGATTATCCGGTTTGCGGATTATTCGTGCCTGAAAATTTTTTTTTTAATTCAAATAAAATCTGATTGATTTTTTTTCTATAACGATTATGAGACGCATTAATGAATTGCGATCTTGAATATGCGCGTTGTTTGAAAAAAAGGATGAATTTAGCGATGTGTTTACGTAACTAATAGGTGAATTTTTTTAACCACCTGTGTGTTTTGAATGTATGAATGTTCGCATATAACGCAATAAATATCACAATTTATGGGACTAGATTGAGTCAACAAATGAAATCCTTTGTACTCCACATGCGTTTCTATTTAAATTTCCAGTGAAGTGCATAAACCGGCGCGAGTGCCCGCAGTAAATTTGTTAATATCGATATTTATTGCCAATATATTTGTCAGCTCTCGGGACTACGTTGATCCGTGACCATCCTCCCCAGCATTAGCCCGGATAATCGAGAGTGCACTGTACATATTAAATAACCAGGGTTGTGTAGACGGAGTAGTGAAAAACGAGTGAAACTGACTACTTTTTCGATTAGATGATTTTGAAAAATATCTCAATGAAAAATTTGCTGGATTAGTTGGTTGATCCTTAATTTAATGCATATAAATAGTAAAGATAGAGAAAGACTTGACAATTTTTTTTTTAGTCAGTCATGTTGGTCATTGTGTTGGAGTTGTGTTTTTTTAACGACTTGACAGCCTTGTATTAAGCAATCAGAGGTTTGGGAGGCTCAAGACAACATGTATGCCTTATTTTTTAATATCAAAAATAGTTGCAAAATTTGTGCGAGATTTTTATAATGTCAGCTGAATGTAATGTTTATAGGTTATCTGATATTTCATAAGCCGTGCTGGATAGTTATTTTAAAATTAAAATTTTCTGTATCCCGCTATCAAAAAAAGATTCAACTATGAAATATCAAAATTACAATGAAGCCGCTTTGACACATTATAAATTGACACACGGCCGTACAATAAAGTATTAAAAATCATTCAGAAAAATGCTATTTGAACAATTTCTACATTCTATTGAAGACATTGTCAATGCAATGTCTTGACGTGTAATAACGAATATCTTTTATACCGCGTAATAACTATTTGAATCAAAATTATTTGGGATCCCTAAAGTTGTATCGGCCAGTGTTTCACAACGTTTCTGTAGTCACGGTCCGCTCTTGTAAATATTTTATAATCAGTGGCTGTTTGTGCATCGTTTGTGCTCGGGAGGCATACAGCGCATTCTGCAAGTACTATTTTTGGATCAGAATTATTGTTGAAGCCTCTAAATGGGGCAAACTCCTCCAGTAGATTATATATTCGAGACATTTATCGGAGTCCATTGATTATTTTTAAATAAGTAATATAACCGTACAATTTATGGCTTAAGCAAACACTTGATATATAATAATTGATTTTGAAACAATCGAGAAAAGCTTTTGAATGGACGTAGAGTTACTGGTTTATTGGAAGCTAGTTTTTGCGATACTGAAATTTTAAGATTTTTTTAAGATATTTAAAGTTAAGTAACGTTGTTACTTTGCATTTCTGTTCCATAATATATCGATTTATTGATATAAAATTAATATATATTTAACTTTTTTATTCTACTTAATTTTTATATAATTTATTATGTTATTTTTAAGTAATTTTTGTAATTAATATAATATAAGGAAAATTTATTATCAATCATGATCGCTTGTCAAAAAAGGTATCATAAATAAACAAACATAAACATAATAACGTTGAATTACTCAACGGAGTAAATAATAAAGTAATTGAAATGATAATAAAATATGTTGTGGAAGCAGTGCTAAAAAATGTGTTTTTATTATTGAAAATATCATGACAAACCATCAAAAAGTGGTAGTTAACACCTTAAATGAAATTTAATATTGTTCTGAGAAGCGCGTAAGTGGTGTCGCAGCTACTAAGGAAATTTTTTCCGAAAAAATAACATTGTGATATACAAACACAACCACAAAATACACGTTGGGCAGGGATTTTCTTAGTACTGAGCTCTATGAATAGACAATTGTAATTACACACAATTACATAAATTTCTCTTTGCCGATTGTTCCAAATTCAAAATGTATTAACTAAATTTTTGAACTATTTAATTTACTTTCACGAAAAATTTTTTTTTGAGTAACATTCCTATTGTATTATACTAGACTCGTGCCAAACAATTTTTCCTCACGATCGTGGTTTTGGCTGACTCATTCTAAAAGTTTCCCTACTCGTCTATAGGACAAATAAGCTTAGATAAACGGTTCGAGTGCCATATTTGTCTCTTGTCACAGCCCCTCAGTCATTTTTCTTCATTTACTTATACCCACTTTTTGCTACTTTTATACCGTAGCTCTCGAAATTCAGAGATATAAATTGTGGGAGTTGATGTAACAAAATAGCGTTGTCGGCAAAAGTTTACTCGTGGAGATAAATATTAGATCATGAATATGTATGATGTGTTTTGGATCCTTTTCCTTTATATATATTTTTTAATTCACATGTGAATTTAAGGACATATGATATAATTAATCGAACTTGTCGAAATTATCTGTTTTTTTTTTTAAATATTTTCTACCTTAAAATCCAAAATACAATTCTTTACTATTTCGTGGTAGAAGTTTTTGTTCGGAGACAAGAAATCAGAACAGTGACAATTGATTGGCATAAAAACAGCAATTGTCACAAAAAAAAATCTAAAATTGACTAAAACTTAAGCTATGTAAAAAAGCTATTTTTACTTATATGAGAATTAGGGAATCACGGAGTAGCTTAAAATTAACTATACATACGTGTGAACATTTTTAATATATTTATTTAAGTTATAGTAAAAAGAATGTTTGAATCTTTAATTGATTTAAACAAATAACGAAAAATTGAACATTTTTTGTTTATATATAAAAAAAATGGTTGACAATTGCTGTTTTTAGAAGAGCCGTTTATTTTTGAGGGATCATTCGACGGCTTTGTATTTTTTCCTTTGCAAAGTTATATGAAGTCCTAGACTAATAATCAAAGCTCAGAACAGAGACGTTTCAACGCAAATCACAATACAATTAAGGTGTTAATTGTCACTTCTTGATGGAAAGGCATGATATTTTAAATAATAAAAACACATTTTTTAGATCTTATTTCCACAATATATTTTTTGATCAGGACCGGTTTCGCTCATCGCGAGCATTATGAACTGCAAAGCGTAAATTGAACACATACAATTTTCGTCATGTTTATTTATACATTTGTTATATAACGTATATCTTTTGGGGTTTGTTTCATTTATATCTTTATTTTCTGCTGTAATAATCGACATGTTGTAAACTATTAGTCATCTCATTCCGTACCTATTCCGAACGGTAAAACTTGCAGCTCCATTTCTGTATTAGATAATTATTCAAAGTAATATTTAAAATAATTCCAGAATGGTTTTCGATTCCCACACCGCAACGCGTTCAAAACCACTGCAATACTGCTAAATAAATAAACAATTAACGTAATAGAACTTCATTATTTTTAATGAAAAATTTATTTAGAGCATGTTATTTGTAGTGCTTTTTCATTAAACGAGATACAAAATAGCGCTTTGAAAAATTAATTATTCACGCATATTGCCATAAAATTAGAGCAATTTTTATTTTTCCTCAAATCCAATTGCGTGACTGTCACGTTAAACTTTATTTTACTTAAATAATATTTTAAATAGCCATATACCAGCGTTGTCCAAATAAGTCAGATTTTTACCGAACGAGATGCGAAGGTACTAAAAAATCCCGATATCGGCACCTCAAGCCATTAAAACTTTGCTATATTACAAAAAAAATATTTCAATGAATATTCGTATGTAAGAAGTAAATTATTGTTAATATAAAGATTAAAAACCTGAATTTTTGTCTAATATTTTTTTTTCGCTTATATAAAGATGCGATGTTTTGGTAAAAAATGTATTTTATTTCTATTTTTTTTTAAAGATATAATTGATAGCTGTTTCGGCTCACACCATCGTCAGAACTATGTTTAAGCGTACGTTCACTTATATATATATATATAGCTTTGTAGAAAATGTACACAATGCATACAAGAAGAGAAGATATACAGCTATGTATAAATAAGCGAATGTACGTTTAAACATAGTTCTGACGATGGCGTGAGCCGAAATAGCTATCAACTACATCTTATAAAACAATTTGTAGAACTAAAATATAACACATTGGTATTTTTTCATTGTGTTAAAAAAGAAATTGTTTCTAGTGCAAAACACATATACGTCTAAAAACATGCACACAAATAACAATAAGCAAAACCTTAAAATGGAAAGTAACCACGGAAAGAAGTGATAAGGAAAATATATATTGCAGTTAAACTATTACTATAGATTATAAACATGATATAAAAACATATTGCGAATTAAGAAATTTTACAAAAGCACAAGTTAACAGATATATCTAGAGAATACTAAGGGTACCTTGGTTTGTCTTGATGCTTGGGTTTTCCCGGCTCTTACGATCAAAATATATCAATCGAGACTATGGTCCTGGCTAGGATATGTGTTGAGGATGCCCCAGGAAGCTTAAATTCTACCGTTTCATCCATTGGTTGAACTCAGTGGATCTACAAGACGCTGGAATAACCTGGATGCAAGGTGGCTCATGGCGGATGGAGAATCGTGGAGGAACCGCGTCGTAGCTATATGCTTAAAATAGGAAGCGGTTGTAAGATAAAAAAAATCCATACCTCTATATTGATTAAAAAAATTTAATCATTTAAACATCGCTTCTAGACACCGTAACTAATTGCGTTGACTATTCAGCAATACCCAGGTGGGGAAAAATAATTCGTAATAAATTAATTAAAAAATGAAAATTGCGGCAGAGAATAAACAAAGTTAAAATATATTTCTATTTACTTCTCTCGTGCCGTGCAAACAAAGCAAAACCGTGTTCAAATAATATTACCGTACACGGTATTTACTTTCCCAGGCATTTAATTTTTTCCACACAAAATAATATAAACCTATTCAAACAACCAAAGCTGTAATAACAAGATAACATTTTTATAGCGACTAGTAGGTAAATAAATAAAATAACGAAGATGGGCACCTCGTTTGATGATAACGTATCAAGCCGTCATTTTCTTCGCTAGTCCCCCCCCTTCAGCCCTTATTTCAGAATTTGCCCCCCTCCATGCGAGCTGCCACTGAATGAAAGAGTCATCCATCAATCAGTGGCGTGCGAACGTCAGACTACAACCCCCTTCTCCCCCAAAAGCCACATCACTCATTTTGCCGAGCTATTCCATGTATGGAATGTACAGGGAGGCCCGCTTACAGGATGTAGTGGCAGGAGATGGGCGTTTTTGCCGCGCCGCACTGTAGACACGTTCCTTCAAATGTTCATTATATTATAATAACACACGTCGGGCGACGTAAATTGGCAAATAGCTGTAACTGACATGCTTTCCCTTTCTCGTGAAACTAACTAACATTTTCAAAGTGGAACATTACTGTCGAAATTCCATATGCTCCAACTGAGAAGCGGAACAAATTAATAACCAAAAAGTGTACACTTTTACTTTATTTATATTTAAAATAATTTGATTACGCTGAAACCGGTAGAACTTTATATATCCACATCGAATTGACTTGGAGTTGGTTTGAAAAATGGAAAAAAAAATCATCATGACATATTATACGATTTTCACTCAACCTTCACCGTGAAGTTTTCACTCAACATGCTTAACTCCAATACGAAGATAACAGACTGTACACAGACCTTTTAGCTAACATATAGTCCTTTCATAAATCCGTTTGAATCGAATTGAGTCTGACTCAAAACGAAACTTGGATCAAAAGCCGAAGGCTTGATTATTTAACTCTTATCTACAAATTTTTCGACACTTTTGTTTATTTGAAAAATCATTCTGATCTGATTTTTCGATTCCTTGTTGTTTTGTAATTTTCAATTTAATGGTCACACCGCTTGTCAATGTTTTGATCTGCAAGACTGTAAGTAGGCAGTGTAGAGTTTTGTATGTATGTCGCATTTATATTTAATACAAAAAAACTATGTCGAATAATCGAAAAAAGACTTCGCAATTAAAGGGTTAATGTTACTATTTTTTTCGTGCTGTCGACATATCTAAATTTTTTCAATACAATTTTTCAATCATGTGATTTAAAGTGAATGAAAAACACAATGCAATATATTCCGATATCAACTAGATAAAATTAGATACATTACTTAACAATCGGTTGCACCAGTTCATATCAAAAAATGGCTGTGTAAAAATATTTGTAGCTGTAAAATTTTGTACATTAGATTAGATTAGTGTTTTATTATTACTACAAAAAAATAATTTGAATTGTTACAACTTTGTACGATTCCACATGTTTTGTCACGAACGACCCGGGTTTCGCCTTTCGGCATCTTCAGACATTCTATCACACGGATGTAACAGAACTGACGATTGCCAATTAGTGACTAAACATGTGGAATCGTACAAAGTTGTAACATTCAAATTTGATATTGAAATTCCATCAAGCACCTTCAGTCGATATCATAAAAAAATTAATGTTTAATATTAACAGCTAAAAAGAAAATAACTTTATATATACAAATAACATTTATATTTATTCTTAAGTGATTCGTAACAGATTTGTCGTCGTCTTTGAAGTGAAAACGAAAGAAATATTTAAAAAAATATATATTTTGTTTATTTTGTCCCTGTGATAGAATGACTGGCGATTGCGAAAGGTGATACATGTATTGTAGAATGCGCTGGACTTTCGATTGAACGATTTGAACGATTAAAATTAAATAAACAGTGTGCAAAATAAAGTGTTCAAAATAATTAAAATATATTAAATCAAGACATAATCTAACATTATATATGATTGGAAAATTACTGAATAATTTAAAAAAATTTCTAATATTCGATTGCGTTCCCTAGTGATTATATGATACGCCCTTAGTCTAAGCACTCGCATCTCGAGTAGTGAGTTTATTCAGTTCTCGTATTCTCTTGACCATTGTGCAATTTCGTATAATTAAAGTGAAACTCATGGGTCTTCTTATCTTTTGGGATTTGTGAAGCAAATAGCGTTTTGATTAAATTAAGATTTCTCCTAGAACTAACTGTTTATAGTTATCATAAGCAGGGGCTCTCAGAGTTAATGCGAGGCCCGGGGCGTATGTATTTCTGAGTAACGCATTAAATTTTTTAATGTTTTTAAAAATAAAATATATAATTCTCAATAATATGTGATACTACAATTCATGCAAAGTCCTTCCACTCATGGAATCCTAAGTTTTCGGCTTATAACTCCATGGTACATAGGCTAGTAACTGTACCTATGAGTCAGGCAGATTACGATAACGAACTGCTGACTATAAAATGCATAGCCCTTTATAATGGTTATGAGATAACGACGATAAATAATTTATTATATAAAAAACAATAAAATCTGGCTAGAAAACTCATTTACCCGAACACAATACAAGATAAATGTTTCTTTAAATCAATCAACTACCTAGGTAGCATTAGCGAAAAAATTCATCGGGAAATTAAAAACTCAATAAATGTAGCTTTCAAGGGCAATAATAATTTAGGCAGACATCTTAAAAATAGTAAAGATAAAATTAATAAACTGGATAGAAGCGGTATTTATAAAATGTCCTGTGGCTCATGTTTATCCGTTTGTATCGGGCAGACAGGTAGAAGTATATCTACTACAGCTAAGAAACATGTAAGATCATCACGTTATTAATGAATCATATAATGAAAATTCAAACTCAGCGCCTAAATGTTTGCATCTTTGTAGTAAGGGTCGGAGAATGACGGCTTTGGAACAGCTGGAAATCAATAAACATAAATTATCACAAAGGATTCTTAACGAATAAACTAATATACTAGTATCACCACTAGTATTACAAAGGGGTGGTCTGATTTGCTTCCATAATGACCACTTCCGTCCCACATAGAAACTTATTGTCATAGACACCTATTGTTTCATTTAGAATTTTTGAAAATTTAGTGTCATTGTGTGAAAGTAACTAGCTAGGCCGTTGGAACAGGAGAGAGGATGTGTTGTGTGCCTTTTCTGCACAGCTATATATAGATAAGCGAATGTTAGTTTAAACATAGTTCTGACGATAGCGTGAGCCGAAATAGCTATCAACTATATTTTTTTAAAATAATTTTGTAGAACTAAAATACATAGGTATTTTTTTCACCGTGTTATATAATTCGTATTTTGTTTGATCGTGCAATGTATAAAATTGTGAAATATATAAATACGACAGGTGTTCGCTATCCGAATTTTTCGTTTATCAATCATTGATTTATTATAGATAGAATAGGAGAATTAAAAGGATTGTTTTAGTTCGTTATCCGAATATGTGTTCATTATCCGATTTATTCGCAGTTCGAACTGTTCGATGTAATATAAAAATATATATATCCATATTTTATTTATTTGTATTTAGTTTACTTAAATTTTTTTACATATCAAGTGTTATCAACAACTACTGCCTACGATTTTCAAAATTTAAATAACACCGCCCAAATTTTGCTATCAATTGAGTCGCAAAGGGCAAAACAGCCTTTACAACAAAATCAAAGAAGTTTCTATGAATCAATATTGCATAATTTTTCGTCAAAACAGTTTTTTATGCCATACCTGCTTATCCCACATCAAAATGACGTTCAGTGAAACTTATTCTATTATTGACGCAATTTTTGATTATGCGTAAGTTTTAAGTACACTTTACGAATTCAGTTAAACGCAGTCGTTGCATAGGTTAGTTGGCTCTTAGCCATTTGTTTTTTGTGTAATAGCTATTCAATATTTTTGTATTAATGTGGTCCATAAAAATTGATGGGTTGCACTGCTATCTGATGATTTCTCGTGTAAAATAATCACTTATATTTGTAAAAAATAGGCTACAATCAAGGCTATTTATTCCAAATTTTGTATTAAAAGTTAGCAGGTATATGAAACAAAAGGCTTATGAAGTGAGGAAATAGTTTAGAGCTTGTCATATAACATATACATGTATATAAATTAATAAAATTATTTTACCTTAAGAAGAAGCTGTGAAATGGTTTCATTAACGTAGTTATTAAAAACTATAATACTAGCTCCACAATATATTGAATTATAAGAACCGGTTTCGGTTGTCGTCTTAATGATTGCGATGAGCGGAACCAGCCCTGATTATAAAATATATTGTGGAAATTTTACTAAATACGTGTTTTTATTAATAAAAATATCATACCTTTCCACCAAGAAGTGACAGTTAATACATTAAAAGTGTATAATACATGTTCGTTGATAAACTGTTGTACGGTGTGTTTAATATTTCATAAGGTAAGAAAGTATTTAACGTATTCTCTTCACGAATATTTGCGTGAATATCTTATAAGTCAAGTTTTAATAATGTATGATAATGGGTGACGGCAGTATTATTACAAAGGTCATGCCCCGTGACCCATGGTTTGAAACCACTGCTTTGAGGTTATTAAGGTCTTGATTTTGGGTAAACAGGCTTAGGGCCGGAATCTTAGATAATTATTTAGACCTCAGCAATTTATAGAGGTGAGAATACCTTATTTAATTAATTTGGCTTGGATACATAATGAAGAAACATTTTGCCCATTGTTTCTTCATATTCAATTGGTTTGTAAAAAAAATAATGTGTAAAACAAATATATTGAGTACCATCATCGACCAGTAAAAAACGCGTCAACGCATTACGGCTCTTTTTGTAAATTAAATGAATTCAGACTTTTTTAGTTTCCATATATATTACATCACTTGTACGATGTAAACTATTGCAGTCACATTAGTAGAAAGATATAATATTTTTAATAATGAAAACACTATACTTAATACTGCTTAATGTTTTTAGATCTTTCACTCTTTGCTAGTATTATCAATTCCAATTGATAAAATAGTCGTTATATTCCACGTGGACAAGAGTGATTTCAAACGGGTATTTTTTTAAACATTTAAATGGATTTTATAGGAGCTTATTTATTTATTTGGCAATTAAAAATATTAATTATTTCTTAACTTTTTGAATGCTAATATATATTTTAACTGTAAAGTGTTAACTGTAATTTCTCATTGAAAAGATTTATTTTTAAATAATAGGAACACCAGGTTAAGTAATATTGCCTTAATTAAATATTTTTCGATCAGGACTGGGTTCCCTCATCGTGAGCATTATCAGTTTATAATACTAAACATGGTGTATAATTAAAGTATATTTTTACTATTTTTATCTCAAAATGTGAAATTTAGAATACCGGTGATTTTTGGTGTAATTCTAAGTCAACGAAGTAAGCGAAAATTCAACGGGGCAATTGTTACCGTAAAAATCGGCATTTTACGACCGATTAATGCGGCAAAAATCTCAAAATTTACATATCCAAATCCTTACTTCTCTTCGTATGATCTCTGAATCTAAATTGTCAAATTAAATTCATTTATTTAAATGAAGGGAAGATTATTAATATATGCGATTCCGGGAAACAATTTTGGAATTGATATACGCTTATTAGTGAACATTCGGACCACATTTTGAGAAGCTTGAGATTCTTTTAAAAAATATTTGAAGAGGTGTTTTTGGATAGAGGGTTTCACTTCGAAGGAACTTGATTATAAGTAAATGTGATTTGCTTTTCTTCTTTTGAATAAAACACAATTCGGTTTGTACAACGTGGTTTGTTTGTTTCATTGTGACGATCAGCTCCTGATTTTTCTAAAAATAAACAGAAAATTAAATCTATTGTTTCGGTGTATTTGTAATAATATTGCATTAAAAAAAGAATGTTATGCCTTCGATGATAATAAAGCGATGTTGAGAAAATAAATGAAGTATAGAACTATTTCCACAGAAATAAAGAAAATGGTTTAATATTTTTTTGTCGGTTTTAGAGAAACAAAACCTTCCTGTTCAAGGATTAGATTGAGAATGATCGACATCGGATGGCGAGGGGGGAGGGGGTTTATACTAAAATTATAAACTATATACTAATTTATATTGATACTGGGAAACTGCGCATGCGCAAAAACAAAATCATCCCAAGAAAAATTCGCAATTTGAAAAAGGAAACTGCCATTTACGATTTATTTTGTATGAAAATTTCCCACTAAAACATCGTAAGCAATTTAAATGACCATCCCAATAGTATTACTTGATCTTTTTTTTAATAATAAAAACACATTTTTAGTACTTTTTTCACAATATATTTTTTGATCAGGACCGGTTTCGCTCATCAGTTGATAATGTTCACGATGAGCGAAACCGGTCCTGATCAAAAAATATATTGTGGAAATAAGTACTAAAAATGTATTTTTATTATTTAAAATACCATGCCTTTCCATCAAGAAGTGACAGTTAACACCTTAAAAGGTATTACTTGATCACTTGGATTCCCTTATTTTGTGACAGTCAATCTAAATGCAACGATAATCAGAAGAGAACGTCCATTTTCAGGAAAGCTATTGAACATTGGTGAAGGAAAAATACCAGTTGATGGTACCGCAAAATGCATTTCACTTCCATTGAACTTTAGCGTCGTTGTGCTATCCACCAAACAATTCATTCAGAAAGTTTTTCCGCAAATTGTCAGCAATTATAAAAATCATAAATGGCTTTGCGAACGTGCTATTTTCGCAGCAAAATACACTGACGTCAGTGCAATCAACCATATAATTCACGAACAAATTGCAAGCGATTCTGTTACCTACAAAACGATTGACAGCGTCATGAAGGCCGACGAAGTTGTAAATTATCCAATCGAGTTTTTAAAATCGTTAGATCTTCCTGGTGTGCCGCCGCACAAATTGTTACTCAAAACCGGCGTGCCAATTATTCTCTTGTGGATCAAAACTCTTCTCGAATTGTGTAAAAACCAAGACTTGCTTCAAAGAAACTGATACCGGATGTTGTCGAGGCAACTATTCTGAATGGAAAGTCGAAAGGAGAAGATGTGCTCATTCCACGCATTCCCACATTTCCACAACATACCATTCAATCACAAGCGATTGCAGTCCCCCATTCGACTTGAATTATCAATGACCATCAGCAAGGCACAAGGTCAAGGCCAGTTTGTATGTTGTATGCTCACGAGTCAGACAGCTAAGAATTTTTTTTGCTAAAGACTGATAAACAAAAAAAAATATTGTCTACCTCAAAACATCATCGGAAAGAAAATACATACCACTAGTAATTCTGATGAAGGTGTAAGCCGAAATAGCTATCACCTATATATCTTATAAATTTTGTAAAACTACAATACATTTCGATTTTTTCACCGTGTTAAAATAAATATCAATTTTCATACTCTTTCAAATTTCAAACGATATAAAAAAAACTTTGCGAAAAATGAGTCAGAGTGGTTCTAAAACGTATTTTATTTATTTAATACAAATTCATGTTAATGACGTATTATATTCTTAATTCTTGTGATAGTGTTTATATTTTGACGTATTAAAGAAGTGTTGTGTAATATATACATATATATAACGTAAAAAAAAGTGTTGACAGGTGTCATTAAATGGCACCGACTGCGCTTATTCAAATTGGCATCTGCGCGGGTTGAAGACCCGAGCGGTGTCTATTCAGGCCCAACCCGGCCTGGACTCAATATTTCATTTGTCATATTAACCCAGCCCAAAGTACAAATTTCTGTTTTTTCCCCTAAAATCCCGTTTTTATTGACTTTAAAATAGGATTTTATTTAGACGTTACGATACACACTTTTGTTATTCTTTAGAAAAGTGAAAAAAACTTTTCTGTAAGATTTCATACTGACAATTTTTAATGTAATATATATTTTATAGTAGGTTTAAAGTCTTATATTCAACTAAAAAAAATCCTTAAGTTTATGTATTTTGATTAAATCCACTTTTCCTAATGTGGACTCGTAATGTTTTAGTAATACATTTTTTTGAATGCTATAATTACATACTTATATGGAAGATTTACGTTTTATATTTATGTATTTATATATTTTGAAGACGTTTGCATACTTAACTCATTTTTGTAAGTCGTAATTATGATCGAAGTGAGAGTGTTGATACATACTTAATGAACAGAAGCTTCATTTCTTTTAAGGTGTTACTGTAATTCCTTCGTGGAAAAGCATTATAAAAAGAAAAAATCAGGACTGGTTTCATCACAAGATATTATTAACTCGACTTGAAAATATGACATCTATGTCAAATGTCCGAAACACAGTATATTTTACTTACATTGCGTACGTTTGTCTTTTAATAGACTGCGGAATACAGCGCTAATGTCTTTTTCTTTGCAAAATACAATGCATTAAAAAGATCTTTCAAATGTGCATAACAAATTATAAACAAATCAATTTTAATTCTCGCACAATTAAGTAACATCAGCATCGTAAACAAGAATTGTTTGCTTAAAAGAAAACGATGATGGCTTTAAAAATTTGAAACGTCAATACAGCGACCTTGCACAACCGGATTCTTAGTATTGAATGAATTTTACACCGTATGCCGGTCGAATTATTACGTATAGTCACAATAAAGAAAATAATTTGAATATTTTTCTGTTAACCCTTTGACTGCTTGGCAATCAATCGTAAATTTGTTCGAAAATATACTCATACGCTATTGCGTCAGCGATATGAAACTAATTATATATTATTTCACTTTATTGATTAATTTCATAAACACTTTCGCTGTCCGTGATTATATATTATATATATGAATTTGAATATTAAAATCAGCAATTAAAGAAGAATACTATATGGCAAATTGAAAAAAAAAGGTTTAAAAATATTGTTACCGTCAGACGAATTGTTTTTAATGTTTAGTTTCTAGCAATAAAACCAAAATATATTCCAAAGCTTGCGTGCACTTAATGCATGTATTTATAGAGCGTATTTTCTCGTAAAAAACGTATTTACTAAAAAAAAATTTAATGGCTATGAAAGGCTTAAAAATAGCCCATTGACTATTTAATGTCGTTATATCGAAGTTTGAATATAAAAACACGATAGTATAAAAAAAACTTAACGATTTACTTAGGTAGGCACTATTAATAACACATTCCAAGAATAAATCATTTTAAAATTTCCAGAAATTAGTGTTGCTAATAAGGTTTTTTCTTTTCTTCGAAATGCATTCTGTAGTGTATATGAATTAGCATTTCAGCTCAATAAAACCGTACGTGCCAGATAGTATCGCATAATTATTCGATTTCGACAAAATTCGTCGAAAGCAATACGGACTCGTGATTAAAATTATAATTATATGTCTTCGGGGCAGCAATTCAGTCAATATAATATAGAATTCTGGTACAATGTCACCGTTTAGTGAATGATTGATATCGAATAAGTCCGCGAACGTATTGAGACATGTGAAAATAATATTTGACGACAAAACAAAATAGTGTCGACAAATATTTGACAAAAAAACATATTATAGTACTATTTTCACAATAATGTTGATATCCAGAACCGGTTTCGTTCAACGCAAGCATTTCGACTGAAATATTTGTTCGTATTCCAAATATAATTTCCATAATGTCTCCAAGATTTAGATAAAAAAAAATTGAGAGGGATAACAGTTTATATTTAAAAGTGTATTTTTATGTAATTGGGCATATAATTATACCGTTTTATGTATAGAGAATTATAGTACAATATAATAATTTCTGATTAGTGGTAGATTGATATTATATAAATCAAAGTCTTTAGACAGCGCGTGCCACGAAACTATCAATAATTTAAAACTCCACTGATTACGTAAATGTTTTTTATTTAACTTTTAACTGTTAAAGTAACACTATTTAACTATCAAATAATAAAACGTTTAATTATAACAAGTTACTAAGTTTATTGCATTGGCATTTATTTGGTAGAAATCCATTATAACATGGTGAAAAAATGGCTTAGTATTTTAGTTTTTTTTTTTTTTTTAAGATATATGTAGTTGATTTCTGATGAGTTGTAAGCCGAAAAAGCTATCAACTATGATATATATTTTATAAATTTTGCAGAACTAAAATACATTGGTATTTTTTTACCGTGTGAAGTAAATTAGTGTGGTATTTTTCCTAGAGTTATGGATTCATATTTTCAATTAAAATAATATGGCTATTCGGCCGGCAGCTAAAAGTTTTTTAATGGATCACCGGTGGTATTTGGTCCACTGGTTGGCGACCGCTCACATAAATAATACAAGTAGATGAATTTATTACGACATCAAAACAAAAGATGCCGGGAATAACGGTATAGGAAAGATGATTAATGAAATTGTTCGTTCCAGATTATTCATAGACTTATGCTTTCACACAATTTTGTCTTACTTTCAAAACAAACAAAAAAAAAACTTTAAATATTTTCAATGCTTTGGCGTAATATATTTGTACATGGTATATTCTGCAGTGTAACACAGTTCCTCTCGTTGTCTATATATATCCTTGCGTTTTTTTTTTCAATATTATTTACACGCTTAAATTTACTGAGAGGCACTCAAATTCGACGTGGCTAACATCCAATCGATAGTATTGTGTCGTTTTGATTTTTATTCGTGATCCGAAGATTCATGTTTCGCAAATTTTCGAAATCGTAAAGAAAGTCATCATCGATTCAAAATTTGTGGCCGTATTAGGTTTCCAGGAAACCTTACTGAAATTCAAACTAGAAGTTTCGACAAACGTGAGATTCTCTTTACAGTAGAATTACGCATGTTTTCATTAATTCTATCTGGAATTTTTTCATTCACAAAGAGTGGGTATTGTGTGAAACGCACATTCTCAAACATTTACTGCGATTGATTCCTTAAATTTGAACAGAACATATCTTTTATTTTTGAAATAAAATAATATGATAAAATATTCGTCATGCCAAAAGGTGAAGTATTGGTCGCGAATGAAAAAACATGTTGAAAAGTACAAAGTTTCAACAGTCCTCAATTGATATTGGAATTCCATGAAGCACCCTCAGTCAATATATTAAATCTGAAAATACAAATTCTTGAATGACTTCGATGATTTTAGGCCTCTGAGAAGTTTTTTTTTATGTCAAATACAATGTTAATGCGTTAAGCATGTTCCTGAATAAAACCTTGCAAGATCTGGAATTCTGTGTATTTTAAAACGAAAAAATGTGTGCTCAACATCCTCGTTTTTGAGCATGTTATCGTTTCAAGGCATACAGGCTACTTAATCATCTGATTTACAAGATATTTCGTTAAAGCGTTGTAAGAAAATATCATTTCGCACTAATACGTTTTTTTAACGGAAGCAAAATAAATAAATAATGAAGTGTTTTGGTCATTCAACAATTCAATAGCAGTTTTTTTTTTTAATCACATTTATTGATTGAATAAATTGTTTTAACATAATAATTTTCACTTAAGGCTACCTTATAAGTCTTTTATTATTTATTGCAGTTGTTACATCGTATAACTATTCAAAGTTTACTCGTAACACATTTTGAGAAACCATTTTCTAAGAATAGCTTCTCCGCGATGTTTGTTCAATGAAGCATCATTTGTTCATTATAAAATACATTTTTAAATTCTAACTGTAGTTTATTTGATCTAAAATCTAATGGTAAAATAAACAACGAACAAAAATACAACTAATTGAGATGTGCTGAAACACAAACTTGTTTTAGTTTTTGGGAACGTATTAAATTGTTTTTGTACAGTTTCACTGTTTATTGAATTAGACATGCATCTTTGGTTAAGCAATACAAACACGTGATAGAATTATTTGACTTCTTGCCAAAATATTTAGCTCATCTTCTGTAACAAATCAACGGGCGAATACAAAAATATTTTATTGTGATTATACCAAAGATATGAAATTCTCTAAACATTATTTTCATTTTGTAAAAAAGATAAAAAAAAACAATTTAAAGAAAATGTGCAAATATATTTTTCCTTTTTGTTCTGTTATATGTAATATCGCGATTAAAACATGTGCTTGCATTTTACCAGTTCTACTTTACGGTAATTAATCAAGGTACCTGATGAAATCTAAAAAACACTGTATATAATACATTACTCTAAGTTTTGAGAATATTTGCTTGCGTCGAAAACGGGAATTCGATTTTGTAACATACATTTAAATATTCTTTATTTTTTTATATAGACGGTGATTAATTGTATATTGTGAAAAATCAAAATTATCATTGTAGGTATATTGTTAATTAAAATTCGATGGTGATAGCTTTCACTAAGCAGTAAATAGAAAATTAACAAACGAAGTAAATATATATAGCTTTCACAAAAAGAATGTGTAATTTTTAATAAAATAACAACCGCAGTTAGATTTGAAAGCATATTAATTAATTATAACGTGTTAAGCATCACTTGATGATGTAACGGCATTAAATTAAAAAAAAAATACATACAATAGTTCATACTATTTGTAAAATCTTAAAATATAAAGATTGCCATAAATTTTTCTCATTGCAAGCATTATCAACCGAAGAAACGTAGTGTTTTATGTACAATATATACAATATAATGAATTAAATACAGTGTAGTTCTTTTTCCGCAATTTTATACCGTTATAGATCATGGAATGTTTCACTATTTGCGAGCATTATCAATTCAAATAAATGACAAATAATAAAACGCAATGCTTTGTAATTGATATTTCAAGAATTTTTGAATATATATATTAGGACCGTATTCGCTCATAACGAGTATTATCGACCGATATCCTAGTTGCTACTGACGTAACTTTGAAAAAGTCAATGCTTCTTACTATTTCAGCGAATTTATCATGCACAGATAAATTACAGGGGAACCCCGATCAACCGTTCTCGCATAATACGTTTTCCCCGATGGATCGTTCATTTTTTATAGTCCCGTCATAAACCCATAAGAACAATATTATATAATCCCGGATTAACCGTTCCCCGATTTATCGATTTCGTCGATCTATCGTCAATATATTATGGTCCCGTCTCAAATATAATATTATCCCGATTGACCGGTTTTGGTGGATAAATCGTTCCGTCCAATACAATTTGTGAGTTTGAGGATATTACGTTTTATGAATTATCCAAAGAAATTTTACGAAACCCACTCATATTTACCAATTTTTGGAAAACCCCAGTTTTGGAAAATGAAAGGGGGGAGAGTCTATGTTTTTTTAAGATTTTACTTTTTTTTTAAATGGCATTCATTAAGTAGAACTCCATTATAACACGGTGAAAAAAATAACAATGAATTTAGTTCTACAAAATTATTTTTTAAAATATAGTTGAACAGCTGGAGATCAATAGATATCAACTATCACAAAGGATTCTTAACGAACAAACTAATATATGTCGGTCACCATCAATGACTCCTCTGTCTAATGACTCTTTGTTTCTGTAATGGACCATTTCCGTGCCATATGTAAACTTATTGATATAGCCGCCTTTTTAGTTTCATTTACAATTGTTAGTTTTGCGAACAGAAAACAAGCTTGGTCGTTAAAACATGAGAGAAGATGTATTGTGTACCCTTTCTACACAGCTATATATAGATAAGCAAATGTTCGCTTAAGCATAGTTCTGACGATGGCGTGAGCCGAAATAGCTATCAACTATATTTTTTTAAAATAATTTTGTAAACTAAAATACATTGCTATTTTTTTCACCGTATTTTACTTTTTTTTTATTATTTTAGCTTTCCCGCATGTTTTGTTTTTAGGGTTTCTTAAAAAGTGTAAAATCGAGGTTTCACTTTACTGACATATTCTTTCTGAATGATTAAAGTATGTATCTTATCATTTACTTAAATTCATTCAAGATAAATAACTATTCATGAAGGAAGCACCCTTTCACTAACAGACTACTGATTTACGTTTAGACGAATGGATAGAATATGGAGAATCTGTAACGATTTAATTCACACAATTAATTAAAGCAATACGATTGCAAAAAGTCCAACAGATAGTGGACGCCTCAATCAACGCGTTGGGAAGACAGATAGGCTGACAGCACCAGCTGACAGGAGAGTGGAGGAGGAGCACTCTTGCAAGGTCGCATTCTGAAAACCACTGTCCGCCCAACTTTGAAAAATGACGAGTCCCTCAGGCGCTGGAACAATTAGGATGTGGCAAGACTTGACGTTGATTAATAACGACCAGGGGGTTGGTCCCAAACACACCCCCCAACTTAACACGGGGAAGGCAAGGGTGCGAATGTAGGTACAGATAAGACAATGCGAAGGAAAACTCCACGAATAGAAATAGCTTATTTTTCGTTTATGGTTTTTCAACCATATCCATTCCGAGTGTAAAAAGAGTAAGGATGACAAACAGCATTTGGGCGGAGTGCCAAAATAAGCTATTATTTTTAATTCGTGCCATAAATTAAAACGGTCTTGATCGTATTTCTTGAATATAAAAAAAAAACTTCATGGATATATTGGTAACTATGTTTTTTTCGAATTTATGCAAAAAATTACAATAAAACAAAGGAAAATGTTTTTTTACAAATTATAGTAGACTGATAAGCTGTGGCCTGTTGTAATATCAACCGTTCAGCGATGGTACAATAGCATGATTTCGCATTGATTTTTTTGCCGTGCCACTTATTTGCCATCGCTGTGATAGAGTATTAAAAAACAAATGTGTTTTTGGCGTAAAATTATTTAAAAAAATTTGTACTTAGCAATTGTAATACATACAGATTATCACTTCATAATAGTTTTAAATGTATATTAAAACAATTTTTTTATAAAATATATAATATAGTTACTTTTGGTATATCCTGTTTTCAATATAGAATGAGTGGGAAGATATTGATATATTGATATATTACAAAATCCTTTCCTTTTAAGACAAATTTACACGAATACAAACTCATGAGTGTTCAGCTTTCAGCTACAGGTGACTGAAAAAAATGAATTGAAATTTTGAGAAACAAATAGTTTTTCAGGATTTTGAATGAAGTCATTAAGACTTAATAATAAAGGGTCTTTCAATAGAGACGCTCAAAATTTGTGTAAATGTATTTACATTTACACAAATTTTGAGCAACTTGTTTTATTTTAAACAAGTTGCGTGAGAGATTTGCTTGGTAGCAAGTATTCGAGAGATGCAATTTTCAATTACTTAGTCGCATAGATCTGGCTGAATTTATTGGATGGCGTTTGTTATGTAAAATTTGAGGGCGCCAATTAATTTAGATATCTTTGCAAAAAATTACAGCTTAAGATAGTCCCAAAGGTCTTAAGGCGTCAATGTCATGTTCATGTCCTTAAATCGCCCGTAGAATATTCGAACATATAAGATAATTTCTACATGTCGTTGAACGTTAACGATATGACCGTCCATGGGGATTTTACAAAATCTATTAAACAATAAATGACAATTAATTTGCCAGATGTCTAACAACAAGGCTGCACATAACCCAACAATTTTTGAGCTTTGTTATTAAAATACGCTTTATAATACTCCAAAGTTCAAAAAAATAGCAATATATATACATTAAGTCTATTTAACTTCTGTCGTTAACCATCTCTAGATACTGAATGAAAAGTTTTGTTCCAAATCTTATTTATGTGTAACACGGGTGCTTGTCCTGTTCTTAATAAGTTACTTCTGTTATAGTACAACTTTTTATATAAACAACTATTATAAAACACGGATTGTCAAACTATGGTCCGTCGCTTAATTTTGTCAAAAACGAAAAGTATTTTCTCACTCTCTCACAGTAAAATGATATTACATTATTTTTATTACTAAAGTACGGTATTATTATAGTATTGATTGAGTTTCAGTTCAATAAAATGCCGTTTTTTATTTATTTCGTGACTGTTTAATTTTGCGTGGCTGTTGACTATTATTTATTTTGTAAATTTATTTGATTTACATTATGATAGATATTTTAAAAATTTCTCGACTTCCGGACACTTCTCGAAGTTTGTTCTTGGACGAGGGAAGATCGATAAGGTCTTATAACAATAGAGAAATGTATATTATTTAATTTGTTTTTATAAGGCAAATGTGGTTATTTATTTTACAACAGTGGTGATAGGTAAATAAAGATTGACGAACCGTGGAATAGTGTAGTGATAAACACTCATAATATTTACCGACTGAAGTATACAAGAGTACGATTTAAAAGAATCATGTTCTTACAGAAAAATAATTTTCTTATAAAAGCGGCAAAAACCAGTTTTCTAAAATCGATTTTCAAACCAAAGAATAGCAGTGGCGGGGTGCACGGTGGGGGTGTTTAAACGGTCGATAAATCTATTTTGGAACCGGCCCACGAGCCTACTATTATGTGTGTACCTTTCTCGTAGTGGACGACGAATGCTAACACGCGACTTTTGCCCTATGAGTTTGACCCATTTATTGTTAAGAAAGGGGTGGTACGTCACTGCGCAGACGTAGTTTACTATGCCCACAAGTCATCAATTAAAGCAGTAGTCCTTAAACTTTTTGACCCAACCACTGTAATACCTGCTTCAACAACTCAAATAAGCACAGACCAAATACCATAAAATTAAGTTTTCTTTGTATAAAAAAGCCCAAAATTTTCATCGGTGGATATATGAAATTTTGTGTTGGCACTGTATAATTAGATATATAAAAATGATCGTGATGTTTCATACATTTTAAAAATTTTCAAATGATGTATTGGAACTTTCCTTCCACATGGCATGCAAAAAACACGGTTCAGTTTAAGGTCGAACCACCTTAATAATAAACGCATCACTTCCAGTTATTTCCTCCTGCATCTAATGTACTGCACGCTAATATCGGCCTTATGATATATCTAGTTGGACGATAATTTTACATGAATCCAAACCACTCAAATATCCGTTCTTAAAACGGAATTTAAGGAAGCTGGGTTAAAACCATTATCGTGAGAAATGTAAATTGACATGCATTATTACAAGTATAAATGCTCTTTTCTAGAAGATGTCATGCTTAAATGATATTAATTTGCAATATATAATAAAAGTCGTCGAATCTAGCTGTAAGAGTTTTCGTTTAGCAACCTAGTAGAACCGGCAAGTCTCAGTAAGATTGAATTAAAATTAATATTCATTGATTCAAATTTCATTTCTTTGAGATGTTATTTATTATTATAGTAAAATTCGAGTGATACAAAAAATTTCAAAATTTATCTCGCAGATTTTTGTAATAGCAAAATATAAGAGTATTATATTTTTTATATATATTCAAAAACATTAAAGTTGCATAAAAATTTGGAGACTTACTGTGATTACAATCAAGAATTCTTGGAAAATGAATATTTTTCCCAACAACTATATACGGATTTGGTCAGTTCAGTGAAACCTCGATTCCACGTTTTTCAAAGGAACTTTTAAACGAACCCAAAAATGCAGAAACGAGGAATGCAGGAAAGCTTGAAATAATAATAAAAAAGTAAATTCTTAAAAAAACATAAAGTTACTCCTCCCTTTTAATTTCCTTTAAAGGGGTTTTGCTAAAATTGGTATAAACGAGAGGGTTTTGTAAAAGTTGTTAATGCATAAAATTAAGTGTACTCAAACTCACATATTGTATTGAATAGAAAGATTTATCTACCAAAACCGGTCAATCGGGATAATATTTGAGACGGGACCATCATATTTAGACGATTGATCGGGGAAATCGATAAATCGGGAAACTGTTTTTGATGGGACTATAAACAATGAACGATCCATCCAGGAAAACGTACTATGCGAGAACGGTTGATCGGGGTTATACTGTATTGTAACAGTCTGTAGCTCCACCAAATGGTAGTATGTATTATATTTAAAACTAACGACCACACCAAACTGGCGTAACGTGACGTAAATATACGTCGCATACTCAACTCCATATAGTCAAAAATGTGTCATTGTAACGTTGTTCGGGTGAAGTTTTTAAATACTGTGAATATTCTGCAAACTGACATACAATATTCGCTGTAATTTTATGTGAAAAAATATTTCACGAATCGATTTATTTTATTTGAACGTTTTACACAATTCGAAAAATTTTCCTTCTTTGAATGTTTATTTTTTTACTTAATTCGACTTAAAATTATTAATAAGGTAAACAAACATAATAGCTAGTCGTCTTATCTGATTAAATAAATATCATTTGTTGTACTAATATTTATTTTTGATAGGACAGAACTACATTTGATAAGATAATATTGTTTATTCAATTGCACATTTTAAAAAAAATCAACTCTATCTGTTTGATGTGTCCTGCATGTGAAGTATCTTGATAAATTATATTTTGAAGAAAACTTAAAATTTAAACGTCAACTGTATAACATCTTTATTGACAGTTTGAGGAAATCAAAATGCTTAATTTCTACCATATAATTAATTCCTTATCAGAGATTCACCAACATAGATTAAATTAACCGTGCCAAGATACATACAATTCATTTTACCTTAACGTAAAAAATAATCAATAAGCATTTGTATCTTATATATGTTTTGTACGGCAAAGGTTTGTTCTATTTGGTTAACCAGTTTTTACTAAAGCTTAGAGTCCAAACTCACGTTCAATAATCACATGCAACTAATAATTGCAATTTTTTTGGTTTGTCTTCTGTACCATCAGAGCTCTTTCGTGTGTTAAAATTTTGATAATTACGTACAAAGTAGACTTGATGGTGGCCCGATTTTTTGGACCCAAAGAACTTTTAAATTGTATACTGGATAAATATATCAATATTAGAATCGTTAAATATATTTCTAAGACCGGTCAACTTTTCTGAAATGATTTAGAAGAACTATTGCAAAGTGTTGATCATGTAATTGTCAAACACAGAACATTGTTAAAGGTCAGTCATATTTGAAATAATAAAAATAAATTTATGATATTATTATACATCCACAATTTGATAATTTTACGATTACGATCGGTTTCGCTAATCGCGAGCATGAGTTTAGAAAAGCATTTTTAGAATGAAATTAATTAGTTGTATTATGTTCTACGCTAAAAATATTTAAGGATTTCTAAGACTAAGTACAACATGATAAACAAGAAGGGCCTTTCTAGTTACACTCTGATATACCTAATTAAATTCTTTGGTTCATTATTGAATAGACATATACGTTCCCACTGTAAAGTAACTTAAAAAAAGAAGAAATAATTTTATATTACGCTTTATCAAACTCAAATCGTAAATTTTCTTTTTTGAAATTCCATCAAGCCACCCTCAGTCAATATTTGAAAATAAATCATATTTCAGTCGATGGAATGATGCCGATACATCAATCAAATATATCGGATATACCTTGTTGAACTTAATAGTTTTGTTTATTTTGTAACTATGTTTGTAAATATATATGACATGTGATTTCATCCAAACCAAGCTAAAATAATGTAATTAATTATCCAACTTTATTGTCGGCATCCTTGTTATTTATCAACCCCCGCCTACCACGATAAACCAGGGCGGTGATCAGATGCGTATATTTGAGTTTTTCATCAGTGCTTAGCGAAAGTAGGGCGGGGGCGGAAGGGCGGAAGCTGGGGTTTATTTATATGCTGAGAGATTATTGTTGCGAGAGGTGCTGACAGTCGCCTACCTGGCATGCTAGAGGCTTCCAAACTTCGCGTATTGATATTATTATATAATATAATGTAAAAATATTGTAATTTTGTGTGTTTGGTATAGTTTTTGATAACATTATACAACCCTTTTTAAGCACCTTTATCTGGAGGTTTAGGTCTACCGAGGTCAATCTACAAAAGCATCTTTTTGAGATAAACACAAATAACGGTTTTTATGCCATGAAAATTATCAAATAAAGTTCATATTATTCGACTAAAAAAATATTGAACGAAAATATAGTCATATTATTTTAACATCACATATTATATTTTTAAATTGTTAATGACTCAATAAAGTAAATTATATCTTTTAAGAAAGCATGTAAAACTCATTTGCGTTTTGAACATTGTAATTTGAGATTTTATTGTCCGAAAATATCTTGTCACAGGTTCGTTAACTTTACCATTGTAAGTGCAATGATGGAAAAAAATAATACTCAAATCCAAAATATTATGTTATATAACTAAGGTTTACTCAAAAATGAGTGTGAATTTTGATACAGAAACAAACTGCAATATATTATTACGGCTAATTTGGTTGGTTTTATGTAACTTTATTTGTGTGAAACAGTGTTTTGTATCATTATAATAATATAACTATTCTATGTTCAATCTTAAAGTGAGCTTTTCCTAATAGATATCTTTATTCTAGCTCTGTAACATTAAGAGATTGTATAAAACAATTTCGTAAATTGAAATTTTCTTATAATTATATAACATCTAGTCATGTATGTTTTAAAGACAAAATTAAATTTCATTGACTATATGGTATCAATTATAACCATTCATGGACGGTTGGCGTAAATCGAGTTTCTGAAATAATATCGCCGGTATACACGGGATTTGTTTTACAAAATTCAAAAATCATTTTTAATGAACTGAAATATATACCTCTCATAGCTATACAAAAAGTAAAATAATAATAAAAAAAATAAACTATTTTTGAAATAATTTATATGCTATGTCTCACAGTTTAAGAGCGTCTCTGATTGAAAAACCTCACTGCGTGTGCCAAATAGGAATTGACATCCATCTTAAAAGATGAAGCACTCTCGCGTATTAACATAATATTAAACGGAGTTGAACAAATCACTAAAAAAAGAACACACTTCACGAAGAGTTTATCGATTTGTTTGTTTAATTTCCGGAATGGGCAAAAAAGTATGATCAGTCGTTTTGCTTATGAATGTTAGTATATTCTTTCCTACTTAGACTTATGGTCGTTTTCACAGTAAATAGAAAAATAAAAATACTGTACAGTCAATTTTTAAAACACGTCAGATGGAATGTTAGTATGAATTTTATACTGCGTTACACATCACGCCATAACCTGCAGATTTTCCTATAAAACATTATCGCATACCGCGATTCTTTCAAAAATCTGTTTATAATAAAAATACCACAAGACTATGTAACCAACAATTGACTATTAATCAATATTTAGTTGTGCTTGCGAACTGTTTTTAAATTTGCAACCAATAATATATGCCAATGTTTTGACTTATTAGGTTACACTCTTACGGCGTGTTTAGGATCCAATCAACTGAAATAATATTTACTCGGCATACATGATATGTTGGTTCACTGTATGAACATTATTATCAGATGTGACAAACGATTAGAGCTATAGACGTGAAAATACATGATATAATGATATATTTCTCGGTGGATTACGTACCACGGGATAATCGTGTTTTAAAATATATTATAAATGCGTATTGATTGAATAGGATTTTATTTGATAGAACTACATTATGATACGGTGAAAAAATGTATTTAAGTTCTACAAAAATTATATTTTTGGTTGTCCCACCTTCACCCGTTATGTGTATGCAGCCGTTGTGACACGGCCGCCTTCCATAACGCAATACTAATAAAAAGAATCGATTTTACTCCTCATACTCTTGGCCCGATACAGAGCTGCACGGACCGATCGTTAAACCATGCACTATTGTGCTTAAAAGAAGAGAAAAAAAAAAAAGGAAATGTGACTTGCTCAGCCACTTAGTCTACGTGATATTAGGTATCCTGTGTATCTGCGTACTGAAAATCCGCCGTGGCGGAAGAGTTTAATGTGCTACGCGTTGAATCTAAAGACGAATCGAGAATGTCTCGTTCCCCGTATGATCTTGCAAATTTATCGAATGACAAAAATTATAAGGTGTAGCTATTTTGGATTACGCCCTCGTCGGAATTATTCAGCTATTGACTAACTACTAGATAGTTCTGCTGAGGGAGTAAGCCAAGATAGTTTTTAATTATATACCTTATGACATATGCAACCTTTATAATGAATCGATTGGTGAACGTAGACAATACACATGGCTATACCGTCATTGTTTTTGAATAATATATATATATTATATATCTATTTCTGACATTTTTTTGAATTTGTTGTACAATTACTTTTACTTTTTTCTCTTTTTAGTAAACCATTGGCGTGCCATGCAAAATCGCTTCGCGTGTCATAGGTTCACCATCTCTGCCTTATCACTTTTGTAGAACTTAAATACATTGTTATTTTTTCACCGTGGTATAAATGTGTAGCCTAAATTCTTTGTTGGTAACATGTGATTTTTATTGTTTTTATTTTTCAAATCTATGGTACCTTATGTCAGTATTGCTTAAAGAATCTACTTTCACATTTAAAATGTTAAACGTCTTTTTTTGCTAGAAATGCTTTCTTTTTTAATTAAAGTAAAATAATTTTTACTAACCACTATTTCCACAATCAAATGATCGGAACCGGTTTCGCTAATCACTAGCACTATCAACTGACAATGCTCCTGGTTTTTATGTTTACAGTTTGCAGACATATGGTTACGTCGGTCTCTACGTTTCGTAAATAATTTGGATTATAAATTTTCGTCGGATGTCATATTTGCCTGCAATGTGGCTATTCTCTTGAATCTATTCTATGCTAAAAGTAGAGCGTTACGAAGATGATTCAGTAAAAACTAGCGTTGTCATAGACTCGTTCTATTTTAATATACCATATGAAAAAGAGAAGAGAAAAAAGGATTAGTTCATATGATTCGATTTGTGAATGAACATTGTTGAAAAAATTCGATTTTACCGCCATATTTATGCAAACAAAAAATAATAACTCACAAAGACTGAATAATTGTTACGGAAAAAATATTTTTACTTATGGCCACAGGAGATTGTTTTTTTTCTGTGATTCGACCTTATGCGTGCCTGGTATCCATAAATTTCACCTCACATTGATAATATAATTATGACAAATTGATAAGTATTTTCTGGTAATTGCTCCCTTGAATGCTACGATGAAATATATCACTGGAAAATGAGTTTTATTTTGTGAAAAATTACTTAACATGACGAAAAAAATGTTAGAAATTCATAACAGTATTATATTTGTTCACCTGGCCATCATCATTAGTAGAAATATTCATTTGTGAGAGAAGGAAAAATAATTTATTGCTATATGAATTAAATTTACTGTCGTATGTTATCATTATTAAAATGACTTAAAAAAAATTAAATTATAAGTAATGAGTGACCAACGTTTTGACTCTCTTGGGTAACTATTTATGTTAGCAGAGTGATTGTTCCATCAAACTATACAAATATTAAATGTAGTACATTATAGCTTAAATTTTTTTAATTCTAATAATATTTAACGATAAATAAAAACAATAATAATATTTGACGATATCTACTGAAAACTTGATGGAATTTCAATATTAAATTTAATCTGTTGAAATTTTGTAAATTTCCACATGTTTTTTCACTCACGATCCTTTAGACATCTTCAAGCATTATGTTACCCGTTAGTTCTATTGCAACTGTGTGATAGAATGCCTACAAAGTTTTAACAATTCAAATTTAATTTTATATTTGAAAACAAATCTCTGATTCAATAAAAATGGTTGTGGAGTTACTACTGACTTTTTGAGTTACTTTTATTGTATCCGAAATTTCGATTTTTTTGTCACTTTTTGCTTACGTCTCTCTAGAAAGTAATTGTTATAAAATTTATTGATTAGAACTTTTTTATAGTATTTCTTAGTAGAACAATACTTTTGCATGATTGTTTATTTATTAATTATTTGTTAATCGTTTCTTGTAAGCTATTTTATAGGTCTTAGTCGTATCCTTGTTGTGAGATTTTGAGTAACCGAAGAACAAGCAATCCATATGCTTTTCACTGTGATCGGACATGGGTAAAAAATGTATACTAAAAAGTCTTATTAGCTGTATTGTGATGAACATTTATATTATAAAACTTGTCTTTCACGGTTTGGTTGAGTTTTGTGTTTTGTTTTTGATTATAGCGAATAATCGTTTCCATGAAGTGATCTACGACACATTAGAAAACATTTGTATAATAATTATCTTAGTAAATTGTTTTAAGTGATTAAGCCGTTAAGTCAAAATGTCTCATATAAGACAAATATAATTCTTACGTAATCAGTGGTGAATATTTAAGATAATCTGTTCTAACACTGAAAAAAAATAATATCAAGTATTTATTATAATTAACATTAATATAATATTATCTGTTGATATTAATTCATATTGTATTTGAAGACTAATAAATAATATCAAAGCTTAAAAGTAAATAAGCATTTAGGGGAGCTTTTCACGACTATGTAAGTTTGTCTTATAAGCTTTAAGCTTCTTAAGGCAGTCAAAACTTTATAAGTATTTAGGGATGTCAAGCTGGTCAAATGCGTTGTTTACAAATATTTTTTTGAATCGGTATTTTAAGTACCTGGGTACTTGAATAGGAATTGGTAATCATAAGAAATTTAGATTTAGTGTTAAATTGTATGCCCCTTATGTTTAATTTCCAACATATTAAATATGTAAATTTACCCCATGTAACCAGACAGGCTTGTGAGACTTGTTTTTGTAAATGTCTTAGATATAAAAAAAACCTTCGTATTACAATTTGCAGATTGTGATATCACTAGCACTAAGCAGAATAATCACCAATGAGGTTAAAGATATATATATATATAGCCTATATCTCACCTATTGTATACTTTTTGACAACAAATATGAATACTCGCCAATACAATTAGGAATAAAGGCTATTTAAATAATGAGTTTCGTTATTAGAAATAATTAAATTCTGAGGTTTTCAAAATTGTGACGGCGGGAAAACATTCACATGTCAATTAATTTGTATAAAATCAGTTGATATATATAAATATGATGTCAGTCAATGAAAAAATACGGCTGAATTTAAAAAAATGTGCTTGTTATAAAATGTATACTCTTTATAGTTATGAAAATAATATACGTAATAGATAAAACTTTTTAAAAATCTAGATCTCAATCGTTATATCTGTCTTTAATATCAAATGCACCCGTGATCACAACTAATTTAAGAGCTTATTTAAGAAACCGGTCCTGATAAAAAAATATATTGTGGAAATAAGTACTAAAAAAATGTGTTTTTATTATTTAAAATGTCATGCCTTTCCATCAAGAAGTGACAGTTAACACCTTAAAAGTGATTAATTTAAGAGCTTTTAATCTGACTTCCCAGCTCGTCGCTTAACAAGATTTTTAATATTAACGCAAATAAGCTAATACTCAAGATGAAGATGTAAGGATTTTTTAATCAGCAAAACGTACGGTAAGCGAACATTGCCGATCACTGCTGAAGAGTTCCATTTTCTAGCTACCACGCCCTATGCGTCGGAAATTCCCTCGGTACTACTCTATAAATTCAATAAGAAAAAAAATGCGTGTATTTTTTCTGATAATATTGCAATTATTTTATGAAAAATATAATTTAATAAGCGTACAATACCTTTATAGACATTGAAGTGAATACTAACAGATCTTATATTCTAGAATTATATTTATGTATGAAATAAAGTCTAAAATCTGTTGGATACAATTGATTATAGTAGAATAAATAAAACTATTTTTTCCTGATTCACACGTATGAGTCAGCAAAAAAAAAATATAATTTAAATATTTTAAACATTAAAAAGTGTTAAAAATCTAGTGATTGAATTGGCATTCACTTAGTAGAACTCCTTTATAACACTGTAAAAAAAAGCAATGTATTTTAGTTCTACAAAATCATTTTAAAATATAGTTGATAGCTATTTCGGCTCACGCCATCGTCATAACTATGCTTAAACGAACATTTGCTTATTTATATATAGTTGTGTAGAAAAGGTACACAATACATCGCAGAATGACGGCTTTGGAACAGCTGGAAATCAATAGACATCAACAATCACAAAGGATTTTTAACAAACAAACTAATATATTGTCTTCTCCATTACTTAACCCTCTGCTGTCTGATTTTCTTCCGTAACAGACCATTTCCGTGCCACATGTAAGCTTATGGACATAGCCGCCTTTTTAGTTTCATTTACAATTTTTGGAATAAAAAATAGTTTTAGAAAATAAATATTAAAAAATAGTAAAAATATTGCGAGCAAGAAACAAGCTAGGTCGTTAAAACAGGAGAGAAGATGTATTGTGTAACTTTTCTACACAGATATATATAGATTAGCAAATGTTCGTTTAAGCATAGTTCTGACGATGGCGTGAGCCGAAATAGCCATCAAATATATTTGAAAAATAATTTTGTAGAACTAAAATACATTGCTATTTTTTTCACCGTGTTAAAAATTTAGATGTAAGATATATCTATCTCGCATTTATTATTAATTTTATCATAGGTTTAAAGACTTTCCCAAATCGGACCGAATCGGGGTTGCACGGTAACTAATATCCAGAATGGTTATCGCTATATCATCCCTACACATACCGTGTAACCTGATCGTGGATTAGTGGGAGCTTTTTACCTCAAAAGCTTTTAAAAGTTGTTTCTCCCTTACATTGTTGACAAATATGAGACTAAAACATCAATATAAATTTATATGGGATGTGAACATTTTATGCTGTCGCATCACCAAAACAAAATCAATCGGTTATTTGAGCTTTTATTTTTGCATGAGAACATATTAAATATTAAATTTTAAATATCAATAATGCATACACAATAGCTTTTATGATTAAAATTAATACCACTTAATGAGATGTGATCGTTTAATTTGGTTTTACACTTATTTTTTCTATGACGAGTTAAAACATCTCATGTATTAACAATTCTCAAATGTATTTAAAATTATTCATTATGTATTTATATGCTTATGAATGCTTCAATCAGCTTTCATGAGTATTTTATTCTACTAAACTGATGAATTAGGGCTCAAATAAAGTCGTTTTTCTGGGTGTCTGATCTCATCGCTGATGATTCATAAATCAAGCTACATTAATAAAATCGTTTGTTAATCGTGAAAAAATCATGGAATAAATAGTACATTTTAATGCTCACATTTCGATTGTGAAAATACAAATTCAAAATTTAATCGCTTTCTTGGATTGAATGTTGAAGTAAGTGCTTTTAGGGTTAAAATTGCATCAGTATCTAAAAGAATGAATTGACACGGTGGAAAAAATTACGGAAATAAAACGGCCCCCCGTAGCGGGTTAAGCAATGGTGATCGAAATATATTAGTTTGTTCGTTAAGAATCCTTTGTGATAGTTGATATCTATATATATTTATCTGTTTCTATAATGGGCCATTTCCGTGCCATACGCAAACTTATTAATAAAGCCGCCTTTTTAATTTCATTTAAAATTTTTAGTTTTATTGCGAGCAAGAAACAAGCTAGGTCGTTAAAACAGGAGAGAAGAAGTATTGTGCACCTTTTCTACACAGCTATATATAGATAAGCAAATGTTCGTTTAAGCTTAGTTGTGACGATGGCATGAGCCGAAATAGCTATCAACTATATCTTAAAAATAATAATCTTGTAGAACTAAAATACATTGCTATTTTTTTCACCGTTTTTCAATGAAATTCTACCAATTGAATGCCAATTCAATCAATAGAATGAATTGAAATAATAAAACACACTTTTTGACAATCGACTAATGTAAGCAAAATTATAAACAATTTTATATAAAACAGATATGAAAAAATACTTATGATATAATTTCAACTTAAAATTTCTCATAAATTTCCATGTTTCCCTCCCTAACATAAGATTGAATAAAATGTTAGTAAATTTAAACTCCACTTATTCTATTTTCACCATCTAAAATAATATTATTCTCTCATAATGGTAGACGCCTTTGTTTAATGAGTTTGCCCTAATTTATTTTTTAATATTATTTTGAAATCCGCAAGGGGATGCACTAATTATACACCCTGCATAATACCCAGCATAGAAAAAATGCCCATATCCGCTCCCCCGAAGAAGCCAAAGTTAGTGTTACATCCAACGGATTTGAAGATAATTTAGAATAATGAAAAACGAGCGTAAATTTATTTTTTGAGTTCTCAAATATTTTACATAATTTTTATAGTTTTACGTAAACATCGTGCCATAAAATTCATTTTATTATTTTGTTATTTTACTGATTATATTATTAATTGTGCCTAGCCTCTTCCGCACAACCACTCAGTATAAAGAAAATATGTCGCTTATCATAGAAAACATTATTACAAAAAATATTAAACGTTTTCAATAAATAATTCTCCGAAATCAATGCTGAACGAACATATATATATTTGTACAATTCGATTGCATGTTTTTTAAATGATTTTTTAATGTATGACTAGCTCAGCCGACAAAATTAAATTTACTTGAAATATTTCGTATATAATCCGTATATTGAAAACTCGTCATTTAAAGCGATTCAATCGACTGTTTTAAAATTTCGTGAAGTTAGTTTGATTGCGTACAGTGATCGTCACCTATTAGAACCGTGTGAGAACGAACCACATCAAACAGTTCTACTCGTTCGAAATTCATTTCAGAACAGAACATTAAGCGATTAATTTTGTCTGGAAGATTCCACTTTAAATTGAACGTGAAGTAGAATGAACTAAACAGCAATGGTAGTTTCCCAGAACTTTCAAGAAGTGTCTGATAAATTAACTTTTTCCATATTAAAAGAAAAATTTGCGTGTTTAAAAGATCAGTCTCATGTAGTCATATATCGAACCAAGGACATGCTGAGTAAATCCATTAACTTTATTGATAATTATTACGTAACGAAATAGTATCTGCATGGACATAACGGGCTGTTGTACAAACCAATTATAAGAATGTTATAGGTTTTTTTAATACAGATTTTTTTTTTTAAATAACTTTTATATCTCTGAATTTATTGATAAGAAATATCAAAATCTTGAAATATCACAAGAAGATAGAATTCGACTTATATCCTCGTTTTGAATTTCACAATTCAAAATGCTTATACCAGATCATTGATCCATTTTCTAAGTAAGTAGTCGTTGAAAACAATGAGTGTTTCCTAGTAATTATTTCCACACTTTAAATACTCGCCTAGAATCAATATTTTCCCGTGTAATAACCCCTTTATTTCAACCCCATTTGTTGAAAGACCCTCATCGATCGAATTGTGTTCTATAGATGGCGAAGACAAAAGGTTTTATCATTAACACTTATAGATATCTACAATAATTATAAAGCATTCAATTATCATTTCATTTAATATATACTTCTTATCGTATTACGAAGAAATAATTTCTTTTAGCGTTCGCTCTTTTCAATTATTTAATTGAAATATTTTTCATTAGCGCTGTAAAAAATAATACAGTATAATACTGTTTATTGAGCTTTGTGGTATAAAGAAAACAATTTTAATTGATATTCATGCTTTTAAATAGTTTTTTTATAATATAGTTTCCTACAGCAGTATTCCCCAACTTTTTTACAGATACGAACCGGTAAAAAAAGAAAGAAATCGCGTATAACTAATACTGTAATAAAAACCGTTTTTTATGTTATGTTTTTATTTTAAATCTTATATTGTGACAACTGGAAATAACGTTAACTAACAAATATACACATAAAAGTCTGATACAATTAATAAATTACAAAAATAATGGTTTTTTTAACAAAATAATGCGAAACCTGTCGTGGCATCTTTTGAATATTTTTGCGTGGCTAATTTTTTGAAATATGGCATACTGCTTGCGGCCCGATGGCGAAGTCTTTGCGGCCACCGGTTGAAGAAAACCGCTCTTCGTTACTGTTGCACAACTTTTACAGCCGTGGACCTCCCTCAAACGGTCAAAAATTTCGTAAGCATCTTTTGAAAGAAAAAAATATATATAAATATTTGAAGCTTTAGTAGTTTAAATTTGACAATGAAATGAAAAAATATAAATTCAAATATAATTAATTTTTATTTTCAATAACGAATATTTGATATTACGAAGTTTTAGAATCCAAACGCCCTTCAACATTTCAAATTTCACGATAGAAATGATTTCATTTGAAGCTTCAAACACATCGAGTTTTGTAATTTGTTTTTACAAGTTGAAAAAATAGCCCATACGAAATTCTTTATGACCTCATTTTGACAATGTGAATAGAAATATACACATTTATTTCAATAGTAAACTAACACCTAACTTTTGAATGGTATCCGTACTTTGTGACAGCTGGTGCGATATTCAAAAAAAGATGCTAGTTATTTACCTCTTGTTGGTTTGAAAGTTTTCAATTTTAAATATACACTATGATTCAAATGTGCAGATCGCCATTTTGACAGATTCTACAGACTGCTATTTGCAGAAACTGCCTCATAGCGCGATTGCTTCCGCACAACTCACACAATCAGTGTTAAAATTTAGGTTTTATGTTTTTAAATTATTGTAGTACAAATCCTTCAAAATTAACTTAAAACAACACGGTCAAAATAGTATTCAGTGTAATAAAACATATTTAACAAAATAATTAACCTTTTTCCATAGCCTTGCTGAGAAAATTGTGGCGACAAATATTGTAAGCATGATTGTTCTAAAAAAATAACATTTCGTTAATGTAATTATTCAAAAATTTCTGGTTACGCGAGATTTGAATTAGGTTTTCTTACTGCACATCCCAGTAAATCTTGCGATTAAATAAACCAAGCATTAATAGTAATCAGAAGAGGTAGGGTTATATATTTAAGTTTATTCAAGTATGTATTAAGTAATGATACGTAGCCTTACTTTAAAAATTTGTGTATGTAATAAAAAAATGTTTTCTAGGCATACTTTCGAAACATAACAGTACTTATTCATAACAACAAGCAGGTATAGAATTTATTGTGAACCAAAGATAGTATTTCCTTAAAAACTGACAATTTTTAAGTGTGTTTTCATAAAACTCCATCTATTGTATATATGTACATTCAATTATAATTCTTCAACTAAAATAAAGTGCTTGATATATAAATGTTTTATCAAATAGACAGCAGAATTGAAATTTACTCTGGTTAATTCATCGAACACGTTTATTGACAACACATATGATTATTATGAATTATAATACATCACAAATGTGTTTACTGGAAATAGCCATATTTAATTATAAATTATCGCAATTAATTGGTAAAAATAAAGGCGCATATTTCTATCAGTGGGTATAATGTATTGTTACGTCATATCTTAAATTAAGTTGGAGATAGTGTGGGTAATATATTACAATTATAAATAATTTATAAGCCCACTGTAGATCGCAAGAAAAACTCGTTAATTTCTCTTTGATCTTGTACTTTTTCAAAAGGGATCGTTTTTATATGTTCTTGTGCGTACATGTTCCTTTGAAAAAGATTGCAATTTCCCTTCCGTGCGTGTATTTGATGCATTTTACTTTGAGAAAATTGTGAGGAAAATGAAATGTATGCTAGGAGCTTAGCTTTAAATGTGGCGTAGAAAAACTAAAAGTATCAAATAACGATCCGAAAAACAATGAAACTTTCGAAATGTTAAACTTGGGAATTTTTTATCTGGATTAAGATGACACAGCAAAATTAAAATCGACATTATTATCAATTTACAATTGTGTTTTAACAATTACGCACTCGTTAGAATAAAGGCAGATAATTGATAAAATCATATGTTGAAGTAAAGCAACTTTCACGCTTTTTTAAATTTTATAAACATCATGTTTCGTAGATTACTATACAGTCACATGGTAAGAAAATAGCAATGTATTTTAGATCTACAAAATTTTAAAGATACAGTTGATAGTTATTTCGGCTCACGCCATCGTCAGAACTATAAAGTACACTTGTGCAGATACACGACCACTGTAAAACGCATCGGTTGGAATGTGTAGAAAGTCATTATTGGAATTACTTCAGTATTTTTTTTCTGTTATTTGACATGTAATCATAAAACAATAAGTCGATCAAAAAACAGTACCGGGACCATGATCTTTGAACAACAGCAAAAGCGGATTCCCAAGAGTGTAGATCGTTAGAAAACACCGCTAGAATTAAATTTCACGAATGCAAATTATAAATGAAGGGAGATATTTAACGTATGCTTTGCGTATGAAAATGACGCCGAATTACAAGTGAAATAAATTAACGGTTTCGCCTTGTTGTAGAGTATATAAAAGGGTTCCGCCACTAAATATAATTGGCAAACGCTGATGCATAGAAACTTCCACATAGATTGTTTCGATAATATCTCCATAAGACTAACTTTATGGCGCTTACTAAGTTGGAAATTTCGTGCGGGGAGATGGTTTCACCCACTTACCCAGTGGACTAATGTTTCTAAGCAACAAAATAGACCAACTTGGCTCTCGGACTTACGTATTCAATGCATATATAATATTATATATGTTTCGAGCATTTAAAGAAGTTCTACAAAAATCTGAATATAACTTCAAATCGTATCATATTAAGAAATTTGAATGACATCATCGTCAGACATATTACCAAGTGGTCATTACTAGTGAAAGATTATAGACCTTGTCATATTTGTCATGGTCAAAATATGAAATACTCATTCATCAACGTCATATATACATAAAAAATTCAAAACCTAGTCAATGGATTTCTTAAAATAAAAAAAAAAAACAATGCAGAAAAATCGGATATATTGACGCATATAAATTAGCAAACCTTTCTAAAATTTTTCAACATTACTGAATGCAAAATTGAAATTTGCTATAATCATTATAATAATAGAAAAATTACAGTATTTCCTAGATTATCAAAAAGACAACAATAGAATTACACTGGTCTACGCAGTTACATGTTAACGACTTAAATTTCATAACAGAAAGCTTAAAATAGTGATTTTCAATACGGAGCTTTTTCTCTTTTTAGTTGTAATTTATTCAAATAGGGGTTGGACACAAAAATTCACCAATATGTTTTCATGTCATTAAAAAAACAAATACGATGTAACACATTAAAAAATATATAGCGATCATGATCTCAAAGAAGAAAGGGCAACCGTAGATATAATAATATAACATTATTTTAGGATATTTTACGGTGGATCGAATAGAAACAGTAATTGCCTTCATTGTTTTTATACGCGAACACGATTTTTTCCCCCTTTCTTTTAAATACTGTTTTACCAAAGAAATATCTAGAGCTGGAATAATAGTGTGTATGTCAAATTGAATTGGTTTCAATACGACCATCTCGGAAATACTGTAAAATGGTTTTTGTCGCTACGCGTTTCTTAATCATACCCGATTAACTCAGCCGCTCGAACGTAAGTCTTTTTAAACTAATACAATCTTTTGCTTTTTGTGGTTTGCGAGGGAGTGTGATATAGATGGTGCCCGTGTCTACTAATGTCACAAATTGGCATCTTTAAGCATTCTATCACACAGATGTCACAGAACTGACAATCGGTCACTAAGTAATTTGGTATTGAAATTCTCTCAAGTACTTTCAGTCAATATACATTGTAAATTTTCCTAATTTATTATTATTGATTTAAAAGGTATACATGATTCGATGCTATTTTTGCTTTTGAATATTGATGTATTTTACAGATTTATCGTTTATCATAATTCAAAACAACAATTATAGTAAGCAAACACAAAAATCAACGCTATTTATAATACAATTCATTTTAAGAAATGTACAGTGTGAATGTTGCTTTATGCAGTAATGCAGTAAGCGACAATATATTCCCGTCATAAAAATGACATATTCTTTTAATTGACGGACTGGAAATGTTGTAGATTGTGGGTCAAAAAATCAGTTAAATATGGAATTAAATATTAGACATTTTGAGTTAGCATTGAAAGCGCTAAGACGACTGATTGCGATATGCTACTATTGACACTTACAAATTAAAAACAAAAATACATAATCGGTCAATAAACTCATGAAAAAGCTAATGTTCGTTTATTTTACATTTCTGTTGCATCCGTGTGATAGAATGCCTGAAGATGCCGAATTGCGAAATCCATGTCATTAGTGACAAAACATGTGGAATCGTACAAAGTTGTAACAATTCAAATTTGATATCGAAATTTCATCAAGCACCTTCAGTCGATATCATAAATCATGATAATGTTTATATTGAAATCTGCCCTGGTTTGACGTTGTTATCTCTGTAGGTCTGATGAGCTCCAAAAATACTAAAATATTCGATATCTCTCCATTGAGATATATCTGATATGGGTCAGTAGGAAAAAGTACAAAATATTTCATAACCGTGTTAAATACAGCATTATGAAACAAAACAAGTTTTTGAATAAAGTAACAAGCAGGTCTTCACAAAAGTGTGTGTGTTCTACAAGTAAAGTGACCATGATTACAAGCTTGATTTCTGTTAAAAAACGACAGTCGTAGAGTGCTTCATATAATACAATCAAAATATCGTGTTAATTCAAAATCTAGGTATTACGCGTAGACAAACAAAGCACACAAAATATAATGATTAAGTGTTCTCTATTTAATGATTACGAGTTCTCTATTTGATTCCGGGAGTTTTTTTCCTCTATCATAAATCCAACGCGTATTTATGAAGTGGTTGTATAAAGCAAGTGTCGACCTCATTACTGGTGTAAGAGGGCTTTGAACAGGAACGCAACTCATAATGAAGGATGCGTACAAAACAGGCCCGGGCAGAAGTTTTTTTACTAAAGCACCGCGTTAAAAAATAGAAAAAATGATAGCCAAGACAAATACCCAAAGTTTCCCAGAATGAGCAATTTTTAGGTTGTTTAAAAAAAATCAATTCAACGAATACTTATTTTTCTAACTTTAAGTGAGAAGCCATCAGCGAAAATCTCGCTTTCCCATTCTTAAAATGATTTTTCAGTAGCAAAAGAGTGAGTTATTTGGTTTCATGAAATTTTCTTTGAAGGAATTGCTGATAGTGATTAGTAAAATTCATCCCTCATCTATGATCTTAAAAAAAACGTGCTTTATAAGAGTAATTCTATAACCACCTGACCTTTTTCGGGTCTACAAATTTATCTTTATAAGTTCAGCTGAGTGGTTGGGTAAAAAAATGTGGAGGTAAGTTTTACTAGGAGTCTATATGCTCCACTCTGGAAGAAGTCATGATAACAACATATACATTAATATAATTATTTTATACTACATATAAATTCGTTTCATTTTATTGATTGAATTGGCATTCACTTGGTAGAATTCCATTAAAACACGGTGAAAAAATAGCAATGTAGCTTAGTTCTAGAAAATTATTATTTTTTAAGATATAGTTGATAGCTATTTCGGCTCAGAAGATCGTTAGAGATTTGCTTAAACGGACATTTGCTTATCTATATATAGCTGTGTAGAAAATGTACACAATACACCTTCTTTCTTGTTTTAGCGACCAAGCTTGTTTCTTGCTCGCAATAAAACTAAAAATTGTAAATGAAACTAAAAAGGCGGCTATATCAATAATTTTACATACGACACGGAAATGATCTATTACAGAAACAAAGAAGCACCCCGTAGAGGGTTAAGCAATGGCGATCGACATATATTAGTTTGTTTGTTAAAAATCCTTTGTGATAGTTGATCACGTTACGGATCTTAAAAATAAAAATTTGTTCTAAAAACTGTGTTTTATTGATAAAAAAATCAAGATTGAAAAGATTGGTCAAAAATACATTTATCAAATTTTCCTTACGGAGATTTGAATGAACATGTACCAAAGAGGATGTAACCACTCGGCTGAAGATTTGGTTGTTACAATTATTAAGTTCGCAGGCCGTAGTATATCTAAGACTGATACAAAAGGTAAATCTGCGCACCAACCTATAAAAATCAGCACCTCGCAATTATTCTCTCATACAAATTGTTCGACGCCATTAAAATTTTAAAATTTTTTATGCATGAAAACTTTACGTAACATTGTGTTAATCATCCATACGAAACCGTTGCTTAAATTAAAAAGCTAGGAGAACTAAACCACTGACTAAATCAATGACAGTGTGCGTATGGTTGGTAATCTTGCAAAACATGAATCCGTAATGATTCTTTCCAATGTAAATGAAAATCAAATAATATTGTATAATTGACTTTCACATTACGAATTTTTAGGTTGTTTAAAAAAAATCAATTCAACGAATACTTATTTTTCTAACTTTAAGTGAGAAGCCAACAGCGAAAATCTCGCTTTCCCATTCTTAAAATGATTTTTCAGTAGCAAAAGAGTGAGTAAATATATGACTCGCTGAGAATCTTGATTACGTTAAATTTGACCTGTCGTATTCTCATATTCATCATAGGTAAAAAATAAACGTTGTGTGGCTTAGTTGTGCAAAATGAGTTATATTTTGATTGATTTATTTCTAGAATGTAAAATAGACTTTTTGTATATTTATTATGAAAAATATAGTAACTCGTGAGGTGATAAAATGTTATCACATTACTGATGTATTGTAATTAAGTATTCACTACGTCTTGCTATCCTTTCTTATTGGTAAAAGGGTAGTTGAGCTACTCAGTACCGTCTCGTTTTCATAGACAATATTTCATCATTGTAAGTCCATTAATAATGTAAGAGTGTAAACTATGATTTCCATTTTTAAAATATTCAAAAATCAAATACAACGGTTATTACGTACACGCTATTACGTTAAGCGATTAATTCAAATAGCATATCATCGACCCCAAAGCAAGTTTTACTTAAAACATTCCGTCCGACTTAAGTTTTCGTTCGATAGGGGTAAGTTTTTTCCGCCTCAACCCATTGCGCTCGTGTTTTGTTCCCAAGAAAAATCAATATGAACGTCATTTGGTTAGCCGCCTTGTGGCGTGGATTTGATATCGCTGTGTTATAACCAAGACTACATCTGTTACGAAGTCTAATAATACGTATTCTTGATGTAATATAATATTTATATAATGTGATAAAATCTGGAACGAACTGAATGCGTTGGGCGTTAAATATGCGGTTCTCGCCAAATATAATGGGATAGTTTCGTGAACAGTGCCTTTTTTTAGGCATTGAAATCATTCCAGCGATGTATATATTATCAACTATTGATTATACATCACCAAAGCCACCAATAAAGTACAAGAAATCAATGTTTCATCTCTGTAATAATGAAATAATGCAATGTAATCTTTTGGCAGAATGTCAATAAAATCGTCTTAAGTTTAAAAATACGTGGTAAACACTTCACAGTTAGAATGTATTTGTAAATTGACAATCCGTATTTAATGTACGTAATATGGCGAAGTAAATTTTTTCATTATTAAAACTATTAATTGACAATATTTTAATTAAGTGGTATTGAGTAGTTGGGATACACACGGAAAGATATTATATATAATCGAAAAACTGAAAACGTTCGCTCTAAAAAACTGTAAATTTCAATTTACGCTTTTAAGGTGTTAACTGTCACTTCTTGATGGAAAGGCATTATATTTTAAATAATAAAAACACATTTTTTAGTACTTATTTCCACAATATATTTTTTGATCAGGACCGGTTTCGCTCATCGCGAGCATTATCAACTGATCAGTTAAAAATGTGTTTTTATTATTTAAAAAAATTCAATTTACGCATTGATGTAACAGTTATAAGTCCCTCTTTTTTTTGAATTGAGTACTTTTTGTCAAAGCTGCTTAAAATTTATTTTATATGTGTCTATGAATTCAATAAAACGTTTTAATATCTCTTATTTTGAAAAACAATACATTTATTCAGTCTTTGGACCTGTGTATTCATCGAATATATGGGAGAAGAAATAAGTAAGGACCGGACGCGATACTCAGAGTTGAATAACGAATTTTGTCAGGATATAAAAATATTACAGATATACGCCTACAGATATACATACGCCTTTTGGATCTAAAAATCGATTGAAAGACTCATAATTTTCATTTGGATCTTTTAACCTTATGACCACGTAGACGAAATTCAAAAAATCATTATTCATTATATTTTAATCAACTATCATGTATACATTTTATTAAAATTGAATATTTTTTTGATTTTTATCATGCCACTATATTCGTTTTATAGCTTAGCTATCAAATAACTTAATATAATAGCGTTTTTGTTAAGAAGTCATATTAAAATGATAAATATCCTTATCTTGTTAAAGAATTATTTTATAATTCAAAAGAAATAGCTCCTTCAATATAAAACAAGATTACTGAGATAGAATGATCACTTTTTTTTAAATTATCGAAAATTCTCCATCTTCTCTGATAAATTCAATTTATAAATGGCAATAGAATTGTTCTGCGTATTAATAAAACATGAAAAAGAACAATAAAACGAATTAGATTTATTGATTTTATTTAATTGAATTGTTTCACGCGTCTAATGGCGTGCCGAAAGTGTCTTTGAATAAATAATAAAGGTGAGAAGTTCCGCTAAAAGCTCTTACCCTTATTTCAAAAGCTCGCGTGAAAACTTTGGTGATTCCCGAAGTTCATTTTCAATTATCACCGTAAATTGTTTATTGCTTTACCTGTTTGGTTAGCGGCGATCGTACTAAACTTTTATCCAACTCATAGATCGTCTATCTTCTCCTGAAAGTTTTCTAAATTTTCCAAGGCTCACTGTTCAATTAAATTTGTATCAACAAATTATATGAACCAACAATACGAAAATTTATAATTCAAAAAAACACTACCGCAAATACATATTTAATTTATTTTTAATAGTTTTTTTTTCTATTAGCGAAACTATTGTATTACCGCTGTTTAAATAGTAACTTTATATAGCACACGCCGAGAGGGAAATCTGAAAACATTTTAAAGAGAAATATACTTATTTATTTATTATATATATCTCCTTGTTAAACAGGTTCTTTACACATCTAAAATATTATAGAATTGTACTGGCTTTTAAAAGTGCTGCTGTATCACAAAGAAAGAATGAATCCTTCTTTTTCTTTCTTTCATTTTAAAATATTTTGTTTTTAAAAGCTACTGATTTATGTCCTAAGAAGTTTTGTAATGCAGTTATTACTTTGAAGGATGCAACATGACTGTCTCGATTCAATCAAGTCTTAATAGCACTGTGTTTTTATAGAATAATCCAAAAAGTTCTATAAGACACTGAGAAAATCTTGAATATATCGGACTTATATCAGGGTAGATACAGCCGAAAGACTGTTATATTACATAATACTGTGGGATATCCAAGAATACTTTTGCGAGACAATAAATAAAGCATATTAATGCAATATAAGGGATTTTTTAATGTCTATTAGAAAGATTATAAAAAAACAGATTGTGTTTGAAATGGTTCAATGTAGTAAAGCGTACGCCAAGATGAACTGCTGCAAATATAGAGGCGATATCGTAATCATAAAAGTATTGATGATCAATGACTATTATATATCTAACTGTTTATTACTAAGATTATTTTTTATTTTATATTTCGTTGTAGATATAAATTTTCTGTCAATAAAACTTTTCAAATAATAAAATCGTGTATTTTTTAGCGCTAATTCCACAATATATTTTATTCTCAAGACCGGTTTCGCTGATCGCGATCATTATCAATTGATCATGAACAGTTCATGAACCCATTATTTTGTATACCTCAAATATTTTGTATAAATAGTATTGTTTATAAATTGTATTCTATCAGTTGATAATGCTCGCGATGAGCGAAACCGGTCCTGATCAAAAAAATATAGTGTGGAAATAAGTACTAAAAAGTGTTTTTATTATTTAAAATATCATGCTTTCCATCAAAAAGTGACAGATAACACCTTAAAAGTACTAATAAATGTGTTATTATCATTTCAAATATTATACCTTTCCATCATGGAGTGACAGTTTACACCTTAAAAGGGTATGCAAACCTCTTAATGTTTAATGTTAAGGCATCACCACCAAATGTTGAGTTGTTAATATGTTTCGATACATTGCTAAATTTGTTTTATTATAAGTAATTTTCACATACCCCAACCCTCAAGCCCTGAGTTTATGTATCACATTTGGACTAGATTTAATGACGTTATATCTGTATGCTAAGAACGCACGTATACATGTCTGACAAGGTCTTATATGTAAATAATTTACGAAAAACACGCAACAAGGGAATCGTATATTGGATTTTTCTTTTTAATCTTTTCTCGGATGTCTAACACGAAAAATTCCCATCTCAGGGAAACGAGAGAATGCTCAATATACGAAATATATTATTATTTAAACATTATTTTCGAGGCATACGCCGATTGCTGTAACGTTCCAGGCAGAGATCCTTAACAAGGCGTCATCGATGTCAGGGAGTTTGCTATCAGCGACATTAAAAATTCGCTTTATTGTAATTTGAATTGACTATATGGCAACACTACCGAAGTATCTTTTTATGTAAGACATACGAATAATAAAATACTTCTGTCTTAAAAAAGTCGCTGCAATTTTTTTTTGCAATGGCGATAATAAAATATTTATTATTCGTAGCCAATAATTATTGTGAAACTCAATCATTTCATTACATTATGTTTATTTGTATGCATTGTCAAAAATATATATATCCCGGCGCGACAGTAACAGTTGTTTTTTAAATGACTTAATGATATTGTTTCAAAAGCAGGATTGTTTGTGATGTATAAAGATTTCCTTTAGACTCTTTTATTAGATAAAAGTTTCTCAGTTCCTGCTAAGAATGCGGTTTATTTTATCTTTGGATATTAAATAATTTATGTTTCATTTATTGAACTTATTTTTACAAAATACACGATCTACGAAGATTTTCGCATTTTTGCATTTTCAAATCTTTTTTGTTCAATAAATATTTGTTAAATAACACACCTTAATATATATTTTACCATAGAAATGATATCCATGTGCGATAGGCAAACTTTAGAGCGCTTTCAGAGTGCTTTCATTTTTAATCCTTGTCAGTTCCTAATGCGAGGCATATGGTTTAATCGTTCAAAAAGAATAAAAAAAACGGGGTTTGAACTTTTAATAACTTACACGAAAGTCTACGATGCTGCTACTACTGTACATCAAAAATCTTACTCATTTCTAAATAACACTTGCTTTAATTTATTTTGTTTTTTTTAAAATTATTATTATAATTTGTGCTGTGTATGTATCTAAGCAACATCACAAGTAGATGTATATGACTCAAGTAAAAAATGTTGTGTATGACTGCTTAACCGTATTTTTTCAGGGCTTAAAAGGCTGCGGCGTGGACTGTTATTTTCCGGTACTAACAACATTAACCCATCTTAGTACTGCCGACCAAGTGTTGAAAAACTAGTAGTAATTTAGAAAATATAAGTATTTTTTATTTTGTTGATTTAATATATCAAATTTGAATCGCAAAAATTCTATATACAATATAATACTTCCCCACGTTTTGTCTCTCACTGCGATGACTTAATCTTTACCATTTTCAGGCTTTTTAGAACACGGATACACTTGCAATGACTATCGGTAAAGAGTTTATATTGTTTATATTAAATGTACATATACAAGTCTAGTAGCGTTAAGCTGTGTGCAAAAAGAAAATGGTTTGAAGTCTAAGATCCTTGTTTTTTAGGAGAACCGAAACAAGATTTGATATTGTGTGATATTTGAATTATTGAGACTTTAATGTAGATTTTGCTGATTCTACAGTATTCTTTCTGCTGGTCTCTTTTATCATTTATGCTTATTCAACTCATTTTTTTCAATGACTAACGGGTCTGATTGAAAAAGTAAACGATATAAATTTAAGAGTGGGTAGAACATTTAATAAGGCGACAAAATAGCAATATATTTTACAAAAGTGTATTAAAAAAAAATGTAGAACTTATTAAATACATTGCTTTTTTTCCACCGTGTTGTAATGGAGATTTACTAAGTAAATTCCAATTCATTCGGTGAAATATTTTTGCAGAAAAACAAAGATTAAATTAAAAGTTTCATGCGTAAAATAATTTAACTCCAATTCAACGTTACTAGACTACCAGACTCTCAAAAAACGCGTTAGAACGTCAAATAACATCTTTTTTCTATGATTATCACTGAAAACATTAATTTTTTGTAATAGCATTAATATAAAATATTTTATTTATTCCACATTTCAAGTGCTGACAGTCAAATCTTGAAGGTAAGGCATTATATTTAAATAAATAAATAAAATACAATATTTAGTCAGGAAACGATGAGCAAATTTGATGATCCTCTTAATATTAAAATATGAATATATAATAGTACCAAACATTAAGTTTTTTATTTGTGGCTTGGAGCATCAATTAAAAAAAAAAATCCCAAATCTTGCTAACGATCGCAATAATAACAAAAGCGATCAATATTCATCATATTTATGGCGCTATTAAAATATTACATAAATATTATACATCGAGAAAATCTTTTAATCGAAGAAAGATAAATGCTGAATTACATAATATTGTTCTTATATGTGAATGTTCGGGCCATATTAGATTTACTTGATACGCGGAAACATATTATCGAAGTTTCTATTCTGAGTTCTGAGTTTTGGCCATGCAACTCAAATTGGCAGTGAGGTTTTATTGTTGACGCACTATATTTAATATGTACGATAGCGGTATTTATTATGAAAAAACAGAACTAATAAACAATATTTGTCTGTCCTTACAATTTTTAAATGACCAATGATAACGTTCTCACTCATCTTTGGGAAATATCTGTCATATCAGTACAAGGTCACTGATGTCTCTTAAATGATAAAAGATATGTTCCGATAAAACAATAAGTACTGCATTGTTATAAATGATTTTCAGATTTCCCGCGCTGATACGAGTGTGTTAAAATACCTGGCAGACAATACAGTAGTTAAGTCCAAGGTAATTTGTCTCAATCGAAACAAATAAAAGCAATTCACGTGCCGTGCCACCTGCAATCTTTCCCATTAATTCTTTTGCTAACCGGCCGACAAAGAATCCGTACAAATACCGTTTTATTTTTCGTGTCTTTGAAGCGACTTGCTATAACGTGATAACGAAGATACAATACAGATAATAAATCAGTTGAAAATGTTTTGCTTAGAAAATCGAAAAAATATTTAAGTTTTTGCGGTTTTGTATTCTTCGTCGTATTAAAAAAAAAAATACATTTTTATGTATTATAACATTATTTCATACGCAATACGCAAGCAATAATATTACATAAAAATTAAGTATTCAATCTTGCAAATTTTTATAATAGGTTGTTGATATATATGATATTTCGACTTTGCCATCGTGAGAACTAGTTCTACTAGCTGAATATTATTTTTACCACATTATAATGAAGTTCTATCAGGTAAATGTCAATTAAATAAACGAATTTGGATCGTTCAAAGTCACTCATTTTTTACATGTTTTGTCACTTAGACTTTGATGATTTCATAGCTCAATTAAAAATAGTTTTATGGAGTTCCAAAATAAAATTTATACCCTTCAAACTCGGTTCATTTCCTCATGTTTTGTTTCTCACAGACCCGATTTTACCTTTTAGTTTTTCTGGCAATCCCAGTATATGGATGAACTCTGCTCAAAAGTGACAAAACATACGGAAATCAAGTTTTATTCCTAGCCTATTGATTCATTTCTCAGTAGAAGAATTTTCGTTGAAACATTCATCTTTTAATATATGAAAGGGTTTCATTATTTTTTATTATTCTGCAAATTGAAGTAAGTCGAATACCTTGTATAGGTCTTAAATATCGTACAACCCCCAATATTATAAATCGAAAATACATGTTTTGATGGGTAGGGCGCCTAATAAATATTCAAAACAAATTCAAACGTCGTTTAAATACATTCATACATTAATAATACGCACGCATGCCACTGTTTTATTCCAGGTATTGGTTCCCTTGCCTTACGGTGGACTAAATAATTGAGGGGCACAGTTTTCCAGGGCGGGAGAGTATGTGTGGGGGTAGATAGGTGGGGGTCTTAAATATTCATACGCTTTGCTTTTATTAAGTGTGTGGGGTAAATATGGGTGATGGGTGTATACCCCCTTTCACCTTACACGAGGTATTAACAGGGTCTCGCGCGTGAAAGACAGGGTGGTTGCAAAATCATCTTCGATTTCTTTTATATGCTATTTTTGCTGGTCTTTTAATTCGATCACTTTTAAGGTGTTAACTGTCACTTCTTGATGGAAAGGCATGATATTTTAAATAATAAAAACACTTTTTTTAGTAATTATTTCCACAATATATATTTTGATCGGGACCGGTTTCGCTCTAATGAAATAAGTACTAAAAAATGTGTTTTTATTATTTTAATTCGATGTTTAACTGTTCCTCTTGGTATTTAGAAAAGAAAGAATTGACGTAGTGGTTCATTTTTTTTAATAAAGCAAAAAGATCAGTTCTTCTAAAAATATATGAATGAACTGCAAAAAGTATGTTTTACAGTGTGATAAAAGTCCTTCGTCCCAAAATAGTGCAGTGTCTCTAAGTATCAAATAAACCAGATACATTTTAATGGTCGTCGATTTTTCATTATAATCAAATTAGTTGTGATCAAAATTATTTCAGATAAAGACATGTATAGCTTCTAGTTGTATATAACCGATTCAAACTAACTATTGTCCGACAGCTTAGTTGCATTCATCTGTTGAAGTTGAAATTGGGGTCGTGAGTGGAAAAAATAGATATGTGGAAGAGTTTTACTCACAATTTCTGTAATTTAGGTATAATATTGAAACTCCACCAGCACCCATCATGTGTAGTTTAATATTCAAAAACGATTTAAATTCTGTTGAGTATTTGTTGGCTTGGCCTAATAATTTCCTTGCAAACATTTTTTTGAGTGAACGTTAGTCGTAAATTTTATTTAAAATTTATCATATTTAATTTTCATTATGAAAAATATTTGATTTTACTTGTGAGAGTCGAGTCATTAAAAAAATACATTACTTCTTTTCATACATTTTCCATTGATGCTTTATTTATAAACGAAAAAAAATATCACCGTGAACGACAGTCAATCAAACTCGAAATAAAATATTTAGAATTCCGTCAGATTATTTTGAAACACCATGTTTCAAAGGAAACATACACTATTTTATGTTTATGGTGTGGAAATAAGGAGAGAATTATTACACTAATATGAGCTTAACCTCATGTTACTTCTAGATAAAGTCTCCGAACAGAATTCTTTTAAATTTCTACCGAAGAAAAAAGACCTTTTTGATATTTTTCCTATAAAAATTATTTACATATTTTAAGGCAGGAATATCCCTAATCGGTGAGATGTTATTGGAAAAAATATTTACGAGAATATAACGTTATTCAATACTTTGTATGAATTTTAATGCTCATGTTGATACGGATTTTATTTTTCATTGTGTATGTAATAATAAAATGATATCGTGAAATCCTCTAGAGCATAAATTTACTTATTCATAATTTTTATCTACGTAGTATGTTTTCACGTCATGAGTTAGTTGTTAGGGCTGTTCGGCCGATAAATGCAGTAAGGCTGTAGATATTTTTAAGAAGCAAAATCTCTGTACATTTTTTGTTTTTTCTTTGTGTACAGGCTTAGCTAAATAAAAAACATTTTTCTGGATTTATTTTTGGTTCTGGCTATATGAAAGAGTGAAAAATGAGTTTGTTATGATTGTTCAGAGCTCTTAATGGATTATTGGTTTACCTTAATTTTGCTTGAAATTTTTAATAAGTGTTTGTGAATATTTCATTTTTCAACTATTGTAATTTACATTGTATGATTTTCTGTAAATTGTTTCTTTTTTATTGAACCTACGGTTTTGTACACCTGCTACCATTAACTCAAATATTCTGTACAAATAGACTTTCTTGTGAATTGTATTCTATCAGTTAATAATGCTCGCAATGAGCAAAACCGGTCCTGACCAAAAGATATATTGTGGAAATAAGTACTAAAAAATGTGTTGATATAATTAAAAATACCAGGATTTTCCATCAAGAAGTGACAGAGTAAAGATTTTCATACGAAATGTAAAAATATCGTCTCATCGAAAATAATTATAAAATTTAAATAGATAATAATAATATATCCGTTGAGATATAGTTTTAACGATGACTTAACGTCAAAGTAGCTTTGTATTATCTAATATAACAAAATTCTGTAAAAAAAATGATACCTTACATCTAAAGATTTTATTTAAGAATCAAATTGTATTTTAAAAGAAAAACTTTCATACGTATTGCATAGAAAATTTTAAATTTAATAATAATATATTTAGAGACTTCACGTTTCACCGAAGCTCTATAATAATTTCACACAAAAAATACACCGGTATCTGCAAACATTGCGAGCGTGCCCTTTGGCTTTAAAAGCTGTAGGTGCCAGCTGAAGTGGTTATCAAAAAAGCTCTCCATAGGCCGTGAACAAGGAAAGCATTAGGGAGCTTTAAGCTTCACGTTAAGAGGGGGACAAAACAAAGAAACATGTTGACAAGAAAGTGCTAACCTCTGGAGTATTTGCCCATAATGGAAGGGAAAGAAGGCTCTGTTCTATATCAGGTACCCTAATAATTTGTCTACGAATAATATTGTCAACGTAAACATTAAACGTAGACAATAAAATTAGTTTTAGCTTTTGTAAATTGAGAGTCGCCTTAGTGGGTAAACTATTTGTACTCTCGTTCCGTTATTCAAAACCCTGTAGTGAAAATTAGAAATTTAATATGTATATTTCATATATATAAATATTTTTGTGATCATAATCTTGATGTGAAATCGCATTGTCTTATCAACCAACAGAACGCTATACAAATCTCTTAGCTAAAAAACGTCACGCTGAGGTCATTCTTTTATAATTATTTTATTTTAATTGTGAACTGAAGCGATTTTTCAACAGCAAGTGTTTGTAAGTAAATTACTTTTATAAACTTTTTTCGAGATTAAATTTGTAATAAAATAAGTTAAATAGAACTATAATTACGATGACAAAGAACTAATTACCAAAGTTTTACTACACTAAAATCTTTACTATGCTATCATATTGTTATGAAGTTTTATCAAGTTAATGTAAACTTAATACTAAAACAATTACTGGAAGTTGTTTAAACTTTTTATATGCCAATTATTAAAAAAAAATATATAATACAGAGCTCAACACTGCGCTTGCACACGTTGCGCAGCAAGCCTTAGTGTGTGTGTTTTAAGGTAATATTATAATAAACTGCACCACATAGTGTATAATAATTTTCAAAGAAGTTTTTCCACGGGAAAAGTGACTTGGACTATTTTTTCGATTGGAAGATTTTGAAAAATAGCTCAATAAACAATTTTTCCGGATTGATTGGCTGATCTTTAATTCAATGAACATAAATAGGAAAGGTAGGAAAATAACCTGACAAATTACACTTTTTTTTGTCAGAGTCGTGTTGTTGGTCAATGTCGGAATTGGAGTTGTGATTTTTTAAAGAATCCACTGCTCTATTTGTTACTCAAAATTCCTTTTCTTGGTTAACGTAAAGATGTATGGAAATGGATAAGGGAAACTAGTGTTACATAATGGATTGGTGAGGGAGAATTTTAGATCATAGTAACCTTATATCTTTAAAAAAAATCATAAATCTTTTAAAAATTTTAAAAATTTTCTGCTGGGATTCAAATACGTGTCAACCGTTTTGATAACTCAGCTTAAAATCGGTGATGATTGAAGAAATACTTATTGAAAGTTATTCAGGAATTTTTTTGCTATAATTTGACATGAATCAAATTTTAATGGACAAACAAGCATTCACTGATTTACTTACTTAAAACATTACAAGGAACCTGCAACATCATCAAATATTTTTTCATTAATTCATTTTACGATCTATTAATATACGTATTTATAGATATTATTATTCTCAAAAAAGCTCTAAATATAATCACTTATTTAATACTTATCATGTACATAAAAACTATGACACTATTATAAGATAAAGGGTCTATGATATGTAATCTATCCCTTAATATTTTATAAAGCTAAGCTTAAGTTATGTTTAATCTCAGCTCTAATGATGCGGACATCAACAATCATATACAACAACAAAAAATATGCAAAGATAAATACTTTTATTTAATGCTTATTATAATGAAGTTGTTCCGAATTAACGACAATAAAATATTAATTTATGTATTCTTTTCGCAGATGGGGAACAAAGACAGAATGCCCGTTGCCTACAAGTGTTGCCCTGTCGGGCAGAATTTGACGCGTCCTAAACAAGATTTTGCAAGGTCTCCGATTTACAGTGCATCATTGACCGGATCTGGTGGCAGTCCTCCATTTGAAGTATTTGAAGGTGATCCTGCCCAGCGTTGTGCTCCATCAGATCTGCCCTTTGAGCCTCTCTTCATGGAGACAAATGACACCTCGTTTTGGGATGTGGACACCAATGTTTGGGAGACAATAGTCGGAAACCCGTGTATTTATGACAAGTAAGTTTGAGTGTGTGACCGTCTGTTGAGTCCCGCCCACACAATTTCAACCATATTTTACCCTATGTCGTATTTCGTCTCAAAATTTTAAGTCCTAAGATAACATTTTTAACCCAAACCTACTAAAGAAATATATTTAACAATATTGCCGATTGATTTCATACTAAGTCTACGTGAGTTTACCCGTTTAATTTTAGTGTGTTTTTTTTAAGGAAATTAATAATACATTTTTTAAATATATTTTGTTGCTTTTTAACGTAGCTTTTGCAATCACCCTTCCCCTTTTCGTCACAAAACTCGTCTTTGATCCATATGTTTTAATATAGTCACATTTTTGACTCCCTTTAGAAAAAACATAATCGATATCAAAAATGATGGCATTTTGACTGACATTTACTTCCAACCCTTTTCCTTTCATCACTATTCGTCAAAGCTCTACACTTTGATTGAATACGTCAAATAATGTTTAACGGTTTCTTCTGCCTTTATCATTTATTGAAAGCAAACCTTAACTATAAATTATATCTGTGATAGGTGAAGAATGAGTTTTTATATCTCTTTCTCACGCATATACTTCCCAAATACTATATTGAGGTTCTCTCAGTTAATAAGTTTAAATAAGGATAACTATAAATAAAAACCCTTTACAAATACTTATCGTCGGTGCAATTCAAAAAAAGTGTCAGATTTTTATCAGAAATTGTTCAAAGTGTTATGATATAATTGAATTTGTATAGTTGACATACAATCATCACAGAATATAATTCAAAAATTACCCCAACCTCTCTTATATTTTGCAATACACGCAATTGACCCAAGCTATCCTTTTTTGCAGGTACAATTTAGACCCACAGAAAAACAGCGAAGACGAGTTTTACCTTTTCGCAAATGGTTCAATCTTTGCGCCAATGCATAAACCAATTCTCTTGAACCCTGGAGATTACTGTCTGGAGACGTTCTCAACTCCAACTGGATACATTACGTTACCTTTGGTATGTTTCCTCACTCCACCTCCAAAGCAAGAAAATTCAAGCACCTGGATGACAATTATCGCAGTAGGTAAGAATTTCAACCTTTTTTATTTTATTATAAGAATTGATTCATTTGTAAGATACGTTTTGATTCTTTCATATAAATGTAATAAACATATAAATCAGAAGATAATGTTCGTTTTTCTTTTTAAATTTTTGAATTATCTAAAAGTATATTGATAAAAGTAAAATACGGTGAAAAAAATAGCAATGTATTTTAGTTCTACAAAATTATTTTTTAAAATATAGTTGATAGCTATTTCGGCTTATCCATCGTCAGAACTATGCTTAAACGAACATTTGCTTTTTTATATATAGCTGTGTAGAAAAGGTACACAATACATTTTCTCTCCTGGTTTAACGAAATAGTTATCAACTATGTTTAATAAAATAATTTTGTAGAACTTAAATACATTGCTATTTTGTTCACCGTGTTATATTGGAGTTCTACCAAGTGAATGCCAATTCAATCAATATGTTGATTGAATTGCTATTAATATCAAAGGTTTATAATACTCATAAAATATACTCTATATATTACAGTGCTCATAAATCAGTATCGAGAAGAAGTTTTAAAAAACACCTTATGTGATTAAATCTAAGGCATAAGTATCACGGGCTCATTTTTTTTTTGGAGTAAGCCATGATTTTTTTTAACTATTTAGGTATTAGTTAGTAGGTGCATAGGTATTTGCTTTAAACGATGTGTAGCGAGAGTGATATACAAACAAAATTTTAGTTATTTCCTGACAATAGCTACTTTTTTAGAAATCGTAAATTAGTGAACGGTGTTTCAAACATTTTTTGAACATTAAAGGAGGATATGCAACTCATTTTATAAAAATACCGATTGTACAATTGAAAAAACCGGTTTCATTATACTAAATAAATAATTTTTGAATTGTTGAAACCTTGTACGATTCCGGGATGCAACAGAAGTGACTCTTTTGCATTCGTGTGATAAAATGCCTGAAGATATCGAAAGGCGAATCACGGGTTATTGCTGACAAAGCATATGGAATCGTGCAAGATTTCACAATTCAAATGCTATATTTGAATTCCATCAAACACCTTTAGTCGATATCACAAATTATATTAAATATGTCTTGTTTTAGATCATTTACGAATCCTGTTATTATTTGGGGGTTAAGTAGCTGAATAACAATCAGTTCTCATAGAAAACCGAGTCCATATACGTCGTGGCTTTGTAACAAAATAAAGTCAAATTGACACAATTTTTATATTCACATATATGTTGCTTTTATCGTTCCTGCGATATTTTTAGAAATTAAAAAAAATGTGACTTAGTGCCCACCGAAGAGTAATGAATACCTCCCTACTCCTACCCAGCGCACCCCTTCTTGCGAGCAGTAGTAGTGTGACGTTAATTTGGAGTCGGCACGCGAACAACTCTCGCTAAAAGCTATTTTGGGAGTGCCCGTATTTGCGGGGGTGACCAAACGATGAACCGAAGTTGCCGCACCTTTTAAAAGTGGGCACCGATTAAAGGCAACCACTATTTCTATTATTGACGCCAAAGTTATTTGCATTTTTCGAAAAGATAATGCTTAACAATAAATATTTTCCAATTAACAGATTTTACATGTTGTTTATTACTCTACTTGATAATTAATGACTAAAATATTATATTACCTTCTCTTGTTGAATTATCAAAAACGACTAAACTCACTTGATGACACTCGCAGTTAGGAAAACGATTCCTCCGATTATCACATGAATTTCGTTTTACCTTTTAAATGTCATGACTTTCTAATAAAAAAATTAAATTAACACATTAATTCAACAACACCAAGTTATATGGAACTGACATCAAAGATTTTTTTTATTGTGGCAGATAACACGGACTCTAAGTTATTCAATACATTTGACATTAATTGTTCACAACTCTTTGAATGCCTGAATGAATTTAAAATGTGTTTTGAGGCAAATATTGCAACAGTACTGTTAACAAGCAATGCGATAATGATACAATCATTAATTTATGGGTGCTAAGTAAGGTGAAATTTTATAGTTTGTTCCAATCACTGAATTATTACAAAAAAAAAAATCATATCAATGGTATGAAAAGACATCGAGCACTCGATCCAAGTGAATCAACCAGAATTCTCCAGCAATATCTGTCAATATATTAATCATGAATATAAGCATTTTAAAGTTAATATTTGAACGAAACCCTGAAATTATAAATCATTAAGCAATAAAACTCAAAGTAATTATAAAGAGATTTTTGTCATTTTTTTAACAATGTATAATTAAATTAAAATGAAAATATAAGTAAATAGTTCTACTAGAATTTTATCGAAATACTTGACTATTGAGTAAAAGTTTTGATGATGCGATCTCGCAATGTTAGCAATTTCGAGCGAACCAGCTCAGCGTGTCAGCGCGTATTTTAGCGTACTCATCCCGTAGTTAATGTGTTAAAATAAAATGTGAAATTAAGTAACAATTTTTTTTTAAAGATAAAGAGATATTTTTCGCCGTTTATCGCTCAGTAAGACAACTGAAGAAAACGTAATATCACTTTTCTGAATATATAATAAATGTTGGTCATCGCAATTTTGGCAAGTTTTCTAATCAAAGCGAAAGATTTTATTTTGGTATTCTTATCAAATTTTGGATCGTCCCATCCATTCACCCAATCAGAGTTCATATCTACCACACAAATGAAACAATAATCTATATTATATAATACATAGTCAATTGAAAAGCTATTCAACTCTTAAAATAGCTAACGTATTAGAGAATTAAATCCAATTTCAATAGAATAAAAGAAGTTCACGATTAAAAAAAAAAAAACTATTTCTTTGAAATAAATTAAAAAAGGTTGTCAAAGAAATACTATCATATATAATCAATGAAGAGGGAATCAATAATGATTATATATGATTTTAGTATCTGTTGGAAATTGTATGCTTTACTATACTTTTTGATTGTTTTTTTTTTGTAATAAATGAAATATTTTAAATTTTGTAAAAGGATTGAAGTTGTTTAGGCTAACTCTTATATCAGTGATTGTGTACCTGCGGATTGGGTTAATTTAGCTAGCAAACATTTCATTGATTTATTTATAAAAATTTACAAAAATACAAATTTATCAAAACTGTTTTATTTGATAATAAGAAGTGAAGCTTTTGGACCTCTATTTTGTAAATATTTATAAGTATTAAAAATTAAATAAAATAATTTAATTACGAATGAATAAAATTTTAAAACACGCAACTGTGAATATATCAAATAACTTGTTGATATCACGTCATATAAAGTAATTTTGAAGTATACAAAAACAACAACAACAACAACTACAACTGTAGCATATAAGCAAGGGGTTTCCCAGCCCGATGACCAAGCGCTCGCGGAATTATTACATGTGCCTATCACAAATTGTTAATAGATTATAAATCACAATTAAATAAAATACTGTTAATTATAAATAATTTCATCGGCTGGTACATATATATTGTAAAGATCTATAAATCTTTAATGGAAGACACAATTCATTCATTTGGTTACTTTTAAAAGTGCGGCTTTTGCCAGCCTTCATGTTAAGATATCTTCAGTTGATAATGCTCGCGATGAGCTAAACCAGTCCTGATCAAAAAATACATTGTGGAAATAAGTACTAAAAAAAAAATTGTTTTTATTGCTTAAAATATCATGCCTTTCCAGAAGTGACAGTTAATATTTTAAAAGTGATTTAGATTTTCTGCTTAACACTTTCATATCGTTGCCCTACAACTGAAAGGCACTTGTGACATTTTCTCTAATTGATAGATAAAAAAACATTAATAAAATATAAATTGTTAAATGACAGTTACATAAGGTTATTTGTGTTATTGTAAGCTAATATTTAATTCGTTTATTTAAAATATGTCTGTATTTACACAAATTTTAGAGTTGTAACTAAAAAACATATGATTAAGTAAAGAGCTCTAGTATGTGAAAAATAGTTAAACATAAGGAATTTTATAATATTGTATAATATGGGTAAAAATAAAAATAACCATTTTCAGATCCAAAAGTGAATTTCAATTTTGAGCCATACAAATCGACCTGTGATCCGATATTGCCATTTTCACATATCATTGTTTGTAAATATCTACTTTAAAAACTAATAATCCGTTCTTCTTCACACAATTTTTTTTGACAAGTGCCCTTTTGCTTTAGGGCTGACATTTTTTAGTTTTAAATTGTCTGGGGGTTAATATCTTTTTACATGAAATAACCGCGTAAGATTCCCGCGAATTAGTGAACCATTTTGACAGCTCAAAGCGGTATTTTAAATCTGACCTGTCGTGCCTACATTCATGCCAGTACAACAATTCGAGTTGTTAGTTTTAATTGTTTTTATTTCGCGCAGCGTTGGACGAAACATCTTTCGGTCACGAACGTGCCTCGTTTGCCTTATTTCTTTTCTGATTTAATTGCCTAACGCTAGTTTTTTGCTGCGCGATATTCCAATAAAGATTAAAACATCGCATTCTGCTTAGTCGTGAAGAAATTATTAAACTCTACATTTATCGTAGGCAGTCTGTACGAGATTATGAATCGTGTAAAAGCGTAAATAAACGACTGATTACAAATGTAAAATAGCTCTTCTGTTTTATTCTTTTGTTGTTTTAAAATGTTTTATTTATGAAAATTAAAATAACATACATATTATTTCGGGTCTACGACTTGCGTAAATGTTGAGTCTTATGTTTCGGAGTGACATTTATTAATAACAATTTTTTGTTTTCTAACGGAGCCAAAATTTTGAAGCGTGATAATTATTTGATTTTCTATTACAAAATTAAACTAAATATCTTTAACCTAATTTCAAAAGTTATTTTAAATTGACGCTAAGAAATTACCGTAACTAAGCATTTATTTATTGAAATCAAACACTTTCAAGACTTTGGTGAGATATTGAAAAAAATGAGTAAATTGTTTAGTAACAATTTACAATGTTTTTTAATTTGTTGAATCTAAGTTTTACCCAATTGTATTTATTTTTCAATGAAGAAGTAAGTCCGTAAGCGAATAGAAAACAGATAGTGAAAATGTTTATACTTAATTTGTGAACGAAAAAATAATATATCATTTGTAATGGTAATAAAGGATTTTTTTTTTGTTTCTATTTTTACTTTTAATATTGCATGATCTGAAGATAACCAGACATATTTTACGTAAAATAATAACGATCATGCCTGTAGTGGAAATTCATCTTTTTTATATATGTATGTGTGTAAATAAAATAAAATTTATCGGTTGATAATATTCAAGATTAACGATACCGGCATTGTTTTTTACAAAATTTTGAAAGCATAATATAACGAATCGAGCTTTTTATTGTTTATATTTAATATTCAGATCTAGCCTATATTTGATAAAATAAGTTGCCAGACATTTTAAATGTGGATGATTAACGGGTTTACCTTTTTTTTTTAATCAATTTGTTTTGTATTACGTAATATATAGTCTAAAAAAATTTATCTCCATTCATATGAAAAAAAAAAGTTTTCAATATACATATAAAGCTCGTATCGATCTAGCAAAGTATTTTAATTTCGTTTCGTTTTGTTTTTATTATAATGAAATATTAATAATTTTCCTGAAAAAAAAACAATTTAATTACACCGAAAATTTGATACAATTCAAAAAAAAGTAATTGAATATTATTTAAACATCAAAAGCTTTATAAAGAGGTCATTTATTAACCCCCACAGTAAAAAAAAACAATGTTAGCCGCGTGTTATTTCACTATGCTTTCAAATAACATACTTTGTATATGATAAACAATGTCGTATTTAAATTAATATTCAGTAAAAAGCAATTAAAAAGGTTTCCAGAATATTACCGAAGCTTAGCCAAATATCAGATGAATGAAAAAGCTCCCATATACAGCGATTAAAAGCTCAAAGTTTGTATATATACCAATTCATGATAATGGAATATAGTCAACTAGTATGTGACGCAAAATAGATTGCGTTTTTTTGCTGTTATTTTATGTAGGCAGCTACATGTTCAGTGTCAAATTTAATATTTTTATTTTTAAAGTTAATTAAAGTTTTGTTTCTTTTAAATAAGAATATACTTTCATTAAATCCTTCAAATATATAAATCCATCAATTTACGTGCTAAACAATAAATCACATATAATAAAACACACTTCTCATTCAAAACATGCTAATATTTTCAAAATTATAAAAATACTGCTATTAATTATACTAAAAAATAATGAATGAATGTATTTTTCTCGGAAATTTGTGGTTTGATCTCGTTCAATTATTCAATAGAAGTATTTATAGAAAAAATATTTTTTTTATTTATTGAACTGGAAAATTAAATACTGTAGATTTGGATCGATGATTTAAGTATAAAGCATTGTCTTAAAACGTTAAATAAATTGAATCTATTAAATATTTATTTTTTGAAATCTATCACGATGTAGATGACTTGTTTGTGAAACATCCAAGGTAACTCGCCACAAGTTAACTGTTGTAGCAACTAATTAAAGCGATAGAAGTGATATTTTCCGATGAACAAAGGTGACGTATTAGATACACACATTTATGAATTGTTGTCTATTTGAGTCAAAGTGCAGAAAATGGCAGAAAAGTTCCAGTAAAATTTTACTTTAGCCATCCGAAATATAAATGTATTCAGTTGAATTGTGATGAATTTATAAAGAACGTTTAAGCAAAGCATACAAAATTTTACATTAGTAGATATGTTCTATGTTGAATTAAAAACTACTGTATCATATGCAAACCAGAAGAGGTGGAATATGGATTGGAATTACGTGATATGTTTATTGGTCACCTCTTCATCTTAACAATAATAATCATCACCCTTTTATGCTTTCACTTCTATATCCGTTAATAATGGTAAATATATTTTTTATTAAATTTTTAAGAGATTCAAAAAGAATATGTTATTTTGTACAGTTTATTAGTTTATTTCTTAGCCTCAGTTAAGAACAGATCAATGTCAAATATAGAACATGTTGGATCATTCAACAGTAAAAAAACAGATTCACAATTCGCTAATCACGTTATAAAGGAATCACATTACATAAATTCAAATTCAGCGCCTAAGTGTTTGCATCTTTGTATAAAGGGTCGCAGGATGACGGCTTTTGAACAGCTGGAAATCAATAGATATCAACTATCACAAAGGATTCTTAACGAACAAACTAATATATGTCTGTCACCATTGCTTAACCCTCTGTGGGGTTCTTCTTTTTTTTTGTTTCTGTAATAGACCATTTCTGTGCTATATGTAAACTTATTGATATAGCCGCCTTTTTAGTTTCATTTACAATTTTTAGTTTTATTGCGAGCAAGAAACAAGTTAGATCAGATAGGAGAAACAGAAGAGAAGATGTTTTGTGTACCTTTTCTACACAGCTATATATAGATAAGCAAATGTTCGTTTAAGCATAGTTCTGGCGATGGCGTGAGCCGATATAGCTATCAACCATTATTTAAAAAATATTTTTTTTAAATTAAATACATTGCTTTTTTTTTCACCGTGTTATAATGGAGTGGAGTATAATCCAAGTGAATGCCAATTCAATCAATAAAGACAAATGTAGAAGCTCCGTTTTAACTGTAAATAATAAAACGGTATGACTTCTTATGACCCGATATTGCAGGACGACAGTTTAATTAAATATTGATAGACTTATTCAATGCTCTGCTAGATATAGCTCGATGTATCATTTTCAGTATGCGCCCCTCGGTCAGAAGGTACGGTGCCCCCTCCAACAGTCGAGTCATTGTTGTAAAAATGAAAACAAGAGTTATCCCGGGGAGGCTTAAAACTTTAATGCCTCCTTTTGTTTGATATGTCCGAGGCTATGAAAATGCGCGGACTTAAAGCTCAGGCAATATTTTCCACAAAACGGCGCTTTTATTGCCCGAAACAATGATAAGGCGCTCGACGTGGTGCCCTTTCAAACCAGCGGCGGCAAACTTTATTACGACTAATTTATTGTTTTTAATCACTTCTGCGGGTTAACATTGTGAAAAATGTCACCATTTAATATTTTTACTTCATTTTTATTACAGCTGCGCATATCAGTCCAATATTCTATTCAAATGATAGACCAAGCTGACTTCTTGCCGAATAAAAACAATTGCTAACCCTCTCAAACTATTGTATACAGTTGCTCATAAGACACTCCCAGACAATGATTATAAGAAATATGTTCACCGCTTACTACACTGACTCTGACGAATAAAATTAGTGTACAAAACACTGATGTGTGAGAGATGAAAAATAAATTTCAAATTTGAATTGTTACATCTTTGTACGATTCCACATGTTTTGTCACTAACGACCCGAGATTCGCCTTTCGGCATCTTCAGGCATTCTATCACACGGATGCAACAGAACTGAGGTGTGCCTGAAGATGCCGAAAGGCGAAACCCGAGTCGTTAGCGATAAAACATCTGGAATCGTAAAAAGTTGTGACAATTCAAATTTGATATTGAAATTCCATCAAGCACCTTCAGTCGATATCATAAATAATTTTCAATTTTATTTCAAAATGTTTTGCATTAAAAATATATTTATTGTTAACGTAATTGAATAGCTACAAAATGCCAACTTAACAAAATCATATTGACCAGGGGTTTTCATGTGTGACTTTCATAAAATATAACATATAACGTCATATTAAATAAAATATTCATAGTGAAAAAAAAACATTTAGCTTAAAAAATAGGTTGAACACTTAAATTACTTGATAAAGAGCACCAGAAAACTAATTGATTAATATGTTTTTAAGATAGACCTGAACTATAATAGTTATAATATATTGCTCAAAAAACGATCGGTTTTGGTCAACAATCAGAGGCGAATTAAGAAAATGGGCATTTCTTTCCGAATTACTGAATAATAAAAAATATTTATGGTCAATTGTAATTAAATAATATATAATTGAGTTGTCATGTTTTTTTTTTTTGAATGACACAGTTTGTGAAGCACTACACTTTTTATTTGCTTTGATGACAGCGGGGTCTACTTTATCGCCATACAAGCCAGTCGTACCAAACTCATTTCAGGCGTACCAACATAATAACTTATTATGATTAAAAATTTATGTGCCCTCTTGTTTATCACACACGCATACGAATACTTAGAGATATATTCATGACACCCTTTGTTTTCTTTATGCACTTAAATTGAAGTCGGCAAGAAGAACCTAAAAGCCTTATTTAACTTCGTACGCAACGATGATCTTTTACTTTTTCAATGGATCGAATCCACCCGTGAAAGTTAAGATTTTTCAATCAAACAGAATAGTATTTAAAAACACGGCAGATTTAATAGAGACGCTTAAATAATAACACAAAACTTCAAACTCAGCGCCTAAGTGTTTGCATCTTTGTAGTAAGAGTCGCTGGATGACGGCTTTGGAAATTAATAGATATCAACTATTACAAAGCATTCTTAACGAATAAACTAATATATGACGCTCACCATTATTGAATCCTCTGACTGGTGTCTCTTTGTTTCTGTAATGGACCATTTACGTGCCATATGTAAACATATTGATATAGCCGCCTTTTTAATTTCATTTACAATTGTCAGTTTTATTGCGAACAGGAAACAAGTTAGGTCGTCAGAACAGGAGAGAAGATGTATTGTGTACCTTTTCTACACAGCTATATATAGATAAGCAAATGTTCGTTTAAGCATAGTTCTGACGATGGCGTAAGCCGAAACAGCTATCAACTATTGTTTATTTAAAAAATAATTTTGTAGAACTAAAATTACATTGCTATTTTTTCACTGTGTTAATTTGTCGGTGTTACTTATTGTGCAATTTATATTTTATTAAGCAATAATTTAATACTATTTCCACAATTTTATAATATTAAACTCATTTCAAGCATTATCAACTGATACTTTCTTGGTATTAATAATATAAAATTATAGAAATATTAAGAAATACTGTGTTTATTATTTAAATATTATGCCTTTCCTCCAAGAAGTGGCAGTTATCACGTTGAAAATATAAAAATACTATTGAATATAATTTAGTACTACGAAGAGAATTCCAATCCAATCAATAAATAAAAATAGGCGTTTTCATTACGTCTAGATTGTGTAATCGTATTTGCGATGCTGCTCAAAATACGTCATTGTAAATAGAAAATGAATGATAAATTAGTTGTTATATTGTAATCTGATTATCTTTGCGTTAAACATACCGCAACCGGTTCGTTTCCAGATCAAACCATAATCGTTAATGTCTTTGACCGATAAACTTTAAATAATTATATCGTTTGTGTGTTTTGAGAATTGAGTAAGAGCTCTGCACGGGATCGAACTATACTCGTGGGCCTCTGGTCGACCCAACCCGTCGACTAAATAAATTAAAATTAAAATATGTAAAAAATATAGGTCATGTGACAGTATTATTTGATACAAATGATTATTCACTCACATAATTAAATTTTATATTGACGTGACAACGTCTTATAAATCGATGAACGCCCGCTGCACGCACGAAAAAACATGACTCATTGTCCCGTTTGTCGCGTTACGCCGAAGGCAAGCGTGCGAGCGAGAGCGCGGATAAGCGATAGAGAGGCACGATCGGCCTACCGTTCGGATTGTGTCGCATCTATCTCTCTTCCACTCGATTGGTCGATGCGTCTGAGTAGAAAAGAGACAGCGGCAGCACACAACTTATACACCTACAATACCTACACGTGATCTGTTTACAACTGTTTATAAAGTGAAGTGAAATGTTAATGTGGTTTTCATTGTTTATATTACAACAACAATTGCGGCAATAAAGGTAATTAATTCTTGCATATTAAAAATCTGATTAACGTATAACAAATATACTTTTAACAATAAATTATCAACGATTTCTTTCAGAAAAAAAATTGTAGATTTCATTTCAGTCCTTCTTCGTATCCATACAAAATAATGATAATTCAATAAAAATGATTCCATTTTATTCATAAAAGTATGCAATCATTTCATCAATGTTTTCTTATGACGTTGTCACGTTAAAATATCGTCCGTAAACCGACTTTACAGACAACCAATTTTTTTTATGAAAATCGTTAAATGTGATATCTTTTATTATAAAAGTGTTTAAAAACTTCGATATTAAAGTTTTTTGAGAATTATAAAAATTCTGTATATTTGATGACGGAACTCTGAAAGATTCTGTATTTATTTAAAAAATATCTTTTTTTTTGTATATTATTTAAGCTGTCAAAATTATTTTTAAAAAATCTTTATATTTAAGGTTGTTGAAAATTCTTTGGGCAAGTAAACAGTTTTTTAAATACATAAAAATTATCCAATTTACGATTTAAACTAAGTATACATCCCCTCACAATCTCGCATGAGAGCGCCTGCTACCGGCTACTAGTGCTCGAATATTTTTTGGAAATTTCGACCCGCGCAGACCTCTAACTCGGTCGGGTTATTTTGGAGACGGGAGATGCGAGCGGAACTTGTTTCATGATTACTCAAAAAATACCACGTACGTCACAAATTACGGCTGATTAGCATTTGATAGAGGCCGAATTGCAGTGACGTAATTTTATAACAAAAACTTCGGGTTTTTCTCCCACACCGTATTGTAGATGAGATGTCGTTATGAAATAACGACAGGAACGAGAGTTTAGTCTTTTTTTTCAATTTAAATACTAAGCAACATCCAACATGACAGTTATTTAATGTTTTTATTCGTTAATCTCCAATTTTTAATAAAAGTTGATGAATTTGAATCGTTGAAACTCAGTACAAAAATTTGACTCGTATATTACGTCACTTGATATTTAATCCCACCGCAACCCTCTAATATTAAATTAGTAGGTATGTCTTATTACTAAGTTTCAAATAACCCAATCGCATTTTAATGTAACAGTTTAATAATATGTTTTGAAAAACGTTTTCATCAATAACACATTAACGCAATTGAATAAGGCTTTAGAGTCGTTAAAAAACACGATCAAAATGACTCCGACTAAAAAAAGTTTAATTTTATGAAGTCTTTTCCTATCTTTCCTATTTATATGCATTAAATTAACCAACTAATCCGGCAAAGTTTTCATTGAGGTAATTTTCAAAATCACCTTATCGAAAAAGTAGTCAGTGTCGCTCGTTTTTCACGACTCCGAGACTGGCCAGAACAACGCGACTACACAGCCCCAGTTATTTAACGTGTATATTTGACTCATAACATTAGGGTCTATATATTTTTCTATGAATTATACATTTACAATTATTTCTATGTATATAACCGTTTACTATGTGTCAAATCTATTGCATCCGTGTGATAGAGTTCTTGAAGATGCCAAAAGGCGTGACCTGAGTCGTGGATGACAAAATATGTGGAAATGTACAACTTTTCAACAATTCAGGCTAAGATATCTTATTCATTGCTCTATGACTGACTACAATTTGTTATGTGTTTAGCAAATATAATTTTGAAAGCTCAAAATAGATAAATATTATATAAAATAAGCAAATAAAAATTTATTTGTGGTATTTATTTCAGGTAGAAAACACTACTTGTAATTGTTGTCTCAAATGACAGGTGGGATTAAGAGGTGTTTGAAACGTTTTGTGATTGTATAAACGAGTTTTTTCAACAATTTCCGTTCCCAATTTAATAAACTTAAACTTCTAATGAAGCATCTTAATACACCCAGTCCTTTTTTTACGCGATCAATGTTCCAGAAAACGGCGCGTTTCAAAAATCACAACTTTCATATAATTTGACAATTTGGTTACAAAAAAGTGAAAAAACAAAATTGTCAACACGGTAAAAAAATAGCAATGTATTTTGGTTCTACAAAATTATTTTTAACAAATATAGTTGATAGCTATTTCGGCTCACGCCATCGTCAGAACTATGCTTAAACTAACATTTGCTTATCTATATATAGCTGTGCAGAAGAGGCACACAACACATCCTCTCTCCTGTTCCAACGGCCTAGCTTGTTACTTAACACAATGACACTAAATTTTCAAAATTCTAAATGAAACAATAGGTGTCTATGACAATAAGATTATATGTGGGACGGAAGTGATCCTTCTGGAAGTAAATAAGTAATAGATAAGCAAATGTTAGTTTAAGCATAGTTCTGACGATGGCGTGAGCCGAAATAGCTTTCAACTATATTTGTTAAAAATAATTTTGTAGAACTAAATACATTGCTATTTTTTCACCGTGTTATAATCTTTCCATTTTTAATTACAACGTCATAATTATGTAAGCAAGTAATAATTATTTTGTATGAAAATAACGATTTTACAATTAGTCAGCCCAATAAAAAATATTCTCAGGTTTTACCCGTTTCCTGATTATTAATATTAAAACACGTTTTTCGTCTGTTTGTTATGAAATAAATCATAGAATCAACGATTATTTGATCGTAAATATAATACAATAATTATATTATTTTAATGCTTACTGGGATTTTCAAATATTATTATTTAATATAATATCAATTAACGCCAACTCTTGTGGTTTATATAATTTTCAATTAAATGTTCACTTATGAGTTTTGTACGTTAACGCAAGTATCATATTTCTTATCTCAATTGGATAGATTTGTTTATTTAAACTGTAGATTTTTATTGGGTGTGTAATTATTGATATAGTAAACTACGCCCAAATTTTAGAATGTGCTAAAATTTGGGTGTGGATGGTTTAAAGCAATACAAACAACGACATATACACATAATTGATAGTAGAACCTTCGAAACAAACAAAAAATTAGAATGTAAAACTTTTAAGGTATCAAACTGTCACATCTTGATAAAAAAGGCATAATATTTTTAATAATAAACATATTATCCGGATCAGGTCCTGTTTTGCTTCAGTTGATAATACTCACGATGAGCGGAACCGGTCCTAATCATAAAATATGTTGTGGAAATTAGTACTTTAAAAATGTGTTCGTATTATTTAAAATATAATAAATTAGTCATATTTATTCATACAAAAGTATTTTATTTTGAAGTTTGAAATTTTTGATCTCTCTTCTAAAACGCTGACTGATTCTTCAATAATTACGGATTTCTAATGTAAAATTTTACGAGACATTTGAAAATAAAAACCTTTGAAGGTATTAGTGCGAGAAGAAAATTGTGAAATAATATAATTTTCCTTACGTCTGACCTTTCTACAAAAATCCCAGATTATGATCATAATACCCTGCTTTAAACGCTGTGTCAGCAGTTATAAAACATGTTAACCGCCGTATTTGGCGACCGAATCATCCGTGAGAGGCAAAAAGCCTCTAAAGCCCGGTGACCCGAACCTCACTCCGGATTAAACTCCAAATGACCGAAATCGGATTTTGACAGAAACGAAATGTCATCAAAGACAATCGATAAAACGTTGCAAACATTATTAATCGATGCGAACGGATACGGAGAATGTTGTAATGACCTTTTTTTATTTTACCTATTTTTTCCACAAAGCGTGATTTGAGTCTACTTAACATGATCTAAACATAATTAAAAGTCGGTAAAAATCTTCAATTCATCTATCAATTGACATAGATATAAACAGTTAATTAAGCACACCAGTATTAATTACATTTAATGAATTAACTGTCACTTCTTCCACAATATATTTTATGATCAGGACCGGTTTCGCTCATCGCGGGTACTATTAATTGATGAACACCAGTATTAATATTGCCAAAATTATGATATTGATTATTAACAACAAAAATCAAGAATTTTCTTTATCAAATGAACTTGATTATTTGAATTTTTAATCTAATCAATATATCGGCTTTGATAAATTACTGATTGCAAAGAAAAGAAAATCCGCTTTAAAAAGTAATGATAGAAAATTTATTATAGATATGAAAAGTTTATTTAATATTTTCGTTTCAAAATATTTTTGACATTGTAATGTTTTAGAGACGAGGGATTTAAGACTATTTTTTTGGTATAAAATATCCGTGTGATATAATAATTGAAGATGCCTGAAGGCGAAATCCGGGTCGTTATTGACAAAACATGTGGAATCGTACAAGTTTCAACAATTCAAATTTGATATAAAAACGACAATTTTACTTTTAGATTTATATAATAATTATCGTTCGGATAACGGATATCCCTACGAATTTAATTTTTGTATGACAAATAGACGTGCATTTTTTCATGGAAATTGTATAATTAATTAAGAAAATCATATTAGTTAAATGATTGGCAGTCTAAATAAGTTTTTGTATTGGAATTTAGCGGCCTCGCTAAGCGCCATGAAATAGACGTCTATTCTTGGGATGATATCGAATGTGTTACAGGTCAACTATTTAAATTACGTGAGTCAAGTGGCAATCAGGCCTGAATTTTTTACCGATGTGCTATTTTCATCTGTTACACATGCCTAGACCTTACCTATATAATCATCTTGTTAAAAGTCATGCGATATATTGTATGTAAATTGTAAAACGGTGAAAAAATAGCAATGTATTTTAGTTCTACAAAATTATTATTTTTTAAGATGTAGTTGATAGCTATTTCGGCTCACGTCATCGTCAGAACTATGCTTAAACGTCAAAACTCGACTTGAAAGAAGCGGTATTTATAAATTATCCTGTGGCTCATGTTTATCAGTTTATATCGGACACACAGGTAGAAGTATATCCACTCGAGCTAAGGAACACGTATGATCATTCAACAGTAAAGAAACAGATTCACAATTCGCTAATCACGTTATAAAGGAATCACATAATATAAATTCAAACTCAGCGCCTAAGTGTTGAGCATCTTTGTAATAAAGGTCGCAAGATGACGGTTTTAGAACAGCTCGAAATCAATAGATATCAACTATCACGAAGGATTTTTAACGAACAAACCATTATAATATATGTCGATCACCATTACTTAACCCGCTACGGGGAGCCGTTTTATTTCCGTAATGGACCATTTCCGTGCCATATGTAAACTTATTGATATAGCCGCCTTTTTAGTTTCATTTACAATTTTTAGTTTTATTGCGAGCAAGAAACAAGCTAAGTCGTTAGAACAGGAGAGAAGATGTATTGTGTACCTTTTCTACACAGTTATATATAGATAAGCAAATGTTCTATGCTTAAACTAACATTTGCTTATCTATATATAGCTGTGTAGAAAAGGTAATTTCTCTTTCAAAAGGTCTTTTTATATCACCGTGAAAAAATAGCAATGTATTTTAGTTCTACAATTTTTTTAATATATATTTGATAGCTTTTTCGGCTCACGCCACCGTCAGAAGTATGCTTAAACGAACATTTATTTATCTATATATATAACTGTGCAGAAAATATAATAATTTGTATTATATCAGTTGAAAATGGTTACGATGAGCAAAACCAGTCCAAAAACATATTGAAATATGATGGTACTACGCATTGTGTTTTTATTTTTGAAAAATAATGTCTTTCTTCTAAGAAGTTACAATTGACACATAAAAAGTGACAAATAATATTAACATAAGTTGTATGTCCAATACAAAACGAATAAATATCATCTTTTTCATGTTTCATTCTGAAGTTTTTTCCCGTTTAATGCTTAGTTGCTTGGTCTTTTGAAATTACTATAAATGTTTGTAACTCGATTCATTGCTTTCGTTTTTTTAAGAGAGAGGAAATAGAAAGTAAAATGCTAGGCTAGAGCTAGGATTTGGATAATCGTGAGATGAATTCCTAGTAATCTGGTGAATTAGAGGTTAGAGGGAGTTGGTATACCAACTCCCTCTGCCCTCCATGCCTTCGAAAGGGAATAAATCTATCGATTTTTTGCAATGTCACACAAATCTGTGTGATTTGAAACAGAAGTATAAAATGTCAAAAAAAAACACTGCACCACTAAAGAGATATATTTCGGTATCACTAAGTCAGAAATGCACCGATTTTAATATAAATAATAAGTAAATAAAATGTGTTCTATACATGTGGGTTTTTCTACACCTGAATTATTACCGTACAGAAAATATTGTCTCAATTAATAAACTCACCTTTCTACTCGAAACAGTGGAAAAATTTTAGTTGTCGTAATAAAAAAAATCGACTAAAATGTTCCAATAAAATGTTCTACAATATAAGCGAAAATAGTTATGAACACCGCTAGAAATCATTTTTGATTAACATTGTCATAGTTCAATTTTTAATTTATCGCTGTCAAAGCTTAATGGGTGAAGCGCTAAAATTATTCAAATCCGTAATGCACCTTCTTGGAAATAATTAAAACAACAATCACATGTCCTATTTAACGCTGTTTGTCAGCGGTCGAAAATAATGCCTAGACATTAGCTAATATAAAATATATATTTTTATCATAAATATATTTTTTTATTCATTTCATTATTTTCACGAGACATGCATTCGAGCAATCATTTATAATATTTTATCACGACAGCCAAACTTGGCATTGTTTTATTTCGTTCATTATTCACGGCTTCAGTCATAATTATTTTTACTGTAAAAGCGAACGGTCACTGCTAAAAAAGGAAAATCTGATTGTTACTCTAACAAAACTCAAACAACAAAGTGGGAGCGCGTAGTGAAATAGGACGACACCACGCATTTTGCTGCCAACGTATGTTTTAGCGAGTTGTTTTAATTAAAAAGACATTTTAATTAGTCTTAACAATTATTGATTGACTAACTAATTATTTCCAAAGTTTTCTTCTATCATGAGAATCTAACGATCTAAAACTGAAAAAAATTAACTCAGGTTATTTAAAATTTAATAACAACCTTATTGATTGAATTGGCGCTTAATTGGTATAATTCTGATGACAGCGTAATCCGAAATAGCTATCAACTATAAACTTTATAAATTTTTTAGAAGTACAGTAGATTATTATTTTTTTCATCGCGTAATAGAGACTTTATTGAAATTATCACATTTCAAATAAATCACATTCACACAAAGAAAATGGTTCATGGATCTTAAATTGATTTTAATATTATCTACTACTCTTTAAGCACAAATTGTTTTTTTTATAATAAAAACAAATTTTTTGGTATTTATTTTCACGATATATATATTGATCTGGACCGGTTTCAGGAATTGATAATGCTCGCGATCAGCGAAACCGGTTGTGATCAAAATATATATCGTGAAAATAAGTAATAAAAATGTGTTTTTATTATTTAAAATATCATACCTTTCCACCAAGAAGGGACATTTAGCAGTTTATATGTTGTTTTTATTCTTATAAATCTTTTACAACGTGTCAAATGAGACCTATTTATTGTTAATATTTCAGTTCGAAGAAAAATTGTATTTTAAATAATATTACGATAGTATCGTATAAAAATATTATTTTATATAAATTAACTTAATGAGTATCTTCAAAGAAACAAAGCACGTGTCAAATATATCAACTCAACGTATTAGAAAAACAAAGTTATCAATTTGAATGAACGCACGTTTTCAAACAAGTGTCAAATATATAATATACGACAAACTTTTTGAGTGAAGTATTTGTTTTTATTATATCTGACTGAAAACTATGCCCAATCAATGATTGATTGGATATATAATATAATAATTTGAAACGATATGACATTTGAATGATTGATTGTCACCCTATTGCCTAGGGCTCACCACTTTAAACTCGTTGTGGAAAACTCTGTGTTATGTAAATGTGAAGAGGAAAAGCTTGGAAACGTTCCACTAAAAATGTTGAGAGCACTTCCTGACTTCCCTGTGCACAGTCGGCTCTGAAGGAACAAACAGCTGGCATCAGCTGTTTTTCTCAAAAGCGAAAACATATCTCATACAAATTTCGATAAAACTAAGTGTAATTTACAATATGCAATAAATAAAACAAGAATTTACTTTCAAATAAAGCTACTGCGGACAAATTATTTGAAATTGTTCAATTTGATAAATATTCATATTAAGTATACTATAAAGTATCGACTGAGGTTGCTTGATGAATGAAAGCATAAAATATTCATCGTTCAAACTTTGCTGACTTTCAAATAATAAACTTCAATTCCCGGAGATGCTGAAAGACGAAACCAGAGTCGTTATTAAAAAGTAAAATATTTAAAAAAAATTTAATTCATATTCATGATAGCCGTCTCCATTTTGCATTGATTTGAGTTATGTTACGTATATCACAAGTATGAGTTCTAATGTAATATGAAAAACTTTGTTCAATAATTTATGACATCGACTGAAGGTGCTTGATTTCATTTCAATGTCAAATTTTAATTGTTACAACTTTGTACGATTCCACATGTTTTGTCAGTAACGACCAGAATATCGCCTTTCATCATCTTCAGGCATACCATCACAAGGATCCAACAGAACTGAAGTACAACAAACAGTTAGCATCGTCTATATACCAAAGGTATTAATAACAAGGCAAGCAGTAAATGGCAGCTAAAACAAATTTAATAATATTAATCTAGTAATAATTAACACAAGTGCCAGTGATAATTTTCATTAACGATCTTAATAATGAGTCATTCTCAACAGGTTTTTACAACAAATAATAATTATCTATTATTAAAATATAAATGGTTTTTTCTTTTATTAGAAATACCTACTTATTTTAATCTAGCAAGTAAGGAAGCTGTCGTGTTTTATTTTGAAATCGTATTCAAAACGTTTTATTTATTTTATTAGTTAAGGTGGCGTTGCTGATAATATGAAATAAAAATGTGAATAAATAAAATACTTCTATTCTTCTATATCTAAATTCTTCTCTATTGAAATCTATGAAATAGAGGGACTGGTGTATAGAAAATATTTATGGACTTGTAACAGAACATCTAGGTATAGAGGTTATCTGTGATCTATTCAAATGCTCGGTCAATATTTTTTAAAGGGAGTAAAGAAAGAAGACAGAAAACGGAACAAGACATCACAATAATTTGCATCGCTGCCGTATTATGTATTGTAGATCAAATGAATAGTGAAGGTGGAAACATCACAAACTGATACAAAAATACACACATATAAAAATACATTTTTTAAAGATATATTTAGAATCTATTCAATTGTCAACTTTTAAGATTAACATATTATTTGATTTTTTTCTCATAATTCTTGAACATCACTTCAAAAGTGTTAACTGTCACTTCTTGGTGGAAAAAAATGTATAATTAAATAATAAAAACACAATGTTTAATACGGTGAAAAAATAGCAATGTACTTAAGTTCTAAAATTTTTTTATAATATATAGTTGATAGCTATTTCGGTTCACGCCATAATTTAAATAATAATTTAAAAAATTAGTACTAAGAAGTCTTGAATACAGTTTTGAATATAGTTAGATATAAATTTTACGATTACCCGTGATTTATTTTATCTGATATTAAACTTTTGGTTATGTATACATAGTAATTTGTATCTAAAAAAAATGTACAAATAGGCCTTCTTTCGAAACCAGTAGATATTTTGAAAGTGTCAAGTTATAGAAATAGCTATACGTGTTCTATACTTTAGCCTTTTTATTACCTAACGATCTATTTTGCATATCGGATAATTTTTCACACTCATTTTTTATACGTCAAAAGCCTTGTCAAAATTAATATTTTATCAATTGATAATTTTCCCGATTAAACTAACGAGCCGTGATGTGTTAATTACTAAGTCTCAGTCTTACGGCTTCATCTTCTACAGAGCGTTGACGATTCGGCTATATGTCTGGCATATTTTAATATAGAGGATATATTTATTGAATTTTTCTAACGCAAACTTTATTATTTATACGTACATATTCCAAGAGAAAGAAAAAAATGTACTTGCTGGATGTATTAAACTTTTGAATATTTCAACGTCAAATTGACATAAAAATACACTTATGGCTGAATATTTTAAAGATATATTCAAAAATCCATACATTAGCGCGAATGTCTCAGTTCTGGAGTTTTGGCAGGGTATTTTGTATGGAAATGAAAAGTCGTAGCCGCTCTACGCCTCGCAGTCGTAGCACTTCTGCGGAATTGAGAATAATTCAGCATCACGTCAAAACGTGAGACGCTGTCACCATGCGCCGTCTACGACAACGTTGGAAAACCTTATCGCCATTTTGCAACAGACATGACACTTGAGGGCCTCTGCACTTTATTAAACAATTATTTTTAAATGTTAACCCTTTCCAAAAGGAAAAAAAAATTGATCATTTATAGTAATATTTGTTCACGTTCGTAAAAAAAGTTTTAAATGTTCTTTTCAAATCGAGTGATATTAAAAAGTTAGTTTATGGTAATGTTATATATAAATTTTTTTGTTGGTGTATGTTTCAGCTGCTGATTTTTTAAAGTTTTTTTAACTAAAACCTTTACATTCGAGGCTTATTTAATTTCGATTAAATTATGAAAGTAAAAGATACTTAAAAAATACATTTTTTGTAAAAGATAATCAACATATTACAGCTTCAACGCGTATATATTGTTTTCGTTTGTTTGAAGAGTAATATATTATACAATATTTATTCACTTGAAAAAAATATGAATAAAACTAACTTTCAAAGACACAATTATTTAATTGAGAAGATTGCGTAACCATAAAAGTATAAACGAAATGAGACAATCTCACTTTTATTTGTAAACGAATATTACGAAAATAATACGTTTTTTATATCGATTACCAAAAACGAAAATTACGGAGTATCAATTAGTTATACACGTTATTGGTATATTCATTGTTTCACTTCGCAATATTCAAATAAATTGTTCGATATACGGCAAAATAAATGAAACATCACTTTTTTACGTTTTAAAAACATTTACTTGGTAATAAAAAGAAAATCGTTTTTCTAATAATCTTGTTTATTTTGGTTTATTAAACTCATTCTAGGTAAGTATGTTTTGTACTTGTACATGCGACTGTTAGTGTATACACCGAAAAGAATATCGCACCTTAAATTATTATTGACTTAAAGTATCAAAAACTTTTATGTTTGTTTGCCACAATTACTTTTCACAGCCCTGTCTACCAGCCGAATTATTTACGAAGTAAACAGCCTTACTTAATTTTAACAATGTTAAGTTTTCGTGAGATTAGTCCTATAAAAGTTGTTCGCGAAAGATCTTATTCACATATTAAACTATTATTGTATATAATATTCGTATCGGTAAAAATGACAGTAACAAATACTATTTACATCAGACAAAAAATTGAGCAAAGTTCATGTTTGATTTTCAGAAGGCGTTCAGTTTATTAAATATTTGATTGCAGTTTCAAATATCTGCGTAGAGCATGTGGATTCTTAATCTCTTCCGCGCTAACTCTTGTACGCGAGCGCCCCAGACGTTGGGACGCGAACATTCAAACGCCGGTAACGCAGGCAATCTTTTGCATATAGGACTGATTATGGTTTTAAAATATCGTCTAATTTGTCCTGATACTACCACCTCCATAAAATTATCGAAAGTATTAGGTTTAAATGCTTAAAACATCGATTTTTCGAACCCTTCAAATTTATTCCGATCCCGCCAAACTAACATATCAGTTTGAAACTGCGTGCTAAACTCGCGTCTAACTTCGCACTGAACTTTGCACCAATCTCGCGGCATTGCAACGTGACACTCCATGACACGTGACAGTAATGGCGCTTGTTCATTTGAGTTTGATCGGTGGCTTCGTTACGTCATCTTAATGGCGATTTACGAGTTGGTTATTTGTTAGGGATATATTTGTTAAGGTGATTGTGACAAGGACATTTTTTTGTGTTTTTTAATGTTGTGAAACATTCCTAATGCATCTAGCTTCCATAAAAGCCAAACCCAATTAATTTTTATTGCTGTATTTATAGCTCTATGTGGAAAGAGAACATTTTGAAAAATAGCAACGCGGACAGGTTTTGTGTTTATGAAAAACTCTCGCGCCGATCGGGTTAATCGAGTTTTTATCAAAAAAAGTAATTCTACGACAAATTTTTCTAACATACTCTCACGCCTCTTTTTAGTAATAATAAAAGTAAGATAAGGATTACATTGGTGGTTTAGCTGATCGCACCTGTAATGCTTCGTTATCAAAATACGGTAGGCAGATAGGTATATTAATAATCTATACTTAAAAGTTATTCGAAGATAGAAGATTTTGCAAACACGATTACTAAGACCAAAGTTTATATTTAAAAAAAAATTTACTTGATATATTGACTTTAACTTAGAAAGTTCTGATTGGTAGTGGAAAACTCGTATCACGAGTCTACAACAACACGAAAAGCTTAATAAAACCAAAATATGTCGTAACGTAAAATATTCTTAGATTTCATTAACTTTTATTTCGTTTGTTATAAAATATTTTTTTTTTTATAATGCGGATTTCTGAAAAATGAAATGATTTTATTTAAAACCTTCTTGTAAATTATGTCTTCTCTGCAAAACTTGCTCTTTAAAGTTCTCAATAAACAAACACACACACAATAAAATTCGCGTGTTCATTGTCGAAGTAAGTGATTTTTTTATAACTTTTATAGCGCGTAGAAAATTTACTTTACAAAGCTTTTGTAAAGGCTTCGGATACGTGACAAAATAGTAACGAGTCGAAAACATGCTAAGAAATATTTAAGTACCGGAAAAAATGTAACAGTATTTTGCAAGTGTAAAAGTTCCAAACTGAAACAGAATAATATTAACACTCACTAAGATTACAATTTGTGTTTAGTGTTGACTGTTATATATAATATAAAATCGAAGTTTTCCTCCTTTTAAATGTATTGAAATTAATATGGCATATTTATTAGTTTTTAAATGTCAATTCAACCAAACAAGGAAAATAGTAATATATATTTATTAATTTCCAAGGATTTAGCCGATTAAAATATTTTTTGCTGGAATTGCGAACGTATATTAACGATTTGAATTCCATTTACTGTTAAAAAAGCAATTTATGATACGTACTGAGAGTGCTTGATGGAATTTTAATATAAAATTTGAATTGTTGTTCGATTCCACATGTTCTGTCGCTAACGATCTTGCCTTTCGGCATCTTCAAGCATTCTATCACGTATGCAACGCAACTGACTGTAAGTTTAGTTCAGTGACTGAAAGTCGAAACTAGGGCGCTAGTGACAAAACGCGTGGTATCGTACAAATTTTTAATAATTCAAATTTGATAGTGAAGGAACCTCAGTTGATATTATAAATTAAAATATACCCTATTTCAATAATTTAAGTTTTTTATTTAATATATATGAAACGTTTGGCAATGCTAATACTCTCACATTTTAGGATATCAACTATCAATATACTATATATAGTCAGCTGTCTCGACAGTTGAGGTAAATTTGAAAAGTATTTAGAGGGGTTAAGAATAAGAATTGATGTATACTTTTAAAAGATTATCTTTGAGACAAAATTACTTCAGATACCATTTTTTTTAAAGTTAAGGACGTTTTACAATTGATGACATAACCGGTGTTATATCAAAGTGAATATAATTTATCTATTTTTTTATCCGTTTTATTTTGCAATTTAGGTAGATTTTACATATTTTTGGAAAGATTCATTTTATTATTCCTTTTTTTTGACAGTTAAGATACATTTGTTTACCGTTTACGCTGTGCAAATCTCTTTTATTAAATGTTCTGGTATTATTTATCAGAACTAAATTAAAAGATGTGCCAACCTATTAATCAGATTTCACAATCATAAATCACGGTTGGCTTTAAATTAGCAAACTGACGTTTTGTTTACAAATGTCACCCCGTTCTAGCGCCACCACTGTTTACCAGAGGTGGACATGAGCGACAGCCGCAAATCAAGTTAAAGTGAATTAAATTTGCAACCCCTTTTTGTTTTATGGGGTGGATTTCCTAAATAACCGGTGGTAACTTTTGTTCAGCGACGGAGCGCGTTGTGATTTAGTACCGCCGCCACCAGAGATAAAACCGAGCACTTGCTCATATTAAAAATATAAATTTGCACATAACATACGCAGCGGAAATGGAAAAATAAATTTGTGAATTGTTTATCTTTGCTGTTACAGCCATCCCCCCTCAACGGAACGCCCGTCGCAGTTACCGATTTATGTTGCCCGGTTGAAAATGTTTAAAAATGTTCACCGAAAATATAATATGTTACAGCGTATATTTAACTCAGCTTTTCGTAAGGCATTGATAAATCGTTGTTTTGCTTAGTAAATATTAAAAAAATACAGTTGTAGCACCTTAGGGAATTTTGAAGCCTCTCGTTTACAGCCGTCAGGATTTTTTAAAAATAATGTTAAAAAATATTTTCCTCACCCATTTTTTAATGAGTGAATTGCTTATCTTTCCTTATAATTGAAATTCTACCTGAATATAAAAATCTAATTAGAGTTCCAAGCAAATATGACTAAATGGTATAATATGTTTTTCATGTCAACTGTAGAAAGATAAAGAAAGTATTTCATAATCGCACTATTTCAATCATAAGGATGTGAATCTAATTTTGTTTTTTAAGTTTGTAAAAAAATTCAAATCACAGTATTGTATAATATATTTTAAATAATTTATTTATTTAGCGCAAGATTGGGTCACTAAGGCACTGATCAATGAAGTTGTATACAACTCATGTTTGTGTTTATTCATATTTTGATTTCACTTTTGAGGTGTTAACTGTCACTGCTTGATGGAAAGGCATGATATTTTAAATAATAAAAACACGTTTTTTAGTTTGAATTGTTACAATTTTGTACGATTCCGCATGTTTTGTCACTGACGACCCGGGTTTCGCTTTTCGGCATCGTCAGGCATTCTATCACACGGATGCAACAGAACTGACTGATGTCAGTTCCCCCAAACCCGGGTCGTTAGTGACAAAACATGTGGAATCGTACAAAACTGTAAAAATTCAAATTTGATATTGAAATTCCATCAAGCACCCTCAGTCGATACCATAAATTACATTTTTTAGTTATTATTTCCCCAATATAGTTTTGATCAGGACCGGTTTCGCGAGCATTACTGGTTATCAGTTGATAATGCTTGCGATGAGCGAAACAGGTCCTGATCAAAAAATATATCGTGCAAATAAGTATTAAAAAATGTGTTTTTATTATTTAAAATTATAATTTTAGTTAGAAATAGTTTAGTAAAAAAATTTATACGTCTTAAATTTTTCCCATGTGAGCGGCGTTAAATTAATGGACAATCATATAATTACAATAGACGAGATATTTGAGAACTTGATTTCAGAATTTGAAGATTATAGACTCGTTACGGCATATATATAAAATTTTCTTCTTGTATGTGAAGCATATTAGATCTTACTAAAGATTATCACTACAAAAGTTTTCCTAGAAAGATTTTTTACTTCTCAGTTCCTAAGCCTAGTGACTTGTTTTCGAAGAGCTTGGGATTAGGGCATGACTATCTCTTAATTAATTTCTATCGCCCTGTCTCCATTTTATACTCCTTAGATAGATGGGAGAGAATTTTCAACGTCCATACTCTCCAGTATTATATAAACAAATGTATTGAATGATTAATTTTATTTGTAAAACGCAACCAAAGCCGTATATCTTATGATCTTTTGCTTTAAAGTTAAATTGATTGAGTGTCTGAATATTAATCGATAAAAAAAATTATTAATGTGTCCAAATGCTGCCTTAGAAGCAGATTTAATTCTCGTTAGAAGCGGGAATCACTCCAGTAAAACTATTATTTGTTTTTAAATATTTCAGACTTATTCTTACTAGCAACCATTTGAAAATGCTACTTAATTACTGAATTCAATAGTTTTATCAAGATTTTATTTTTTTATAAATCAAAATGTAAATTACTGATTACTTACGTGATTAAAATCTTTCCCAGTGGCGTCCAATCAGCCATAAAACTCTGCCATGCACTCTACCAAAATTACAAAGATAGAATGAAATACCAAAGCGTTCAAATGATAATTCCGGTCATTAATCAAGGGTAGTCCTGTGAAAATTAATTCGAAGCCTGTTTTAAGGTCCTGGATCTGTGAGTGGATCGTGGAGAAGTGATCCTGGGCGGGACATTTCGGAGGATCGGTCGTGAATTATTGAGCGACCCTTTCCGAGAGAAATTGCTCCACGAATGATGTACCCTTCCCTTATTGCATGACCGCATATCGACAACCATCTTTTTATGAGTTGTTTTTCAATCGAAACACCATTATAAGCAAACATGATTTTGCATATATAGATTTTAGTTTATCTGTTTATTAATTACAAAAAGTAGGTCCAGGGACGTCCGACTTTACAATGTTATTCTTTCGACTATACAATCAAAAATATAAAAGTTTCTCTAATTCAATGTATGCATTCCGGCGGTACTGCATTACGGTTGCGATTCATTTTACATGATAAAAGTTCATTATGAAATTAAAACAAAAAAATAAAATCGTTATTAATATGTATACTTCCACTTGCTTAGTCACATAAGTCGCAATTTGTGTTTCAGTACTTCACTACACTGACTCAATTATTAAACAGTTTTTATCGTTTATATATACGACAAAATACAAGAAATATTTCCTTATGTCTCGGAGCTCCCAGAATATATTTTTTTTCCTGATTTGATGATAATTACATTTACATTTGGAAATACAAAACTATAAGACTTTAATTCACCATATCTAGTATAATAGATATCTTTTTGTTTTTAAAATATATTGACTAATAGAATAACACGGTGAAAAAATAGCAATGTATTTTAGTTCTACAAATTTTTTTTTAACAAATATAGTTGATAGCTATTTCGGCTCACGCCATCGTCAGAAATATGCTTAAACGAACATTTGCTTTGTAGAACTAAAATACATTACTATTTTTTCACCGTGTTATAATGGAGTTCTACCAAGTGAATGCCAATTCAATCAATAAACTAATAGAATATAAGTTTATTCAAAATTGATTGAGAAGTTAGTTGCGCACAGCTTATGTCTAAAATGTCTTAATAAAGACAAACGCTAAATCGTTAGCTATGAAATTATAATGTATAAGTTTTTAATACAAAATATTTACAATGATTAAAATAGATATTTTTGTTTTCGAAACTTATAATAAACGTAATCAAAATAAATATATATTTTTTTCTATCGTAGCAAATTTATGAAAATCGTCACTTTACTCGAAAAATTTGCGCTAAAATCAAACGGCAACTGATTTTCTCTGCTGAAACATTTTTTTTCAAACGCGTTATATTACCTGTATCTGCCACGCCAAACTCTGTCAGTGCTCGCCAACAAGCGCGCCGCGAGTTGATGCTAATTGTGTAACGACAAAATGTATTAATTGTGACATTAAAACATGAGTTGTACTGAAAAAAATACGACCAACGATTTTGGCTGCACAATCACAAGAAACTTTTAATATTCGAACATTTTAATGAACCTTAAAAAGTGGATGGGAGGTGTGAAGATTTTTATGTGTTTCGACAAACTAAACAAATAAAAATTTCAAAGATATGATAAATCTTTCACAAAGTGAACTACGATGAAAATAATGAGGAATGTCCCGATTATTAAAAATAAAAATGTATCTTTTAACTTCATATCTGTAATTTGCTAAAATACGTCTTCTTTTGCAAATTTTAAGTTTTGTTTGAATGGTTTCATAAGCCAAATTGAAAAAGAATCACTATGTAGTTTTTTTATTTATGAAGAAATAAATAAGCTATTTAAAACTCATAAATAACATACAATAATAAAAAAAAAATATTAATTCAATATTATTTTTGAATGCAGGGAAATTTTAATGACTACTAAGTGTACGGCGAGTGAAAAGGTTTCATAACACTGCTTTATTTAATATCAAGCTCTCAGGTTGTAGCCATGCCAGGATCTGTAAGCGTTGATCAAAAATTAACCATTAATATATATATATATTATATGAAACTAGAAACTTTTCAGTCATTTTTCGTCACAAACAGTTGGCGACCACTTTTACTAAAATACCTACCTGACAGATACCTCTGTTAACGCATTGCGATCTCGCAAAATGTTATACCTCCAAATTCCCACCGAAACTTTCACCGAACATGGAAATGTCGTTAGAATTAAATATTTTATGCCCCCGACTGATGAAAGTTCAATTGATCTGAAATATTGATTCACTCGAAAGTTTTTCTGACAACGCTTGAATATTCATTATGTTGACCTTTTGTAATTTTTCTTTTTTGTCGCATAAAAATATTCAGTAGAACATTATCCGGTGAACTCAAATGTATTTCATATGTAGCATTTTGTGACGAACAAGCTCATTAAAAAACGTTTTTAAAAATATCTAAAACTATCTTATACCTAAGCGAATCATATTTATTGCGTTAACTATCAATTCTCGGTGGAAATACATGATATTTTAAATAATAAAAACACATTTTAGTACTTATTTTCACAATATATTATATGACCAGGACCGGTTTCGCTTAACGTAATGAGTTAAATGTTTCCTTGAGTCCTTGTATACCTGCTAACTTAAGCTTAAAATGTAGTATGAATGGGCTTGCTTACAATTTTTTTTTATCAGTTGATAGTACTCGCGATAAGCGAAACCGGTCCTGATCATAAAATATACCCTACCGAATATGCGTCCAGTTTTTGAGGCGGAATTTTTAAAGGCGATTTAACGGTTGATGGATAACTTAACCAGAAACAACGAATTGCTTTGAATTGATTATTTGTTTACCTCTATTAACCTATCGAAGCCCGAAAAGGGGATCTTATATTCATAGTTAACTTGATTCATTACCGGTACATTTTTTGTTTATATCCGTTTTCCACGAAAATTACAATCTTATACTGTCAGATAAAAGCTTAAGATGAAACAAATAAAAAAAATAACGAATTAAACCCCGTCCACGTACTGTTTTTTTTTTAACAATCTCGTAATATTTTCAAAAGTTTAATTATACTAAGCACTTTTTGCAGCGAAATATTCATTTAAACCATCATGTAATTTGAATTATTGAAACTTTTTACGATTCCACATATTTTGTCGTACACCACCCGGATTTCTCCTTTCTGTATTTTCGGGCTTCTATCGCAAGGATGCAACAGAACTGACGAGAAATATGCAGAACAGTTTTGAAACAGAAAAGTTTTACAATCCAGTCAAAATCATAAACTAACCAAGATCAATGTTTGACAATCTGAACAACGCTGTAAGACAAAACGAATTATATTTACATTCATTATATGTTTTTAATAAAACGACACATCGATATGACAGATTAAATAATATTTATTGAAATGTGTATTCTTTTTCGTTTGTATCAAAGATAACATTGATAAGATAATCTTTGGATAAATAATATATAGGCTGGCGTCAGGTGTTTTTTGTGGTCACTTTTTAACGCCTCGCACTCATCAAAAAATCAAGTAATCTCCTTATTTAGAGTCCACAATAAGTGCATTTTTTAAAAAATATTTATATACTACTAAAAGTTCTACTACTTCTACTAAAGTACTCAAAGTTCACAAGCCGCGTGTGTTGTAGTATCGTGAAATTTCAATTGGATTTTCTATATATATTGGTTAAAATAAATCCTTTTAATATTAAAAGTTGGGAAAGTTTAGGCAGAAAAAAGATTGAGACGTTTGCGTTGAAATACATTGAAATTATTTGTAACTCCGCTAAATTTTGTATGACTAAGATACATATAAGAAACATTAAAAATTATTTGAAATATCAAGTGTAAAGTGTGTTTGCTTGCCTTAACTCTACACAATATTTTGCAACAATGTAACCAAGAAATTAAGATGTTCAAATCATTTGAAACTATCATATTCCTTATTGAGTTGATTTTGTTGATTGAATTGGCATTCACAATATTTATCTGGCGTATTTAAAAAGAAAATATTTTCGTTTTAGACTTTCCAACGCAAAATCCGAATCGGGCTTAGCACAATTCTTACATAACATATTTCAAACAATATTTTTTTTGTTTCATATTTTCCAATCCGATATCCGAGAGAGTTTACTCAAATAAGATTTCTTCGGCGGAGTTATATTGTGTAGAAAATACAACAAATTTCTTGATTTAATTGGCATTCACTTGGTAGAACTCCATTATAACACGGTGAAAAAAATAGCAATGTATTTTAGTTCTACAAAATTATTTTTTGAAATATATTTGATAGCTATTTCGGCTCACGCCATCGTCAGAACTAAGACAGACAGACTAACAGAACAGAGTTGATTTTGATTCATTCAAAAATTATCACGTGATCAAAAAAAATATTTATTTTAGATTTCACATATTTAAAGCTATTGCGAGTTTCTTTTCAATCGAGGAGGTGTCTACACAGAGCTTTTTTCACAAAAAAACTATTATAGGTTATAAAGTTGTTTATTTTTTCCCTTTCTTTGAATAGAGTAATTTGCCTTTTATTATTTGTAGAATGCCCTGATTTTAGGAATATTTTTGATGGGATTAATTTTTTAGACACTATAAACATATACACAAATAATAGTATTTTTTTTACCAAGCACTGATTTACTGTTAATCATTGGACCACGGACTCAACAAATTCAGTAAACACATTAATTTTAAGATACTGTTAAAGAAATCAAATCGATTTACTAAACGATATTTATTCTAAAAGATACAAACATACTTATTTGTTGTTGGTTTATGCTTGTTTAGCTCGGTTTTTTTAAACTTTATTAAACAGAAAGTTTATTTTCTCTACTGGATACAACTTAAGGCCGCAAAACTTTCCGCCGCATTAGTCACAAAATTCTTGCGGCAGGGTTTGAAGTGACCCAATGTTTTTTTCTTGCAAAAAAACACAATATTTTATGCCAACCCTTATTATGTATTAACCAATTCACCCGAAGAGGTGTTCGTTCGAACATTTTCTTGTTTTTCATAAAATTCCCTTGCTAAGTGAAACGTATCGTGGTATTTTTGAGTCACGTCAACTTCCAAGGCTGATTATATCGGACGAGCTACGATTCGGGATTGCCACACCTTTTTGCAATCAGTATCGCAATATTAGCTTTTGCTTAATAAACTTAGAGGGAACGAGGATTAATAGTAATACAAAATCCCAAATATTTTTCAAAAATTGAAGTTTTTTTACTAAAAGACCTAGTTCACATATTCTAGTAGTTAACGACCACTCTTCTAAACGCCGACAATGTGTTTTAGAAATGAATGTTATCGAAAAGGGTAATCCGTTTTTAATATTCTCAAGAGAACTAAACGCTTAACCAACCATTCCTCGCTACTACTTTTTAAACTTTTATTGTATGGTATATTCCGTAGCGCAACAACTAACAGAATTATTCGTGCTTCAAATTTTTGACAGAAATATTCAAAAAACAAGTTCCTCAAGGCTTCGTTGTATGTAGTGTATTTCATAGAAATCTGTTAAAGAATATGTTATTAAAGTGATTTGATAAATTGAATTATGTTTGCATATTTTGAAATCTTTAAATGTATGATAATTTGAATTTTATTTCCTTACCTCATTTTTTGCGAAAAGGCGAAGCATCGAGGGAAGAAACTAGTGCAAGGCTAGCGGCAAATTAATCGTTTATGTTACGCTCCGTTTTAAACCTAGATTACTCTTTACATAAATCCTTATATCGATTTATGAATCTATTCTCATCAAAGTTTAAACTACAAGCTCGTATGTACCGTAAACAAAAAAGTTTGATGTTTCAGCAAATGCCAATGAATTTTACCGCAATTTTATATAAGTATTATAATTTACGTTTACAAAACATTTTATCATTTGAATGGGAAGTTTGTTTCCCACATCGTTCGAAAAGCGTTGACCGTCCACTTACTTTGATAAATACACACTTTAAATTTTATTGTAATCATTGAATTTATTTTTATGTGGAAACATAAAAAAGCGATTTCTATCTTTAGCAAAGAATACTTAAGTAAATTGATTCACAAAACAAAACAGAAATGATTACAACCATACTAAACAACGAAAATAAACATCTTTTCGAAATGAAAATGGGCTTAGACATTTATTTATCCAAGCGTATTGTTACAATTTCTTAGAAAACATAATATTTTCATCTGAACGACAAAAATGAAAATTGTTTTCTCTTGCTTATTGAGTTTTCAATTTTCTTAAGAATGAAATTTTCTTACGCGGGCAGGACAAAAAGGTACGGACGCTCCACTTTTTCGCAAGGGAAATTTGTTTGTGATAGTCATACCTTTTATACGACCAAATAAACCTATGCCATATACAAATGTATTATAAATAGTTTGTTTCCAATAAGAAACAAATCGTGAAATAAAACGTAGGTTTCGATTCGAAAGTATTTCATGAAAATTTTATAATCCACTTATATTATCACTTTTTCAGTGAATGTTAGGTTTACGAGATACAAGATAGAAAATAGCTAATTGGTAAATAATGTGCCGAATTGCGGTCTGTACAACACAATAAATCAAATTAATGAGTTTGATAGTACAATAATCGTAAATTTTCTTTCATAAATTTAAATTCGATAGTGTTTTCAGTTATCTGTCTTAACAAGAACTTTATAATAATTTTAAGCGTATATGAGAGCTGCTATTACTCGATATAAATATATATATACGAATGATGCAATCTGTTATCTATGCAAGTCGTTGTGTATAATCGGAGTTTTTCTGAATTTAACTATTAAGCATTCATTCAATAAAAGAATGAACGTTTTTTTTCAAAGACGATCGTACTCGATTACTTGATTCGTATTTTTATTTTACTTTAAGCGCCTTAAGTATTTTTTAAGTGGTAAAAAGTTCGATGGCTTCAATAAAGCAATAAGAGACAGGGCTGTAAAACACTCGATTTGGCCACGGCGTTATGTCGTTAAAAGTGAAGATCATTTCATTTTAAAATACTCAGATACAACCGCAGTTTATTAGTAATTTCTATTTATTTCTAAGATGTTAACTGCCACTTCTTGTTATAAAGATTTACATATTTAAGGCCTCTTATTTTTTTATAATTGATGATATCGACTGAAGGTGCTTTATGGAATTTCAAAATCAAATTTGAATTGTTGCAACTTTGTACAATACCACATGTTTTGTCACTAACAACCTAGGTTTTATTACTTGCGAGATTGAAAAAATTAGGTGTTTCTATAAAAAAAAAAAAAAAAAACACATTCGTAACTTAATGTAAGTTTACTAACGTTTGTTGTAAATCCCTTTCAAGAATGACTCATTAACAAGATTAATCATTAATGAAAATTATTACAGGCAATTGTGTCGATTATTATTAGATTAATATTGTTAAATTTCTTTTAGCTGCCATTTACTGCTTGCCTTAGGATTTGTGTTTTCCTGAAATTAACAACTTTGGTATAAAGAGGATGCTAACTGTTTATTGTACGTCAGTTCTGTTGCATCCGTGTGATAGAATTCCTGAAGATGCCGAAAGGCGGAACCGCGGTCGTTTTAACATATTCCTTTTATAAATAACATTGTTTGTAATTTTTTATGTGATGATAATATTCGCGATGAGTAGAACCGCTCCTATTTATAAATGTATGTTGGAAATACTGTTATACTAAAAATGTGTTTTATCATTTTATTATCGTTACAATAGAAAATATTCCAGGAATATTTTGAAAATATCTCTTCTCTTCAGTGAAAAATGGTTATTTGATGATTTTGTTAATATGATAGCTTACATTAATTCAAAACATTAAGTCACATAAAGGCAAAATCAACGAAAAATATGACACAAAAGCGGTTGTATTAATTAATTTTCCACCCCACTGTGTGTTCGATAAATTGTATACTGTATAAAAAAAACCGCTACAAATAATTCAATTCACCGTGTTGATTAAAATCTGTTTATTTTGAGCACCCACGGTCTTTTTACCGGCGCTAAAATACTTGTAAGTAATTAAATTTTTTGTTATTTGCAAATTTTTCGCTTATTCCGCACGCCTGCTTTGGGCTTACGCCTTTTTTAATTTACGGTAAAATTCTCTAATGGTCCATGGTGTTGAGCGGTCAGATTTTTCGGTATTTTGGTTGAGCTATTTTTCGTTGAATATAATCAACAATTTTTGTTATATTTGCCAACTTCCACTGAAATCATCAAACACGTAAAAATCGGGCAGAAATTAACTCGCCATTTTTTTTTTATTTTTATAAAATTAGCAATCTGTAAAGCCAAAAAGGATTCAAAATATTTACTGATTTTTTTTTTGTGGAATATTTGATTTAAAAGAAATACTTCGATCAAATCGATCCTGTAACACATATTTTGTGAATAGGGTATTATTTTATTTTACCCCTTTAAAAAGCGTCTTCGGGTGAAATCTAAATGTATTTTTAAAAATGATAAAACACTTTATACAACCAATGTACTTATTGGTCGGGTTCAATGAGATAAATACAATAGTGAGAGCTTTTCCTTTGTTATCTGCTGGCGCTAGGCCAGTCGTTTTCACGTGGAATTTCACTGTGGTCGCATTATAAGCATCAGCTTTCCTATGGAAATGTTTGGTGGCCGCACCAAATGTAATAAAAATAGTTTAACTTCTTCTTCAGTCGATGTCAAATAACATGACGAAATTTTCTTTATGGTCGATCTCGAAAGATTTGATGAAGTTTAATTATTTGGCACGTGTATAGTAATATTTTTCTTTAAATATGTATATATTTATAGTTAATGAAATTTGTTGTATTTTCTGCACAATATAACTCCGCCGAAGAAATCTTATTTGAGTAAACTCTCTCGGATATCGGATTGGAAAATATGAAACAAAAAAAAAATATTGTTTGAAATATGTTATGTAAGGATTGTGCTAAGCCCGATTCGGATTTCGCGTTGGAAAGTCTAAAACGAAAATATTTTCTTTTTATATACGCCAGATAAATATTGTGTCAAGCCAAATTCCATGGATTCTAGAAACTGTTTTTTCAATTCGCCATGGTGGACAAACTGGTATAGAATGCAAAATATATTCTACAGCAAGTTTCGCAATCACGAAAGTGCCAATACCTGCACAATGACGTAACAGAAATTCTCAGAATTATCCTCGTGTACATCACAACGCTATATTTTATAAAATATGTTGTTCTTTAATTTAATGACAATATCTTACTTAGAAAAGCAATATTGAAAAAAACTTTGAATTTTATTAGTAAATCAAATAAATAAATTATTGCGATACTAGGAAGTGGTGAAGCAACTTCCTGTTAAAATATCAAATTATCCACATGTGATAAATCAGCGGCGCACGTGCCACAATTGGTATATAAAACATTGTCTTTGATCATATTCGCATGAACATTCTTGTTTTTATCATCATATTATGTAGTGGTTATTAAAATGATGGTAATTTTTCAATGAAGTAGTGATTATTTAGTGTAAGCTGGACTGAACACGGCATTATCAGAGTCGAACAAAACAAATGCACATAAAAGTTATGAAATATACAATAATTTGCAAAAACCGTACAAGAGTATTAGAAAACAAATATTTGAATTTCTCCGCATGCGATGTAAAAAATATGTTGACTGCCTATATATACAATAAAATTTTAACTTGGTTATTTTAAATTGATTTTTTTTAAATGTTATGAAAAATAAAATAATTGATAATTAATTGTTAATTAATGGCTTAACACAATAACGTCACTTCCTTCTTTATGATTTTTGTTTTTTTTTTATTTATCATCAATATCCACTCCACGTGTGGAGCATATGGACTTCTTATAGAGCTTATATCAGCAGAAAATCATTCATTCAATTAAAAATAATATTTTTTAGTTCACTTTCTTATGTGTTGTATATGCGTTTGTATTTATGTGTATACGTGTGTGAGTATGGTATAGTGTGTGGGTTATATAAATATAATGCAAATAGTGTCCGCGTGAATCGGATTAACTGTGAATTACTCACCTCTAAAGCGACTTACTTCAATCAAAAAATAATGCAACAAATATATCAACGGATGAGATGGTAAAATAAGAGTGGTTAGAATATTGTTTTCGCTACGACTCGTTTTTATAACTGAATGGGTGGGAGAGAATTATAGACATAATCGACATCAATGCTTTCAAAGAGAAATCAACTAAGCAAATAATGAGAGAAATAATTCATACTTGACTTCGGCCCCCGCAAGTGCTTTATAATTTATTTATTTTTTTAATTGTTTGCAACGAATGTGTCGAGTTCAATCATACCTCGTGGTATTTAGTCAAGTCACATGAAAAAATTATTGCATATTTTAGAATGAAAACTAAATGCCTACGTGATAGTACGATTAAAGTCATGTGCATGGCCAATCTTGTTTGTGTTAAAGCGATATCGAATATCCGATGATTATTATTTTTAAACATTTAGTCATGAGTTCATTTACAAATACATATATTTATTTACATATAGTTCTATAGGGTGTTTTGTTTAGATATATAGAACTTTGAAATGAAATAATACAAAAATATTTTTTTTTAAATTGACACCAAATTTACTTTATTCAAAAGATAATCTTTTGGCATTATAATTTATATATGACTTCTGGCATATGACCGCCACGGCTAGCTCAGACGTAGTCTTATCTGGAGGTCCAATTTTCGATGACTTTTTCTAACATTTGTGGCCGTATATCGGCAATAACGCGGCGAATGTTGTTCTCCAAGTGGTCAATCGTTCGGGCTTATCGGCGTAGACTAGCGACTTCACATATCTACACAGAAAATAATCTAGTAGCGTTAAATCACACGATCTTGGAGGCCGATTCTCGGGTCCGAAACGTGAAATTATGCAGTAATCATGGCTCTATAGCGGTCACAATTGACTGTAACGTTCTGGCCAGCATCGTTTTTAAAGTACGGATCAATGATTCCATCAGCCCTTAAAGCACACCGAACAATCAGTTTTTCTGGATGTAACGGTGTCTCAACATACACTTTAGGATTATCATCACTCCAAATACGGCAGTTTTGTTTATTGAAGTATCCATTCAACCAAAAATGAGCTTCATCACTAATGAATGTAGTGCGCGATATGTATTTCGAACAGAACCACGATTTTCAAAACAAATTTGCACAATTTGGAAGCGTTGTTCAGGCGTCAGTCTATTCATGTCTAAATGCCAAACTAAACTAAATATAAATCATTTGACAGCTGACAAAATGGCTGCCAGTTTAAAAAATGTTTTTAAATTAAAGTTTTATGCCTCTAAAAAAACACCCCATACAAAAGAATAAAAAACTGAATGTCTAATTTGAGAGTAAAGGTAAACTGTGAGATCAAAATTCTATAATTTCAGATTTATTAAAATTTTAGATAAAAAAAAACGATTGAATACACAGTTAGAAGAATAGCGTAGATAATCACTGCAAATCGGCTTGGTACATATTTTTGTGCTGATTTACAGCTGTTTTGGTCGTATAAATCGATTAGAAATTTTTGTCTTGTATGTCTTCAACGCTAGTAAAATATCTTTTAAGCTCATTAACATATTTCAGTTTTCGAATATTCATTTCAAGCACTTTTAATCGTCGCTAGTTCAAATAAATAAATTTTAAATATTTCGAACGTAGGTTGTGGGAAATAGAAATGTGAAATCAAGTACTTATTGTACTGAAATAAAAATGGATTGTTGAAATTGAAATTGAAAATGTGAATCTTAGGTACATAATTACGCGGTTTCCCTGCAACAGTTTTAAAGCTTAAAATATATAATCACGCCTAGTTATGTTGATAAATTGAATACAATCGTCTCACCACATTTTCGTTGACTATTCGTATATAACGTCAATTGAAATTTGTAATTGTTTCGTTTATTTATTTTAACAACACTTTTCCAAATTAATCGTTCAAATATTTTCGACTTTTCCACAAGCCTGCATGACGTTAAACGTGTTCTCCAATGAACGGAACACTTTTATTGATTGAATTGGCATTCACTTGGTGAATTCACATTCACAACACTTTTACTTTACGAGTTCAATCAAAATCAATAATGGGTGTTTTTTTTTTCAATATTGCTAACATTCAGTCGTTTTTTTAACCCGAATTTCACCCGACGCAAAGCTAATAGTGTGAACACACATTTTTGCACTGAGTTGAGTCAATCGCCCATCGCGAGGCGTGCAGTATGTCGCGAAATGCGTTTGCGTGTTTGTTTGACGCTTTTGTCGGTTAAACTCATAGTAACAGAAAAAAGTCGGGTCGAGCTTAAATGAATGAAACTATTTCTGTGGAAAGAATAATCATCAACAAGATGAAAAAAATAGCAAAGTATTTTAGTTCTACAAAATTATTATTTTTTAAAATATAGTTGATAGCTATTTCGGCTCACGCCATCGTCAGAACTATGCTTAATCGAAAATCTGCTTATCTGTATATAGCTGTGTAGAAAAGGTACACAATACATCTTCTCTACTGTTTTAAGGACCTAGCATGTTTCTTGCTCGCAAAAGAACTAAAAATTGTAAATGAAACTAAAAAGGCGGCTATATCAATAAGTTTACATATGGCACAGAAAAGGTCCATTATACAAACAAAACGCCCCCCGTAGTGGGTTAAGCAATGGCGATCGACATATATTAGTTTGTTCGTTAAGAATCCTTTGTGGATGCGTTCAACTATCACAGGAGAGAAGATGAAGTGTGTACCTTTTCTACGAAGCTATATATAGATAAGCAAATATTCGTTTAAGCATAGTGCTGACGACGGCGTGAGCCGAAATAGCTATCCACTGTATTTTTAAAAATATCAATTTTGTAGAATTAAAACTCATTGCTATTATTTTCACCGTGTTATAATGGAGTTCTACCAAGGGAATGCCAATTCAATCATCGATAAAATAGTCATCAACATTTTAATATATTAACACTTGTTTTTTTATAATATATATAAAGCAAAACGCATATTTTATTTAAGCAGGAAATTTTAATGTGTTATCTTACAATACATATTACAGAAAACATACGCAGAAAGAAAGACAGTGTGACTGTTGCGATAGGAAATTACGTAAGATTAAAATACTCAAAATATCGCTTTCACCACTGCACTAAGTGTGGCGCTACGTTCTGTCATAATGAATAGCTGAATTATCTGATTGCACACAAGAATTTTTGTTTATCGAGTAGAATTAATACTCATTTTGTGTTTGCCTTCAGGTCAAAATGGTGGTGTTAGAAATTGGAGGTATAAAAAAACGTATCCTTCAAAATTAAGCTGTATGACTTCAAAAACTCACAATTGTTTGGTTTCAAAGTCAAGATATTTGAATTTCACACGCCGCACTTTCGATAAGTATTTCCGCTACGATAATTATTTTCTAGTATGCAGAAATCCGAAAGCAAGCAATAATTGCGCAAACAAACGAGCATCCGTCTGTTTTACTGCCTGTCCCGCACCTAGCTTCCGTTTCCGGACGGCGTCACCAACTACCACCTATGAGCCACGGGGCGAGTTGCTTTACTCGACTTCCGGTGCCTGCGTTCGAGGATTTGTTAACATCAAAAGCTTAGCCGGGATCTATGCTACACTACAACACCTCAAAATTTAAGAGCGTAATTATAATTAAACAAGCCATTAAAGCATATATTATTGTACCAATTTACCCAGTAACACGGTAGAATAACTCTAGGGGTAGTAGGTTAATACTAAACCAAGCGTAAATTTTGTCAGTTGAATAACTGTGCACTGTTATTATATATTATAGCATACCAGTTAATAACAAAGCGTTCCTGTATCTAATGTTTTCAAATGTTCTTAATAAATTACTCTGTTCCCCGTTACATAATCCAAATGGTAAACGCTCTTATGCATTAATTTGGTTTGGCTACGTGATCGAGGGTTGTTTTAAACGACCAATACATACGTAAATTTATAGAATAGATTTTTATCCGGACTACACAAACGTCCGTAGTATATTTATTTTTTCCAGTACACTGCATTCCTTATCTGGTACTAAAAATATTTCTACGTTTAGCTTTAGACTACAGAACGAGTGGTGACACATTTTTAGTACTATTTCCACAATACATTTTATGACCATGACCGGTTTCGCTTATTGCGAGAATCATAGGCTGATAAAAAGTGTACCGCACAATTGAGCCAAAATATAATTATTCAAGCACGGTGAAAGAATAGAAAAACAGTAATGAAATATAATATTTCTGAGAGTGGTAAAGCCAAAATATCTATCAACATTATAACTTGTAAATTTCGTGGAACTAAAATACATTGCTTTTTTCCACCGTGTTATAATAGAGTTCTACCAAGTAAATGCCAATCCAATCAATAGATTATTCTATCTATTGATTGATTGAATTGGCATTAGATGTATGACATAGATCTCCATTATAACACGGTGAAAAAAATAGCAATGTATTTTAGTTCTACAAAATTATTATTTTTTAAGATATAGTTGATAGCTATTTCGGTTCACGCCATCGTCAGAACTATGCTTAAACGAACATTTTATTATCTATATATAGCTGTGTAGACAATACATCCTCTCTCCTGTTTTAACGACCTAGCTTGTTTCTTGCTCGCAATAAAACTAAAAATTGTAAATGAAACTAAAAAGGCGTTACGTTTATCATGCCATATCTATTCATTTTACTTCGCTATGTCAGTACATAAAATAAATTTAACTTACCCGACCAAAATACTGATCAAATTTTAATATTTGATGCACATTTCATAACTAAATTATAAAGCAAACAAAATTTTGATAAACATTCAATCATATTTCGCCGGATCGTGGCGCCACGTTTGATTATCTAGAAAATATGCTACGAGTTCTCATACTGAATTTGCATGATGCAATACATCGAGATATATAACATTATGCAGCAATTCAAGAGAACTGAGTATTTTATTTATATTCATATAAAAGTAAGATTTATTGTGCCATAACATGGGATGAGCTTAAACCTACTCATATAATCCTTTCCATGCTTGATTTTGCTCTTACGCTCAATTTTCTTTGAGGGATAGAAAATTTAAAGTATGTCAAAAGATATAAAAAACGTAAACATGTGGATAATTACTTTAAGGGTGTCACTTCTTGATTGAAAGATATGATATATTGAATAATAAACACACATGTTTAGTACGATTTTTACAACATATTTTAAGAATCAGTACCGGTTTCGCTGATCGCGAGCATTTTCAACTGATAAAAATTGTATAGTTTATATTGTGACAAATAATATAGAATTTTATATCTTACCAAATCACAATTAAACTGAGCTATTTAAACAAAGAATATATACTTAATAAAATCTTTGAAAAGTTTTGGTATAAAAAAAATTGTGAAAAATTTTATTTTATATTTTAACCCACAAATGATGAAACACTTTTAACAATTCGAGTATCAACGACCAATACAATTAAATCAACTGTCGGCTGAGACTTTAGTATTAAAAAATATGTACATCCAGTCCTTTTTTTACGCGAATTCGATTATACGCGATTTTTTCGACGGCACGGTTACGTTTTTTTACGCGCTTCACTCGTTTTTACGCGATTTTTTCCCCAAATTTGAATAAATTTAAATATGATGTTAGGCATGTACGTTTCATTATTATTTTAAATAAAAAAATATGTGTATTTTTAAAACTTAATTTTGTATACGAAACTTATACTCGATTTATGCAAAATTCAATACTTTCGTTCAAAAAATCGCAAACGATTACATTTCGCAACCGAGAGTGACAGCAGCGAATAATTCATATAAGTGAAAAAAAATATTTTTATAGTCTCACTATATTTTTAAAAGCAATAAAGACATGAAAATATATAATTTTTTTGCACGAATTTTTTGAGGCAAATTTTGGTTTTTCATACGTTTCTGGTACTTTTTTACGCGATATTTTAATTTTTGGAACCAATTTATCAAATTATATGAATGTTGTGATTTTTTTACGCGATTTTTTAACGCGCCTTTTTCTGGAACCAATGTATCGCCTAAAAAAAGACTGGGTGTATATATAAAAATGTGAATATATTATAACACACATATCTAACAGAAAATTTTTGAAAATCTTTTTAGTTTTGGCTTTTAATGTGTTAACTGTCACTTCTTGATGGAAAGACATGATGTTTAAAATAACAAATACCATTTTTATGTATTATTTCCCGAATATGTTTTATCATCAGGACCGGCTTCGCTCAACGCTAGCATTATTAACTGATCTGTTGATAACCGGTCCTAATCATCAAATTTATTGTGGAAGTTACAGAAGAAATAAAAATATTTGTTTTAGTAATAACTTGCGTCCCCCGTGTTATTGCATCATAGGTATTCTCTATATGAAAGTTCTCTATTGATAATGTTAAATTAGTTTTAGCTGTAATTTATACTGCTTGCCTAGGGGTAAGTGTTTTCCTGTAATTAATAACTTTAATATATATATACGATGCTAATTGTTTATTTTAGGTCAATTCTGTTGCATCCTTGTGATAAAAAGCCTGAAGTTGCCGAAAGGCGAATCCCGGGTCGTTAGTGACAAAACATGTGGAATCGTACAAAATTGTAACAATTCAAATTTGATACTGAAATTCCATCAAGCACCTTCAGTCGATATCATAAATTTTATTATAACACGGTGAAAAAAATATCAATGTATTTTAGTTCTACAAAATTATTTTTAAAAAATATGGTTGATAGCTATTTCGGCTCACGCCATCGTCAGAGCTATGCTTAAACTAACATTTGCTTATCTATATATAGCTGTGTAGAAAAGGTACACAATACATCTTCTCTCCTGTTTTAACGGCCTAGCTTGTTACTTTCTCACAATAAAACTAAATTTTCGAAAATTGTAAATAAAACAAAAGGCGGCTATGACAATAAGTTTACGTGTGGCACGGTAGTGCGGAAGTGGTCATTAAGGAAACAAATCAAACCACCCCTTTGTAATAGGGTTGGACTAGTGGAGAGACTATTATATTAGTTTGTTTGTTAAGAACGCTTTATGATAATTGATGTCTATTGATTTCCAGCTGTTCTTAAGCCGCCATTCTGCGACCCTTACTACAAAGATGCAAACACTTAGGCGCTGAGTTTGAATTTACATTATGTGATTCCTTAATAACGTGATTAGCGAATTGTGAATCTGTTTTTTTATTGTTGAATGATCTAACATGTTGTTTAGTTCGAGTGAATATACTTATACCTGTCTGTCCGATATAAACAGATAAACATGAACCACAGGACATTTTATTATACATTAAATAATCACAATTTTTTTTTTGTTCACAGTGATGCTGCTATCTTTGCCATTTTTGGTGGTCACCTCTTTGACACACTTCCTCGTCGAAGAAATCAAGTGTGCGCATTCTTTTGCCCTGGGATGCCATTCTGCTTGTCTGGCCGTGGCATACTTGACATTGTCCATATCGCAGCTTGCTCCGGGATCTGTACCGAACGTCATGTGCACAGTTGGAGGTTTGTATGTTGCGTTAACCTATCACGTTATAATAGACGGATACCATATATTAATTTTCAGCAAGTTTGAGATAGTTTTTTGTTTTTTATTCATCACATTACTCAAAGTTTTATCCAACGATATGTATTCAACAGTGTACCAACGTTATATGTGTGTCATTTTTTGCAAAATATATATATTATATCTGACGAGAAATGACTCTAAAATAGATTGCACGAACACTTACTTAAACATGTGTTTATGAAACATATTCAAGAAAACATTTTCTATTTCCTTTGGGCAGCTATATATTGGCTGATCCAGAAATAAAAAAAGTAGTCCAAAACACATTTAATGTTCAATGAGACACATCTTTTAACTAGTTTTAAAGGCCGGGTGGGACTGCCCCGAGATGAATGCCGAACAAATAGAGCTGTTTGCCATGGTCCGTCCTCATACGGGCCCAATAGGCCACGCTGACTTAGTATCAACCAAGGCCAACTTTGAGGCATTCGATAAATTTGCGAGATTATACGGGGAACGAGACATTCTCGATTCGTCTTTAGATTCATCGCGTAGCACATTAAACTCTTCCACCACGACGGATTTCAGTACACAGATACACAGGATACCTAATATCACGCAGACTAAGTGGTTGAGCAAGTCACATTTTCTTTTTCTTTCTTTTTTTCTCTTCTTTTAAGCACAATAGTGCATTGCTTAACGATCGGTCCGTGCAGCTCCGTATCGAGCCATGAATGTGAAAGGGAAAATCGATTCTTTTTATTGGTATTGCGTTATGGAAGGCGGCCGTGTAACAACGGTTGCATACACATAACTGGTGGAGGTGGGACAACCAACTTATAGTTTTATTTCTTCGGAGGAAATAGAGTTCATTTATGTTCATGTACGATGTAAAATATCCCTCATTTAGAATTTTCGTTTCGTGTCTTGTGTATTTATTTATTTACTCATATTTGCCCCATTGTACCCCTGCATTGACATCTATGTTTCCCAATCTTTTTTACACAAAGTTCCCATAAAAAATACCACATAATATAATAACTGTATATTACTAACATGTTTCTCGGAAACTCTTCTTTATAGAATTCAAACTTATATGTTTTATGACTCATTTTTGAGATCAAAGTTTATAGGTAATTTTATGGAATCTAGCATTATATAATAGTATAAAGAATTTTTCGGGCAATCTCAGTTGATTATTAAAGACACTTTAATCAAAATAATAATTCGTTGTTGTAATTTTAACAGAGGTTGCGAAACTCTACTAGTGCCATATATTTATCTTAACCTTCTACGAAAAAGAGAGATTGAGTTACTAAACAAAAACAACAGCTCGTAAAAAAAACTTTACAAGAGATCATATCCTTCACATCAATAGCTCGTATTGTTGAAAAAAAATATTGCGATATACATATATCGATTGAGTTATAAATGTAAAAAAGTACGTTTGTATTTTAATTAGTAAAATATCGTGTGTTTACAGAGTTAAATGGATGTAAGTCAAAATCAAAATGGTGTATAATATATACGAGAATATCGGATATCGATTTAGGCGGTAACACTAAGGAATTTTGTGACTTTAACGAAATTAAAAAAACCTCTGCCACAAAAACGTCAAATAAATAACTCACCCGATTGAAAAGGAAAGAGAAATGTATTGCTGAATCGACCCAGCCCGCAATGTGTAAACTTTACTCTGATTCAACAAATGAGAGCTATGATCGAAATTAAGTCGATCGAAGATCGAAAAGTGTTATTCTTTTGTTATTAAATTACACTGACAATGATCACTGAAGTGCTTTTGGATACAATATATATTTGTTTTTTCCGTCTGTTGCGTCCAAGAATAATTCAAATAGTTCAAGGTGTGAACAGACCAAATTAAGCATATCTACATAGTTCAGTGTATCATTTGATATTGTTCGCGATAAGCAAAACCGATCCTAATCCAATAGTCATACTAATTTCCTTCGTGAGAATATGCAAAACTACCATTTTTTTTATGACAATCAGAGGAAAAAAGTAAAGGATCGCAATGAGTTTAACCGGTCCTGATCTGATATTTAAAAATGCGAGCGTGTTCACAACAGCCCACTAAAGTTTCATCTTAATCAGATGAATGACATAGAAACGCGCTCAGGATATACACACAAACAAACATAAAGCTTAAGGCTTTTAAGTTAAAACTAAACTTCTTTGAAAGAAATATCTAATGATATAAATTAAAATTGATAATTTCAATTTTTAAAACTGAATACAATCCTAAATATTTTGGCACTAACAACCCAGAGAATTTGTAAAAGATGCATTGACATTTGCCTATCATTTAGTATCGGAAAACCACTCGTTCAACGTGGATAAAGGTGTTAAATTGTTGAATCAACATACGCACGACCATAGACTATTTAACTAAGAAATTTAAAAATTCAATGGCCCTATTAAACGAGCAGTTACTACTCTCTATCTATATGCTTTACGTAATATTTGCTCAATTAGTCGACAATATGAAAAAAATATCCTTAAAATTGGCCATCCGATATTCAATCCCATTATTAATCACTTATTTAAAGATTTAAACCAGTAATTAATTTTAAGTATCATATTACATCAAAAGTATCCACATCTTTGAACAGAATTCATAACTATACTAGAAT